>WELB01000031.1:137913-157302 GCA_009602725.1 Spirogloea muscicola
GGCCGCGGCGGCGGCGCGCGTGAGGCTTTGCTGCGCTCCTGAGCCGAGCCGCGCCGTCGCCGCGCTCGCCCTGCGCGCGGCGCCAGACTGCGGCGCAGACAACGCGCTGAAGCCGGGGGACGTCATCCAGTGCCGCGAGTGCGGCTACCGCATCCTGTACAAGAAGCGCACGCGCCGCAGTGAGGCCCGCCGCCGCCGCCACCGCCGCCGCCGCCGCCGCCGCCACTGCCCGTCCGAACCCCTCCGCCAATCCTGGTGGTGCTCGCTGGGTGCCGACAGCCAAACCCGAAACCCGAACCCGCAAACCCCCGCCGCGCTGTCTCAGTCGTGCAGTACGAGGCCCGCTGAGGCGCTAAGACGACAACTCGCGCGGCCTGCTGTCCGCCGCGAGCTCGGAGCTCGGAGCCCGGAGCTCCTCGGCGGCCTTGACGGCAGGGCAGCGCTTTGGCTCTGTGCCATGGCGAGTGCAGCTCGTGCAGGAGCCATGGCTTGTTGGGCGGCTCGCTGCAGCTCTCGCAGGAAGAGCTGCGAGAGTCGAGCGCAGCAGCAGGCCGTGCCAGAGGCCCGTGGCACTGCGGGGTCGCGCCGGCAGCAATTGGCTCTCCCGCAGCACTCGCGGGGCTTCGTCGGCGCTGCCGCTGAGCCGCTGCTGCTGCCCAAGACCCGTCTGGGAGTTGCCGCCAAGGCCGCGACGGGCGACAACACCTACTGGATCACCGTCGGTCAGGCCGTTGGACTTGGTCAGTATCCTATGTGCTGCGTCTCAGCTCCAAGTCTGACCCTCTATACTACTGCTCTCAATGGCTAATTGCTGACTCTTATGACTGAGAATGCATACATGACTGCTCCATGTCGACAGAGTCAAGCTGGGAGTCAGAGATCTTGGTAGGATAGACTTATAGGGCTTACTTGACATTTGTCCAACAGAGGCCTCTGCAGCATCTCACTTGCTATGGTCCACAACAACGTGCTTTCGGCAGTGGCGCTGATGGCTGGATCGGCAGTCGGTGCGGGCTTTGTTATCAGCTGGCGGCTGGATGAGGAGGGCGAGGAAGCGGTGCGAATGCTACACTGCATAAGCTTAACAGCTGGCTTGCTAATGCATTTGTAACCTGCGGTTTTGTCACAGTACCGCAACATAATGCCTTCTGAGCTCGAAAAGTACATGATGAAGGATTGGCTTAGAGCGTCTTATTCATGCCTGCACATGTGCAGCTCGCGAATGCCGAGGAGGTCGAGGAAGGAGGAGCAGGGAGGACCCGGGAGGTGTCGCAGAACGGTGCCAAGCCCACCGAGCAGGTGCGAAACCGGCCGGTGAGGAAGGAGTACGACGTGCCGGCAGAGTCGGACTAAGCCCCTTGCCTTGGCAAACACTCATCAGACACTGCAGACGTTTAGGCCTTGATACTCCCCCCACCTGAAGGAGCTCGCTGCATCATTTTCTGCCATAATTAGAGAGCTTGTAAATGTGCGCCTTTTATCATGATTTTGCAACCGATGGTCGCTGCTATCTCCTCCTGGAAGCCGTCAGCTCCGCTCGTCGTCCTCGCCTGCAAGCTCCAAAACTTGCTGTTGGAAGCCACAGCCACGTGCTGAGCTGTGCTGGGCATGAGAAGGGGGAAGGCAGTGTAGGAGGCCCTTCAAATCCGACTGCAGCCACTCATGATATTGCTAGACAAGTACAGCAGTATCTGCCACGTTCTCACTCTTACAGCAGATGATGCTGCACTGTGCTGAAGAGCAACACACGAGCAAGCTACTGTTTCTTGGTTGTCCACTTCATAAGAGCCTTATCAGTAGCACGGCCGCTTTTCAACTATACCTCTGAATGCATTTAACGAGAAATACGACGTGAATTCTGATTAAGAATTGCAATTGTCTGGTGCGCATCAGCAACTGCACAATTGCTTAATGCACAGGTGCACTGCATTGGCAGCCTGACACTGCTGATCATGTCTCCTCTCAGCCACAAACATGGTCTCAGCCAGTGACAAACTTCACGCCCTTTTCAATCGAATCCTTGAGCTCCGGGAGGACCTTCTTCAGCGCCTCCTTTTCATAGTCAGATAGCTCGCCAAGACCGTGCACTTCCTCCACTCCGCTAGACCCCAAAGAAACCTGATTCACGATAATACGAGCAGATGATGAAGAGCCACTCCATCAGTAACCTAGTCCTAGTTCCAGTCATATTGCTTGTCTCTGAACACTATAATTTGGGCAATGTCTCAACTTTTGATCTGCTGCACACTACTTGTATACCTTTGACGCAAAGAACGGGGCCTCAGTGACAGACGACTGCACATAAGCATACTCGGTTACAGTTTCTCCATTGAGACCCTTCAAGCAGGAGTTGGCAAAGAGCGCTCCGGCATAGCTGTCACATGTGCGCAGTGCCACAGCATTAGCAGGTTCAGCCGATAATATGAGTTTGGCTACTGCTTGGCTCGCTTGACATTCAGGATCACTCTGAAATGATGAAGAAGGCATTGGTTTGCCAGGGTCCAGTGTGGTGGGGCTCACGCCATGGACAGGGTCGCAGAACCCTTGCCGGCCTTGGCCGCCACGACCTCTGTCCCACCGTCCTGCGTGCGCTTGGTCAGCTGCTCAACCTCCTCATCACTCAGCGCCGCGTGGGGGGATGCCTGTAGGAGGATGCGCTTGCAGCAGCGCTTGTGAGTGTGGCAGCACTAGGCGTCACCAAAAACGCTCAGACAGAACCTCATCCCGTCGTGAAATAAAAGCCCATGGCCTGAGCTGCATTCTCTTTGATCCTTTACATAGAGAACTGTCTACAGATTTGAATTTGTGTTCTTCTAGCAGCACAACTGCAAAGATGGGGCGGAGTGCAAGAGCAACTCAAGAGATATGATCTGAGGCTCTAAAGTCACAGCACAGACATGGCAGTGCTCTGCTTCTCTCTTTGCTGCGAGCACCTGAGAGAAGAGTGGCAGGATGGTGATTCCTGCGTGACCTCCGACCACGGGGACGCTGACGTCTGCGATGTGACGGCTTGCAGCTGGTCAGAGGCTGTCCCTGTGCATGTCAGCGAGTCAGCAATGCCGTCTGCCCAAAGCATGTACAATCAACGACTTCTCTGCACTTCGTTTGATGGTGGCAGTCACATCGTCCAGAGCACGACGAATCTCTATAACTTGGCCATGAGATGTAAGTGGGTTGCTCCTACCAGCGACGTTGAGGCCCTTCTTCTCCGCGTAGAACGTCTTGGCGCGCACGACGTCCAAGGTGGTGACGCCAAACAGCCGCTTGGCGTCGTACGTCCCGGCGCGCTTGAACACCTCCGCGGCGATGGGCACCGTCGAGTTCACGGGGTTGCTGATCATGTTCACCAACGCCTGAGGAGCTCGGCTGCCGCCGGTCAGGCTTGCCCACGCGATCGCCTCCGCACCAGCATCGAGGGCTCGGGGTTTAGAAGCAGCGGCTGGGAAAGCATTATATATATAACTGCAACCGGCATCATGCGGTACGCGACTGGCAGCACATCAGCAAATGTTGTACTGTTTTCCTGATTAACTGTGTGTGGACTCAACTAATCAAGGGTAGGCGAGAGCATGGGGGCCCGGACCTTGGGGCAGTGCTTGGCGATGGCCTCCGCAAGCGACTGGACGATGGAGGCGTTGGTGTTGAACAGGTCGTCGCGCGTCATGCCCGGCTTGCGCGGCACCCCGGCGGGGATCACCACCAGGTCCGCGCCCGCCAGCGCCTCCGCCAGCTGCGCGTCTCCCGCGAAGCCCCTCGTCTGCAAGCAGCGCACGGCCGCGCGCTCGAGGCGATGAGGATCCACGCCGCCGCCTTCCTCGCCGCCGCCGCCGCCGAGAGGCGATCGTACCTTGGCGCGCGTGTTGACGTGGGAGATGTCGGCCGCGACGCCGGGCGTGCCGGCGATGTCGTACAGGCTGAGCTCCGCGACGAGGGGGTTGAGCTTGAGCAGCAGCCCCAGCGGCTGCCCGATCCCGCCCGCCGCGCCCAGCACCGCCACCTTGTGGCCGCCGCCGCCGCCGCCGGCCGCCGCGCTCGGCAGGTTCCGCGTGGGTAGACTGATTGCGGCTGCTGGTAACGGCAGAGCGACTGTGAAAGGCCAGCCAGGTGTGTGCTGAGGGTGTCCATCACTGTATCAGCGGCGCCACACGTGGGTGGGGGCCCTTCCCGTGGGTCTGCCCGCCGGCCAATCGCAGCAACTGCTATGGCTGCCCAGAAAATCAAACAGAGAAGAAAAAGTAAAAGAGGATGGAGGCTCTTCAGAAGATTGGGAAGAGGGCAAATTGGCTGAGGCAATCCCGGGGGGCTGTGAAGCCGAGTGGACACGAGAGGAATAATGAGGGCCGATGGCTGTGGAAGGCCAGCCCAGGACAGGACGAGGTCAAGGGGTAACAAGCCCTGACATGGAATGGCCAAGCCACTCATCAATCGATCTGGCTACTGCTGTAGCTACTTGGAAACCGCTAGTCAGCAAGCTCGAATGACTTAGCAGCCGGGAGGACGTCGCCCCCGACGGTCTTGGAGTCGGCACTACAGCTCGTCTTGACACAGTGTGCACGGTGCAAGTTCTCAACCTTGGAAACCCTTGAAGACCGGGGTGTGCTCTGTCTATGTTGTCCTCCCTCTCTCAGGCACACACTAATTAATACACACGTCTCCCTCTCAGGCACACTTGGCAGCCGCAATGGCCATTGACGACCACTTACCCACACTTGTGCACATCTTGTGTCCTACTGCCTGACGGCCACTTGGAAGCTACAATGACCATCCACAACCAGCGCTCTGCCCTCTGGACGAGACCCCCCCCTCTATGCACGGGGCTGGACTTGTCAGCCACTGCTTACATGCAGCAGCAGCTATCCTCCTCCGGCCTCCTCAAGGCTTGCTTGGCTGGAGCTTCAGACATACAGGTGGCAATCGTTGAACTCTCCTGCAGCTGGGCCTCGCTCATCGCGGCATGGTACTCTCATAGGGCGGGCCCCCTGGCAGCTGCGGACCCTTCTTTGGCCCCTGCTAGTTGACATCTTTACAATCTGGAGAAGGGAGGGAGGTGCCACCTCCCCAGGGAAGACATTATGGAAGACATTGATTCCATTATGTCTGTCAAAGCGTAACTCTTGCCTTGTTCTCCTGTGCTGCGGGGCAGTAGCGGCATGACGACAAACCGTGTCCAGCTGCTGCTGCCACCGCCGCTGCCCACATAGTTGCTTGCAGGGGCCTGGTAGACCGCATNGCCGCCGCCGGCGGCCGGCGACGGCGGTGGCGGCGCCGGCGGCATCTTTGGAGAGCATGGCGGCCGGCGAGGGGCGGCGGGCGTGGAGGTGCCGTGGGGCACGCTCAACGCCGAGGGCGAGGGCAAGGGCGAGGATATCGACGACAGTGACGTGCCGCCACCGTCGCTGCACAACTTCGGCGCTGGGCTGGCCGCCGGCGAGCGGGCAGCGCTGGCGTCCCGCTTCCACTGGCGGCACCGCCGCCGGCTCGGCTGGGTGGCGGCGCGCCGCAACCTCACCGCCGCGTATCTCGACGCGTACCGCTACAACCGGGACCCGCAGCACATGCGCGTGCTGGAGTGCCTCGGCGGTGACTGCCCCGACCTCCGGCCCTGCGGCGGCGAGTTTGGCGACGCCGTCGCCGTCTGCACCTTCCCCGGCATCGTCGACTCGGACATCGTCTTCCCCACGCCGCCCCTCAACTGCCCCGACCTTGGCCCTGCCGGCCGCCACGACATGCGCTGCACCCACAAGGAGGACTGGCAGCGCTGGGACCGCTTCTCCTCGCGCGTCTACGTCCTCGAGAACGTGTACGTCAACATCCGCGGCCAGATGTTCAACGAGACCTACTACTTCGACCGGTGCGCTTGCACCGCCCCCTCCTCCCTCCGCTCTGCGCAGCCCACCTACATCCTCCCCCTCCTCCCTCCTCCCTCCCTCCTCCCCGCCTGCCTCCTCACGCCTGCCCTCCCATCTCCCTCTTTCCCTCGCTCACCTCCTCCTCCTGTCCGTCCCATTTGCTTCATCGTACTTGCCTCCCTCCTCCCCCCCTCCTGCACTCCTCCTTCCCCACCGTATCCAGGCTGGCAGCAGGGCGTTGGAACATTGACAGACCGCGGGCGCCGGCTACATTGACAGGCACGACTGCGGTGCGTCGTACGACTTTGAGTACAACAAGTCCACGAAGGTCACGGAGCTGCGGGACGCCGTCAACCTCGTGCTCTGGAACGGCGGCGACTTCTTCCACGGCCTCATTGAGATCCTGCCCAACTTCGTGCTGCTCGGTGGCCTGCTCGGCGCGCTGCCCGGCCTGCCCGTGCTCTGGCGCTTTGGCCAGTTCTCGTTCCACCAAACCTTTGGCATCCCGTGGCTTGGCGTCCCCGCCGACCCCGAGCACTTCTACCCGCTCCTCGTGCGCGACCCCGAGCTCATCTTTGCGCGCCGCGTCATCGTCCCCTCGTTCCAATCCTGCGGGCGGCCTGCGATCGCGCTGTGGCGCCACATGCGGCGCGAGCACCTGGTGCCCCGCGACGGCCTGCCCATCTTCAACCCCGACTGGACGCCCCGCCACACCGGCGGCCCCCGCCCGCCCATCACGCGCGCCTCCGAGGTCGAGGACTGGGTCGTCGTCCTCGGCAAGCGGTGAGCTCTTCGGCCAAAGTCAGCACTGCTCAGCGATGATCCCATGCCAGCACTGCTTAAAGTGACACCCGGATGCAGATTTTAATATTCTTCACCACCTTTTATTCTGATTTATTTGACAGAAGTCACTCAAGCCTGACCTAAGAGCTGACTAAGTACCACCAGCTCACTTACTGAGCTCTGAGTAGGCTCAGCACGTTCTTCGCACCTGATGTTGCTGATTTATGTCAGATTGAATATGGCTCTCGCTCAATGTGCGCTTGCTAGCACCTACTAGCAGGTCCCGAGTATCTGATCTGGAAGCCCGCTGCTCGTCGGCAGGACAAAAAGCCGGGTGCTAGTGGAGAGCGATGCGGTCGAAGCATTCTTGAAGGAGCTCTTTGGCCCGGAGCGGCTGCTGATCTTCGACGGCAGCATGCCGCTGCTGGAGGCCAAGGCGCTGTTCAACCGCGCGCGCTTGTTCGTGGCAGTCCACGGCGCTGCGATGACCAACGTCATCTTCATGCCTGCCAACAGCACCCTGTTCGAGATCAGGCCGATTCTGTGGCACAACCCGTGCTACCACCACCTCGCGCAGGCCTGCGACATGAACTTCTACCTCCACCTCGGCTCCGGCGGCAAAGACACTGCGACGTCCGCCAACCTGACCGAAGTCAAGCGCCTGCTGCACGTCATTGCAGACAACCACGTCCTGGTGTGAAGGCCACGAGTGATTGCATTAGTTTGCATAACCGCGTTAAGTAATCGCGTCATCGTATGATCGCCACCAGCAAGTGTTAATGACACAATGCAGGCTCCCACCTGTCACATTGTCATATTGTGAATGGATCCATCCACTCACTTTGCTGTGCTTCAGTGCAACTGCACCTAGTGCAGAGGAATACGAAAGTTGCACCAGTCATCTGTTGTTGCCCATTGCAACAAGCGCTCTGTTGCTCTTGATAACATACAATGACTGCAACATGATGGCCAGAGTCACCAATTTTGAGGAATTATTCGCCTCCACAGAGTATGCCAACGTCATTCGAGCCCGTCTCTTGACTTAGCATGTCAGGCTCGCGCCAACAGCGATGCCCTTCCAGCAGAACGCCTCTTGCCAAATGTCATGAAGTGTGAGATGCGGGGCAAATGCATACGCATCTCATTTGTCAAACTCGGTTTGCTAAGCTGTGCTCACATACTCGGACGTTGTCTTCAGTGGGTCCGGGCGGGTCAGGGCTGGAACACACTTCTAACCAAAGCCGAGGCCATGAGGAAAATGCCGAGCTTACAATGCTTACTTGCTGTCTTTTCTCAAATAATCGATAGAGCGCAAGCAGGCAAGCGCAGCCAGAAGGCGCAAAGTCCATGCTTGCCAAAGAATGCAGGAAAAATGGCTTGGTTGGGCACTCGAGTGCACCCCTAGAGGTCTAGAGCAGAGCTAAGTACAGCAATGCCTGCACTGTGAAGTGGTGCCAACTGTTGGCACCACCAACGAATGAGATGCATTCGACAAGTTCGGAGACATTCCCTTCCACAGACAGCAGCGAGCATCTAACTCTTGCGACTGCGGCTGCGAATCTTGGGGCCGGGGCTCGCAGGTTGGGACCACTTCGGTGATGGCCCAAAGCCCGGATGCATCATTTGCGCCAGTTCTGCAAACTTATGGGCCTGCGGAGTGCGCCAGTCAGCCTCAAGCACGCCACCTGTATCGCGGCTCTCCGCATCGGTGCCCCATGTGAACCAACACCACGTCAGCCGCTTGGCGTACACATATGCTCTGAAGGTAGTAAACCACCCAAGCTCATGCACGTCTGTGATGTTCTTCGCCTTGGCTGGAATCGGGGAGCCCGATTCAGACACCCACAAGGGCGCAATGCCCTCCGTGTTGATGTAGCCCCACGTGCGCTCCCAGTACTTAGGCAAGTTGTATGGGAAATTCTTCACCCAAAACCACTTCTGATTCCATACGTATGGGCCATAATCGTGTGTCGCATACACTAGCTTGCCAGGCACCTGCTCCACGAAGTATGAAAGAGTATGCAGACTTGTGTGAGTTAATGTCAATGTGAACTCAACAGAAAGTCCATGCAGAGTTTGTGGTCCCTTGATGAAGCAACAGTGATATTGGCAATGTCATAAGAACCATGATGCTGTTGCTAGCTCACCTCGAGCACAAGCGGGTACTTCTTGACTTGGATGAGATTTGCCCCCCAGAATGTGTCTTGCCACAATCCTTGAACTACAATGAGCACATTGGGATTGATAGCTTGGATTGCATCAGCCGCCCTGTGTCATGCAGGGTTGGAAATTCAAATAAGTGACGCACAGGAGTCAAAGAAGAAGGATAGATGAGTCTAGGCAAACAGGTATATCAAGTAGATGAAATGCAAGTAGAGAAGGCCTGCTAACATACCTTTTGCAGGCCAAGCGCCAATTGTAGCCAGGTAAGACGCCGTCACCAGCCCAGACAGGTCCAGGAAAGGCCTTCTTCACTGTCGGGTTGTGAGGCTCGTTCCACAGCTCAAACTGAAACAACTTGCGAGGACTTGAGTCAAGGATATGACATACTTTGGCAGATAAAATCATGTGCTGAACAGTGCCAAGACGAGCTCTGCAATTGCTATGAAAGCCGTGGCATGTAATATTGGCCAGCTAGTGTCGAACTGAAACCACGCATTGTTAGGACATCCTCTTCCTTGCAGCTTCACAGACTCCACTTACCTAGTAGAGAAGTCACAGAGCAAGCAGAAATAAGATAATTGAGTAACCTCCCATATGGAAGTCTGTGTGGTATGCATGGTATGCTCACCCCGATTACAGTGGGATTGTCCTTGTAGCGAGCTGCCAGCTGCACCCAGATGGAGACCCATGCAGCCTCACTTGGTACAGGCGTTTTGGGCTCCCACCACAGTCCAGACCGGTTTGAGTTGTATCCAGCCCCAACTCTGTCGAAGTCAAGGAGGACTTTCATGCCAGCGCCTCCAGCCGCATTGATGACCATATCAAGTATGTCCAAAGATTTCAAGCCCTGCAAATTATTGCTTTGTTTTCTGTATTAGTGCCAGATTGAAATGTTGCTGGAGGTAGAGTGGGGTGTTCAAAGTAAGTGGTCAATGGCCATACTTTAAGCTCATGCCTCGTACAAGCTCATACAAGCGCGTGTTTACACCGCAAAAGCTCGCAAGGTGTGTCAAGAATGAATATGCATCATGCTCAGCCCCGTTCAAGCCGGTCAACCCATTCTCATACCCAGTTCACTATGATGTCATGCTTCTGAGCCAAGCATGTCAAAACTATGTGGCACAAGACATCGACAATGGCAGCACTCAGTCATCAGGACAGCACCTGCAGGTCGTTGTTCACACCGTAGTTGATATTCATAGGCGTATAACCGCCAGGCTGGAAGAGAGAACCAGAGAATGGAAGCCGGAGGAGGTTAAATCCCAAGGACGACATCTGATTGATGTGGTCGTAGTAGTTTCTGACCGACAAGCCGTTGGGGGCCCCATTATACCACTCAAATCCATTCCACGTGATGCCAGAGCAGTAAACCTGTGCAGAAGATGATGACGAGGTTTTAAACCATGCCTATGCATTGCAGTAGGAGACAGCTGTAAATACAAGCACTAGCTACATACAAGGTGCGTCACCTTGTTGTGAGTTTGCCTCTTGCCAGGAAAGTGAGGCCTTTCTTGCTCATGTTTGTCAGAAAAGGTGGTCCGTCTTGCTTATGATGTGCGACAATAGATTTCTATGCACCAGTTGAGGCCAGCAGAGGAGCATGTAACCCACCGTAGCCCCAGTGTTATCGTAGAGGAGGTTACCCTTTGCCGTCCACCATCCAAGGCCCCGCAATTCTCTTCGAGGAGCGGCCTCCTGAATAGCCAGATGATCTCACACCTCAACATGCCTTCTTCGACACGTCGTGCTCATGACATATGCCTAGCACTGTTCGCATATACAAGATAGCTAGTTTGCGCACACTCTTAAGAAGCAGATTGGCAAAGTTGGACTGTGGAAAAGAACTCACTGAGAATGACGTTGCATTTAAGTGCAGCCAGGCTCTGTGCCTGAGTTGTCCTTCATTACCTGGGGAGCACAACCACAACAGGTATAACCATCCATGCACACGCAATTAGTCAGGAGCACAGCCGTGACCCAATTGCTGGTACTGCAGTATCGACTTCACATGCTCTGTGTTGCGACGTGGCCAAGGTGCGGCACACCTTGTTGCCTCAATTCGATGGCCATGCCGGCTCGAGCAAACGGGGCATATGCTGATGCACATATCCTACTTTGATCACTCGGCAAGGCCGTGCAAGCCAGAGCTTCAGGAGCTTGGCTGGCTGGCCATTGTATCTTTCAAGTCGAGTGACCACGACGCAGCTGGAAGATTCACCTGCTGTCGTACTTTCTCTTAGCTCGCTAGCAACCAGTCTCGCTGCTCAGTGCAATTGCAGAGCAAGCAGGGAACTGGACTCTCACCGGAGGCCGTTACGCAGCTGCTCGCGGCGACGACGAGCGTAATCAGCGCTGCGACCTGGAGCGCCACTCGCAAGAGCTCCATGGCAGATGGACCCCGCTGCGCTGCTGCGTGGGACCGCCACGACCAATTCGCCAAAGGTCAGCAACGCGCGCCGGACGTGCCGCAAGGACTGCCGGCAGAGGTGGAGGACGAGGCGCCGCCCGGCAAAGCAGGCCTGCGACAATTTAGGACGCTGGCGCCGCCGGCGAGCCGCCGCCAGGGGGTGGCTCCGGCCGCGGCGGCGAGCCCGATCACCTGATCGCGGCGCTCCCCGGCGCCGATCCTCGCGGGAGCTGCCGCGATCTCCGCCGCCGCCGCCGCCGCCGCAGCCGCCGCCGCCGGCGCCGTCAGTCGGCCCGTCGCCGGCTAGGACTACTGGCCGGGGTGCCGCCGAGCTGGCCTCCAGCCGGGCCACCGGAACCGAGATCGGGATGGGGGACCTCCCAACAGCTCGCCGGGGGGGATTTACCAACCGATGCGATTTAGGCCACTCTCGGGGCGCCCCAGTCACGGCCACGGTCCGGCGCCGCCTGGGCGGCAAATATCGCGCCGAGCCGGCGGGTTGCCACGTGGCGGCCCGGCCGGGTCCCCGTTGACCGCGCCGTGGCTGCCCGGAAAGGGGCTGGCTGGCTGGGCGCAGCGACGGCGTCAGGCCCGACGGTCTGACGCGCGTCAGGCACGCTTGCCTGACGCAGCGTCAGGTCGGATGGAGACGGAACGGCCTGACACGCAGGAGGCTGACGTCGTCGTCGCGCTGCCGTCACTCCGGCTTGGCCTCGCCGCCGCTACTGCTAGGCCGGGCGGCTCTCGCGGCGGCGGCGGCGGCGGCGGTGGCGGCGGCGCCAAAAAAAAAAAAAAAAAAAAAAAAAAAAAAAAAAAAAAAAAAAAAAAAAAAAAAAAAAAANGTGCTCTTCCGATCTTGAGAGAGCATGGCCTCGCGGCGGCCGCAGCCGCCGTCGCTCCCGCCGCTCCGCCGCAGCCCCTGTGGCGCCTGGCGCCGCCGACGCGGGCCGTCGAGCGCGCCGCGCTGACTGCGCCGCGAACCCCGCCCGCGGCTGAGCGGTCCCGGCGCCGCTGCACCATGGCGACGAGAAACCGGACCACGGCGTTCCTGAAGGTGACGAGCCCCGCCGCCACGAGCAGCAGCCTTGACGGCAATCGCGGCGATCGGGGACGCGACGGCGGCCGCGCTTGCGTTTGCCACTGCTTGTGCCGTTTGGCTTAACGGGAGACCGAGCATCGCGCGTGCGCCAGTACCGGGAGGCGGTGAAGCAGAGCCGGCCGTTCATGGCCGCGTCGGGCGCCATGTCGGCTGTCGAGCTCGTGGACCTCAAGGACGCCTCGTCGCTGCTCCCGGGCACGTCCCGCAGCGACGGGTACAAGAGCATCAGCACCACCGACGCCGACACCTTCAGGTGCACCATGGGCTCTCGTTGGAGCTAGCTACACTGCAGGCGGTAGTGACTTCGGCAGAACGAGAAGGCTAGCAGCCTTAGATGCTGCTGAGGGCTTTTGCCTGCCAATGCTGCTGACGAGTGGAGGAGCTGCTGCAGAGACTCAAGGAGCCCATATTGACGACCGCGTATGAGCCGCCTCTCCTAATGGCGGCGATGACCACTAATGGCCGCACCCGGTTGCTCGTGCTGCAGGGGTGCGCCGGGCGGCGTGGCGCAGACCCTACCGCCGGCGTGGGTGGACATCTCCGACGAGGTCGCGGCGGAGATGGCTCGCGTGCGCACCAAGATGGCGGAGCTCGCCAAGGCGCACGCTCGCGCGCTCATGCCGTCGTTCCTGGACGGCAAGACGCCGCAGGAGCACACCATCGAGGTGCTGACGCAGGAGATCACGCGCATGCTCAAGCGCTGCGAGCAGCTACTGCAGCGCCTCTCCCGAGGCAGCGGCCTCAAGGAGGACAGCAGCATACGCAAGAACGTCCAGGTATGGCATCATCGATTGACCTCGCCAGGGTAGTGACGCTGTCAGAGCCGACGATAAGAGCAAGGCAACGTGCGACGGGCACAGTTGGTGTTAATATGACCGATAACTCTCAGATGCAAGGCAGATGCAGGCATTGATTCTTTGCCGTTTCCATGAGCAGCGGTCCATGGCCACGGACCTGCAAGCACTCTCAATAGAATTCCGCAAGCAGCAGAAGACCTACCTGCAGAAGCTACGGCGGCAGCAAGAGGTACCACTCTTATCTGCTCTGATTGCCGGCGATGATGATGAAGTACCCTTGACGGCTGACCAGAGGCGTAGCGATGCCTGAACCTCCTCTAAAAGGAAAGGCAGCTTGTCAAGGTGCTCAGTCTTATGCTCACTGTGCCCTGATGATCTCACTAGGGGCCTTCGAGCGGCGGGCTCCTTGACATCCCGCCATCGAAGTCTGCCATGGACAACGGTCTGGCCGAAAACGTGCGAGTCCTCATTCACTGGAAGTCCTCAATGACAGTTCCTCACCCAGGAAGCAATGTGAAACAGTGTCAGAGCAACTTGCCACTGCCAGCAGCATGTTTGGCTGGTCAACAATGAGTAGGGTCGGTCCATGTACACTGTTTGCTTCTTATACGACCTGGTTATAGATGTAGGTGCGAACAGTAGGCACAACAGCTGCTCACATGTAGTTGGACATGACCTGCTTACTCGTCCACACATGTACACGTTTCAGGGCTTCTCAGACAGGCAGCTTGAGAAGCTGAAGGAAACGGAGGCCATCAGCCAGGAGCGAGAAGCCGAGATTGTTCAGGTTGAATTTCTCAGTAGACATGTGCCTTGAGAGTGACTGCTAGCATGCCCAGCAACGGGCCCGAGCCATGCTTACCGGAATAATGAGACCTTTCAAACCTTTGAATTGCCTTCGCGGTGGTGTAGTGACTCTGACATGGCTCCTTGCCAGCGCAGATACTGGGTTCAGTAAACGACCTGGGCCAGATCATGCGGGACCTGTCGATCCTGGTGATTGACCAGGGCACAATTGTTGACCGCATTGATTACAATGTCCAGAATGTGGCGGTCACCGTGGAGAAAGGCCTCAAGCAGTTGAAGAAGGTATCACCTCCACCTGCCAGTTTCATACTACTGAGCCATGAGAGTTATCAGACGTCGTGTACTCGGTAACAAGTCCTCTGTGAAGCATTTGCTGTGTGCTTGCATCAGCTCGTCCAAAGGGGGCGCAGCAGCTAGGCGCCACTGCTGATGGCCCCTTGGGTTGCACTGCAGGCGGAGTCAACGCAGAAGAAGGGCCGCATGGTGATGTGCATCATGTTCCTCGCCGTCCTCTGCCTCATCATGCTTGTTGTCCTCACCATCAAGAAGCTCATCTTCGGCTGATGGCGCTTGACGTCCCTGCGTTGTACGACGGCGTCCCCCTCTCTTGCCGTCTCTCCCTCCTCCGGCCCGCTTGCTGCAACCTTCAAGCAATGACGTCTCAGGCTCCAAACACTACATCGCATCATTTTCTTCTCTTGGCAGCGCTTTGCCGAGCTTCGCCTCCCAGCTGTGGTCCTCTCTATTGTTGTGTCTCCCTATAAAGCCAGCAGCAGCCCACATTCTTGGCATGCTGCATGATGATACAGCCCCTCGCAATTGTGATAAAGACCCTCGCCATTGTGGTCCAGTCCCTCGACCTGGTTGCAAGTATTCTGCCCATGTGGACCACGAACTGACTGCTTGCGTGACTTGCTGCGCTGGTGCTAAACAAAGGTGGCCGCTAAATGCGCGGTCATCGCAGTGACTTCAGTCACCGACGCCGCCGTTCGCTGTCACTGCAGCTCTATAAGTGGAGCTGCTGCCAGTTCTTTTCCGGCAGCAGCTTGCAGAAAGAGCGGCAGAAATGACCTCAAACCTGAAGCAAGATTAAGGTCATATTGCTTCGTGTGACTCTCTCTACTTGGTGTTGTAAGCTCGGCTTTGCAAAGTGGTACTTGTCTGTGTCTGTCAGCAGCACTGGCTGCAAGGTCAACCGTTGGCTACATTGTTGAAGGAGAACTCTTCCAGTAGAGGGTGTGATTGGCCAGCCCAGAAAGAAAAAAGAACGAAGTCTGATTGATGAGCGCTGGCCGGACCTAGTACAATCTCTGGGCTGGCCTCTCATGGCCATTGCCGTCAATCAGAAGAGCTGTCTGTGTTGGGGCTTGCATTGGTGATACCAGCGGCCATGTGAACGCTCACTGGTCAGCCGTCAGTCCTCACAAACATGGGCGCTCAGCTGGACAAGCTGCACCGCCGCTGCCGCTGCCACCACTGCCGTCGCTGCCGCCGCTGCTGCCGCCGCCGGCAGGCGGCCTTGCAGTGAGAGCCGCCTTGAGGCAGACGGCTGTGAGGGGGATTGCGCGTCGACGCCATGGCCGTCGCTGTGGCGGGCTGCGCAGCGGCAGCAGCAGCGGCGGCGGCGGCCTTGGCCGTGGGCTCGCGGCACGGCTTGCCGCCGCCGCCGCCGCCGCCACCGCCGCGACGTGGGCGGCGGCCGCGCGGCAGCGGCGTCCGCGCGCGCGCCGCGGCGGACCCGGAGGCGCCGGCGGTGGCGGCGTCGCGCCGTGCGGCGTT
The DNA here is from genome assembly GCA_009602725.1 of Spirogloea muscicola. Classification (NCBI taxonomy): domain Eukaryota; kingdom Viridiplantae; phylum Streptophyta; class Zygnematophyceae; order Spirogloeales; family Spirogloeaceae; genus Spirogloea; species Spirogloea muscicola. Next base: position 153,598 of record WELB01000031.1, read on the forward strand.
CAGCGCGCAGCGGCGGGAGGAGCTCGAGCTGGAGGAGCGGCAGAAGCCCCTGGGCAAGGCCTGCGTCCTTAATTCTCCATTATACCAATCTTCCCTGGCTACCTCCTTCATGATCCCACCATCGTGGCAGACCTTCGCTCATGCCGTGGTGCAGCGATAGGCAGTACTGAGAGCGACACTGTGACCACGACGTCATCAGCGCCACTCTCTGGGCCTGCTACTGAAGGCCTCATGAGGAGCCCAGTACCGCAGATGTTTCTGGAAGCTCGCTGCCATTCTTGGGTTGACCTGGGCGATGAGCTGAGACCGAGGCTGTTCTGACGGTCATCGCTTTTACGTACACAGCTGAGTACATGAGCCTGCCGGCGAGCCAGTACTCCGTGCTCGACGCGGAGCGCATCGAGCGCATCGACGAGAGCTCGTTCAAGTGCTATGTGCACCGACTGAAGTTCTTTGCCTTCGAGGTCTGCCCCGTGTTGCTCGTGCGCGTCGAGGAGCGCCCCAACGGCTGCTGCATCCGCCTCCTCTCGTGCACGGTAATTGCGCCACTGATCGACCAATTAACTGACCCTGACTGTGATATTGTGTTCTCAACATAGTTAGCAGATTTTGCCTTCTCTGAGTATGTACTTTATGCTTTCCAGATAAAAGGTCTTCACTGAAGTCCTGTATATCCTCAGCTCTGGCTCAGCACAGGCATCTCTGTAGGACCGTTTGCTACGTGCAAGCTTGATTGCTTGAAAATTGACCCGCCGTAGGGGGTTGCGACTTGTTTTGCACTGCTGATGCTTGCTGTGTGCCTTTGGCTTGCCAGCTCGAGGGATCGCCGATTGTGGTCGCCCAGAACCGCAAATTTGATGGTCAGTCCACAGGATTGTGTACCTCCTTCAATATCCAGTGTCCGCAGATACCCTCGTCAGGGAGCAGCAGCACTACATGCAATTATAGTCATTCGTACCTGCAAAGAGTATTACTTCTTCAGCTGGGCGGCCCGTGTGACGGCGAGCCTGGAGTGATTGCAGCTGATGCTGCATATGCCATGCTGTGAGCAGCCTCTATGACAAACAACGTGTCATGGGATGTAAGCGAGGCCTCACCGTGCGGCCGACTGATCATCTCCGACACCACCATTGCGGTGCACTGCTCTCCCCTTTCACATCATCACAAAGTGCACGCGTCCAGACACATTGAGAGACCCACGAAAAGCTGACATGTCAAACAATTGTGTACCACTCCACGTTGCTGCAACTGCAGGTGTCGCTGGAGATTCCAGCAGCATTTCGCGTGGTCCCGGTGGCTGGCATCGAGGCAACTGGCAACCGTGTGCTTGGCCAGCTCCTCCGCGTCATGCTTCCCCGCTTTCTCAAGCAGGCGCGCTCAGCTTCAGCCCCATCCCCTGATTGTGACAGTGTGGTCATTGGATCCAAGTTTTGCCAACATCATCCTTGTCAGCATCTGAGCCGCTAATGACAGCGCAGCAGAAATTGGTTGTGATATATTAATGCTGGCATTGTAAGTTTTCCCTTGGCAAGGACCTTCCAGCCTCATCTGACTTTCTTCCAACCATGGTGTGACTGGGTGCTGTTTTATTTGTGGACCCGGACTCATGGACAACGCCGCCGCTGCAAACGATTCATTCCTTGCCTGCTTGTTGGTGCGGCAGCTCGCCAAGGATTACGAGGCATGGGCGTGTGGGGACAGCTCGCGCAAGCCCCTGGGCACTGGCGAGCTTTGATAGCGGCTTTCTGCTGGCTTGTATTTCAAGGGAGTTGCTGCTACCCACATCATGGCGCGAAGCCTGTTGTTGGGAGCTCAGATGCGATGTCCTCACTCCAGCGGGCAGTAGTCACAGTGAGGCCTGGCAGGCCAGGGTGGAGTTTCAAGCATTTATTGCTTATGCCTCAGGTCAAAGCAGGCATCTGGAGTAGCAATGGGATCCTCTAGTCCGCCAGATTGGAGCTAACAGCTTCATTCCTGTCCGTCACAAGCTCATTCCTTTCAAGACAGCAGTGCACATTGGCACTGCCCTTGTGGACGAGCTCTGTGGACCCAAAAAATGCGTGTGCACAGGCTCAGACAACAACTAGTCCAGCAAAGGTCTCAAAGTGCTCTAGCTCATAAGCAGTCCGCACAGAGACACTCTTATCTCAAGCCCAGCTTGCCCGCCTCTTCACATAGGGGGCGTGCTAGCACCGTCTGCCGAAGCATTGTGCTTGTCAATGTCTTTACTCTGAATAGCAAGACCCTGAAATTGCACATTGCAAGTCATGTTAGAGGACAGCCCAGATACAATTGACAGCTCACCCGTACTTCTGTAACGTCAGGCAGGTCAATCACAGCAGAAGCCCTATTCTTGTAATGTGCAGGCAGCGAGGCACTGCAATGGCTGTCCTGGGCGAAGTTTGCAGGCAGCTATCTTGGGAGGCAACTCACCTGGCCATCAAAAGGAATGTTGTCTTGTTCCTGGCGCAATGTGGGGTTGCATCATGAGGGCAGCCGAAGGAAGGCTAATGTAGGCTCACACGGCTGATAGCGACAACCTTGTGGAAGTCTTCAAGGCTCAGCTGCAGGTGGCGAGCCCATGAAACATCAGGTGAAAGCAAACCACTGAGATAGACCTTGGCCACTTCTGATCTTCGCTGGCTAGAATGAATGATGTGCAAGACACAACGACAGAACTCACTATGGAGCAACGATGCCTTGAGAGCATCTGCAAATTGCGCTGCTTTTGAGTTGACCCAGCGTGGAGGTGCTGCCTGTCTGAGACCCACCTTCCCGCTGCCAGTGCCATCAAAAAAGTCGATCATGTCCTGCACCTCGTCGTCACCCCAGCAGTAGTCGTGTGCCAATGCCACTCGGTCGATGTCGCGGGCGGAGATGCCGCCGCTCGCGCGCTCTGCGGCCGCCGCAATGCTGCAAAAGGTCAGGATCATGTAAAAGATCACCCGGGCCACCAGAAGCATTCCCAAATAAACAACAATCGTGTCCAGGGCCGGTCTGCCGGACCGTTGAAGCTGAAGAAGAGCGCTGCAACCTCGCCCTCCGTCAATGGGGCCACGGCGCGGCTGCCTGGTGCCGCCCTCCGCCGCTGCAAGCGTCACGTTTCTCAATAGCGGAGGCCTCATCAGACTAGGAACAGCAGCAGATTGGGAAGAAAGGGTCAGGCCACGACCCCCATTGCTGCAGCCGAGGCGCAACGAACAGGCAACAGCATTTAGTAACGAGCAGCATCACCTTGGCCCTGATGGGTGCACGAGCCGAAAGCCCGTCGGCACAGTCAGACGTCGCCTCCGGCGCATGGTGGGCCGGCATGGGAGGTGCCTGCGGCTGGAGCAGCGGCAGCTGTCCCGCAGCAGCAGTGCCAGGCGCAGAGAGCCCCGGCTGCGACGCGGCTGGGGGAGCAGCCGTGGTCGGCAGCGGCGACGGCAGCTGCGGCGCCCCCAGCGACAGCGCCAGGGCCTGCGGCAGAGGCAGAAGCTGAAGTGAATTGGTTCCAAGGCCAAGCGTTGACAGTATTCCGCCAAGTGGCTAAGGCTTCGGTTTTTCATATCTACACACGGAGGTTCGAATCCCCGACATGCACGCAACCGGCAGGCCAGGCACCTGCTGCAGCGCGAGCTCCTCGTCGTCGTCGTCGCCGTCGACGGCGGCGGCGGCAACGGTGGCGGCCATGGCGGGGGACAGCCGCCGCCGCCGCCGCCGCCG
>WELB01000031.1:158162-175985 GCA_009602725.1 Spirogloea muscicola
TTTTTTTTTTTTTTTTTTTTTTTTTTTTTTTTTTTTTTTTTTTTTTTTTTTTTTTTTTTTTTTTTTTTTTTTTTTTTTTTTTTTTTTTTTTTTTTTTTTTTTTTTTTTTTTTTTTTTTTTTTTCCACACCGGCGCACTCGCCGCGCTCGCCGCCGCGCCGGGCCTGGTCCTGGCGCTGCCCTGGTTCGTCGCCCTCTGGGCGCTGCGGGCCAGCGCCCGGGAGGCCCTTGCCGCGCTCGTCGCCGGTCTCGCCTACGTCTACGGCACGACGCTGGCCGCCGTCTACCTCAGCTTCAGCTTCGCGCAAGCGGCGTACGCAGTGGTCCTGTTCCACGCTGCCGCCGCCGGCGCAGCCCGTGCAGTCCGGCTCGTCGCCCGCGCCCCGCAGCACGGCGCGTCGCTGGTCATGCTGGCCGACAGCCTGCCGGACGGCGCAGCTGCGGCCGTGAGCGCCGGCGTGCATGCCATCGGGCTCCTGTCCGGTGCCACGCTGGCCCTCTCGTCCGTCAATGGCAGCCTCCTGGCTGCCAAGGTGGCTGCCGCCTGGGGCGCGCCGCCGTGGCTGGCCGCCATGCTGCCGGTCGCTGCGGTCTTCCTGCTGGTTGCCGCAGAGGTCCATGGCGGCCTGCTGTCCTGCGGCCTCTGCGCTGCCGTTGGGCTTCCCTCCCGCCTCACCGCCGCGCTGGCAGCGTTCGCCGACCGCCTCGACGTGGCTCTCGGCCGCGTCGTACCCAGCCACACCCGCTCTGTGCGGTACAGCCTCCGGACCTGGCGGCGCGTGTACTATCGTGAGGCCGAGCCCGGCGGTGGATCGACCTCATGGCTGCTCCAGGCACTGCGGCGTATGCTTACAGGCAAGGCCATGAGCACCAGGTGGGGCTCTTCACGGCAGGAAGTTGTCGGGGCAGATGCGGCCAACTCAGAGGACGATGATCCCACATGGTCGCTTGGGCCGGGCGGCGGCGACGGCACTGCCAGCAGCAGCAGCAGCTTGTCAGAGGGCCGTGGAGACGCCGCAGACGAGGACTTGACTGACGATGGTCAGGGCGGCGGAGAGAGCGGGCCGCCGTTGCCAGAGTGGGAGTGGCTGGCGGACGAGGGGTTGTCGCTCGGTGAGGCATTGGCGCTGCAGCGATGCCCAGTCTGCCTCTGCGCACGCTCGCGCATGGCTCTGGGCTGTGGTCACCAGGTGTGTCGCACGTGCGGAGCAGGCATCTCGCGCTGCCCACTCTGCCGCAGGGCTGTGTCATTCCGCCTCGAGCTCTTCTAATGCTGCAGTGCTCTGCCTCGCGGCGTTAATGCTCTGAGTACTTAAGAAATACGAACTTGTACATATTGCTAATACCAGACACCACGTCACACTTAAGTTTCATCAGATGCTCACACTGTGTTGTGAGCAGAGCCTCACAAAACGGCACCTTGAGTCTGGTGGCTAATCTTCCAGGAGATTTCAGGGTCAGGGTTGGCCAGCTCAGAAGGCAGGCCCATTTGACTCAGGGCAACTAAGGTAAGGTCGTTTGTCTAAACAGCGAAAGCAAGCTGAGGAAAGGTGGACTCGCACTTGCAGAGGCAGCCTCTGTGGAAGTGCCATCCTTTGCATATTGTGCACACTTGGATGCATATTGTACACACTGGGAGGCCCTAATGAAATTCCAACTGACAATATTAACCATATATTAAGAAGACTTCCAATGGTGAAGAAAATAGAGGTTGAGGCATTCTCTTTGTACAAACGCACCACACTGTCCTGGAAGAGGAGGGAGGCGGGGGGTGGGGGCCTAATACCACGTCACGCGTATGTTCAGGAGCTCCACTTGAACTGTCTACAATACTAGCATCAATAGTCACAGAAACCGAAGGCCTGACCCGTCACTCCCTGCCGCTGCCGCTGCGCGCGAAGGACGAGTTCACGGGCGTGTTGTTGAAGTCCGCCGAACCGCGCCAGTTGATGCGCTGGTCGAGCGACTTGAGCGCCGACGGCAGCAGCTGGTTGCTGCCGTCCCTTGTAGGCTCCCCGGGCTTGCCCGCGGGCGGCATGTCTCGCTTCTTCATCGAGCGCTTGATGTTCGCGTCCGCTTCCTTGTTGTCGGTCCAGCCCCCAATCTGACGCACCTTGGCCACCCGCTGCTTCAGTAGCGTGCTTGGGTCCAGCTCTAGCAGCTCCTGCAATCACACCGAGCCACTTGAACTTTACAGAACCTGAAGTACAAGCTCTCTCTCCGATTTCCCATCCAGCCGAGGCAGGATATGGGGCCACTGGATAAGAGTCATGTAAGAGAACGTTGCCAGATACTGATACCCATCAGATGCCGCAGATCCAGTCCAGCATTTGTGTGCTCCATCTAACATCACTGACATGCATCCATTGGCCGATGACCTGCTTAGTACAGTGCTTGTACTTCAGTCTGCTCCTTAAGCAGGCGTATAAACAGGGACTGCCCAGAACCTGTGCAACAATCCCCTGATACGTACATGCATTTGAGCCATGATGGCAGTCTTGATGTTCTGCGAGGCTGCTAAGGGGTCCGCATGTGCACCTCCCAAAGGCTCCTGAAGACGAAGACGAGCCATTATTTGATTTGGATATGCTGATATTATGACAATCTTTGTCCATGCTAAACCTCCTCCACATGCAGTATGGCAGTCCTATGCATACGGGAGGCAGGATATTTGTGAGAGGAGGCAGTAAGCATACCGGAATAATTGCGTCGCAGACCTTGAGCTTCATCAATTCCTGTCCTGTGATCTTCAGAGCTTCAGTAGCCTGCCAGTTCAAAAGAGGGTGCAAGATAGAATGTGAGATTATCAACTCCGGAAGCACGCATGCCCCCCGTGCATCCACCACCATGCAGCCTCGCACAGCACACGCTGGACAGATCTCGGCAACTTGTGCAGAACCAAGATAGGTGGCTCTCTGAAGAGCTAAAGGCTATGCTTGCTGCAGACCTTGGGAGCTGCGCTGGCAGTCTTCCAGAGAATGGCAGCGCACGCTTCGGGGCTGCCACCAAGCAAAAGCAGGTATAGAAATTCACGTGACTTACAACACAAGCAAATGAATGTCTGCCAACACCAAGCTCACCCAATGTCTGTCCTAGCGCCTGATAGTGCAAGTTTCCCTGCGCGTAGCCTTCCTCAATAATGCCAACATTAAGCAAGCTGCGGCAATGACTGAGAAACCTGTGAATGTGCTCTCTGTGCTGCTGACCTTGCCACATAGTAGACTGAGTTCTCCAGCATGAGCATCCGGTCACAGCAGCCGATAGCGAGCGCCCCTCCAGAGCCGCCTTCCCCAATGACCACAGAGACAGTTGGGACCCTCAAGCCGTACATCTCGCGGAGGTTGTGCGCAATAGCCTCCCCCTGAGGCGCGGAGACAGAGGCTCCGCATTGGTCCGACAACCAAATGCCATTGTGGCACAGACGTGCATTGCAACATGCAGCACATCAGACTGTCGTCCCAAAAAGGGCCCAGAGGAGCACTGACTACAACCCCACTGGCAACACTCGCTCTGGCAGCTAGGGAAACCTCTGCCACTCCTTGCACTTGATTTTGGAGTAGTCTTAGGAGAACGATAAGCTTGCTGCACTCAAGACTCTGTGCCTAATCCTCATATCGACGTCTTACATCCTCAGCTCAAACAGGTGGAGGTATTGGAAGATGGTAGTCACCTGTCCAAGCTCCTCGGCCGAAACCCCAGCGTAGGCACCCGGAGTGTCAACAAACGTCAGGATGGGGAAGCCATGATGGTCCGCATGCCTCATCATCCTCAGCGCTTTTCGGTACCTGCGCTTGCCACCCACAATGAGCAACCTCAGCTGCTGCCGTCGTACACTGATCGTCCCTCAATCAACTTGGGACCACGCCGCCCTTGACTTCACACTTTAAGTCTCTCAGTGAAGCAGATGGACCTTGGTTTCTTCACACGCTTGTGACATTTCTCATGAGCCACTGGTAGTGAAACTCAGGTGGACCAAATTCTTAAGAATTTACATGTGGAGCAGCACAGGATGAGATCTAATTTGCATCATCATTGTCAAGGCTGGGCCGTGTAATTTAGCAAGGCCACATGTCCCTCCAAGGTCTCACCCATTGGGCGTGGGCATGCCAAAGTTGCGATGGATGTTCTCCTTGGTGTTGCGGCCCTTTTGGTGGCCCATGAGCATGAAGCTCATGCCGTCGATGCGGCCGAGCCCGCAGACCAGAGCCGGGTCATCATAGCCGCCCCGGTCGCCATGAAGCTCCACCCACTGAGCACAGAAGGTGGCTCAGGAGCCACAGGAACATGTTACAATTGCTTCTGCAGGAGGCTCACGGAGTACAGGAATGGCATGCTGGCTACGTGATGCCAGTATCTCCTTCTTTCAGTCACCACAAAGGGTAAGGCATGCTTTCACACGACATAGTGTATGATCGAAGCAATTACTTGCGTGCATTGCAGACGTGCATGAGACGGCCAGGGCTAGGTCACCTTGTCAGTGATATTCATGACGTGGTCAAGGAATGTGGGCCGGTTCGGATGCCGGGCCACGGCCAGGCGCTGTACGGGCGTGAGCCGCTGGTACGTGTCGCGCCTCACCTGCCATGAGTGCTCCAATGCATCAGTGCATCAGTGAGGAGCCACACAGAAAAGCTGGCCTGGACCTGCAATGCCAGCCTTCTGCGGCGCAGCCATGGAGACATGAGGAGCTGACGGATGCGAGCCGAGCTGGCCATGGCTAGGCCGCGCACCTTGTCATACTTTGTCCCCAGCTCCCGAATCTGCTCGCTGAAGTCCATGCCGGTCTTCTTGGCCAGCGCCCGCACCTGCAGCCAGCGAGACGGGGTGAATGCCCACTCGCAGCCGACAGCGTCGTTTGCAAAACGCAGCAGCAAGCATACATGGCAGAGGTCGAACCGAGCACACAAGTGTGCGGCGGTGGGATCCTAGGAGTGCGGCGTGCATGCCACTGACCTCCTCGATCTTCTTCTCGAGCTCCACGAGCTCGCGCTCGAAGGGCAGCGTCACGGGCTTGGCGGACTTGTTGGGGACCTGCTTGAACTTGGAGAGGAAGGCCAGGAAGCCGTGCTCCTCCGCCTTGTACTTGTCCGGCCACGGGTAGTCCGGGTCCATGGGCGCGCGCTTCGTCTTCCGGATCTTGGCCCGCACCAGCACCGCGCCCGCGCCCGGCCGCACCTCCGGCTGCGCCGCGCCCGCCGCTGCCCTCAGGAATGCCGCGCTCGGCGCCGCGCGGCCNATGACGCCCGCGAGCGGGATGAAGATGTGCACAAAGTACACGCTCATCTCGGGCGGAGTCCACGACACGGCCGCCCCGGAGTCAGCCATGTCGTACGGCGGCGGCGGCGGCGGCGGCGACGGCGGCGGCGGCGGCGGGGGCGGCGGCGGCGGCGGCGGGGACTTCACCGCGGGGGAGCTCGGGGGCTTTGGCCGGTAAGGAGCCTCCCATTTGGTCAAACTGTGCCCCCACCCCCGCGTCAGTCCTAGCCCCTGCCGGGGGCGCAAAAGCAGCTCTCTGCCCCCAAAGCGCCTCCCCACCACTTCCCCCTCCTGGAGGAGTCGCGACACCACGGGATCCTTTCACAGCGTGTCAAACAGCCTGCCAGATTCCCCCCGCCTCGGCCTCCCGGGAACCGGACTGCAAGGGCCCGTCTGCATCATCCGTTCCTCCTCTGCGGGCCTCGACACCGAGCGAGCAGCCTCGGGTTATCTAATGAACGAATCCCCTCAGCGAAGCTCATGAATGGAGTAAGGATGATCATTAGTAAGTCGCACCTTCCAATTTCAACCGCCCCTGCCAGCCCCCAGGCGACGGAGGCCCGCAGAGGAGTTGGCCGGCCCCGTCAGCGCCACGTGGCGACCGCCCACTGCCCCCTGCCGTGCCAGCGAGGACGACAGTTGCGGGCCACCGCCGAGCGCGGGAAACCCTAGATTCACACACTGGACGGCTCACACTCCAAGCTCCACGCTGCCGTGAGATCTACTTGATCGGATGGCTGCAAGCTAGCACGCCACGCTGCTTCTCCTCGTGAGCCGCCTCGTTGTTGGGAACGCGCGGGCCGCCAACGTTGAGTGGCGGTGGAGTCCGTCGTGAGGGCGGGAGCACTGCCATCGAACGAGAAGCTCTTGCAGAGGGTGGCGCTGTGAATGGCCGCCCAAATGGGTGGAAGAAATAGCTCACGTGATACACGGTAATGGCTGTGATATGCCTGCCCAAACGAATCAACCAAGGTCTGAAGTGGCCGGAAGTTGCAAATGAGAAAGACAGGGTCCACAGAGTTCAGGAAGCGCGGCCAGATTGACTGGTGGCTGGGAAAGGCCAGCCCAAAGGAATGGACAAGGTCCGAAGGAGCCGGAGTGCGAAGGACTTGGACTAAGACATCAGCCAGGGAATGCTCAGTAACCTCTAGTCAGGAGATGCAAGTCTGAGTAGCTAGCCGGCGGAAAGACGTCGCCCTGACGGAAGCCGGAGGCCGCCGCCAAAGCTCGGCCTGTGCGCAAGTGAACCGCGAAGGCAAGGGACCGCTGCATCGAGATGGCCAGACGCATTCGGAAGACTTGAGCGAGAGACCCGGCGACGTTGAAGCCGGGCTGCTCGCCCTGCTGCCCGAGGCGGCGGGCCGCTGCACGCCGCGCAAGGCGTTGGAGCAAGTCAAGCCAGTTCGAGCCAAAGGGTCCGTGCACGTCGATCGCCAGTGGACAACAGTTCCCGCTGAGGGTATGCTGTCGCTTCATAAGCCTGCTGCGCAAATTGTAGGAGACACTGAACTTTTACAGAGGCTTCAAGCCACCTCCCCCAGAGAAGCACCTTAAAATATTTAGCAAGCTCTCACTTTTCGTGTCATTGCGTCATAACGATATCGAATTAACAGATTTAAGTCTGTTGTGTATCTTCGACAAGCGATAGAAGCGTCTTGGGGAAATGGGTGAACACGGCAAATTCAAACTTTGAATACTTCAGGAGGTTTGAATCTCTTTTCAAATGGCTGCAATTTGCTCGATATTCAGCAGACTCAGCGCTGCTGGGTGAGGTACCGTAGATGTTGTGGCCCTTAATGAGCAGTGCCATCGTTTGCACGGGGTCTTACAGGCAACCAGAATCCATGAAACTACCGGTACTTAACGGGAAGTGGCACGGACGAAGAGCTTTACTACGCCATGACAACTTCCTTACTGTCAAGAGTCAAAGGAGCTAGGCTATGATCCAGATCGAGATATTCAGATCCAAATTTTTATTGAGAATTGAATACATCGTACTTCAACCAGATTGCTTACATTGCAGATTGTATTCATTGGCTTTTGGGAAGAGCAAATTGTTGAAAGGCTGGCGATGCAATTGCCAAGCAGATTGATTTCCTATCTGCGAGCAACAAATTTGCATGATGTGCCCACAATCATACTTGTTTCAGATTAGACAGCAGATGATCGAAAACCATAGTAGATAGTATATTTAAGGATCACTGGCAAGCTACTTGCAAGCGGTGCACTGACACCCCACTCGGTGTTGCAAAGAGTCAAAAAGGTAAAGAGACTATTCACGTGAGCATGGTAAAGAATGAAAGATTGTTGAGGTTGATAAAAAATGCAGCAGACTTCAATCCAGTTTTCATCATACTTATTTGTTCCTCTTTCACGTCTTAACGCCTTCGTACTCAGGGTGCTGCCAGATTCTAGCAGCATCGAGTAAATACGGAAGCAAGGATCAGCAAGATCATTTAGAGCCTCTGGCCTTAGTGTACGCCCACAAGCTTCAGGAACTTGACTTCCTCCACGTCAGTAGCTTGTATAATTTGCTCACTCAGCTATTTCTTCTTGTAGAAGCTGGTGCAAACCTTGGCCGACCTCTGCAACATGATGCAACAACACCGCTTAGTATCTCAGGTGACATGGATGTGAACAAGTTTTCCCACTTCAGACCCATATCCTGCAGCAAGATCTGCGCAGTGAACCTTACACCATCCACAAGGCAAAGACCACGAGGTGATGTTTAATAGTGCCACTGCACATCTGACGCATGATGTGCAACGCAGGGCACTTAGAAGTACTCCACTATCAGGCTTAATGGCAAAGGCATGTAGCCAGAAAATAGTTGCTAATACCTGAGGTGCTCCCGTGCAGGGCGCCTTAGTGCTGGGGCAGCTGCTGAGGCAGTTCAGCGTGAAGTTACCCAACTGCACACATTGTCTTCCGAAGTCATCAGCGTCCAGATTTTTACCATGATACCAATTCTGCTGCGCTTGCCTGGCGAAGTCAATGAAACGCTCACTTACCACAGCATGACAAGGAAGTGTTAAAATGAAGCGTTTAAATGATAATTGCAGAAAATGAAAGGCCTTCCTATCGTACTTGGAAGGTGCTGGCGTTGAGGGCAGGAGCAGTGCCATTGAAGTAATTATCTTGGAGATAGGCCGTCGCTTCATTGACTAGGGGAGGGATGGGGCCGCTGAGCCTGTTTGAGGAGAGGTTAAGCAGCTGTAGGGACTTTGTGGCCACCAGGCCCGTTGGAAGCGGCCCACTGAGAGTGTTGTGCGCCAGATTGAGGTCAGAGACCTGTCAAGAGGCTCGCAAACGACCAGGACGTCTGAGATGCCAGAAATGTTACAACAGGAGGTTGAACACATGAGACAATCCATTAGATTTTGCATGCCATACCCAAGCGTACTGGCAATATTACCTGTGGGAGCGGGAGGAGGGACCCAGGTAGTGACCCAGACAAATGATTGAAGCTGGCATCGATTGAACTGATGTTCTTGGGAAACAACAAAGTGCTGAAAGGCCCACGGAAGCGGTTGCCAGACAGGTCAACCGTGAAAAGGCTGGGGCAGAGTGTCAAATTAGGGAGCAGTCCGCTCAGGCGGTTGCTGCCCACCAGCAGCCTGCACGCATCCAAACCCCTGACAGTATAAGACCTCCTGGGAACCTTCTTTGCAAGGGTGTTAGTCATGCCACTGACAACAGTTTCTCGAACAGAGCATTCTAGCAGAGCAATAAAAGTGTGAACCATCTACACTGTACAAAGCTTTTGTGCAGTGACAAGTGCAGTGCAAGTTGCACTTACTGAGACACGCTGCTCAGCGCCCTCAGAGCAGTTGGGTAACTGCCCGAAAACTTGTTCTGCTGAAGCCCAAGCACCTGCAGCTCTGCAACAAAAAGTGGTGGTTTTTATTGAAAAGATCATGAGATTCAGCAGTTGAGAAAGCTTAGGAATCAGACATGCTTACCACGTTGCAAGTGTTTGAGGCAGATGTGGGCTCAGTGCTTTCACGGAGAAGGCAAATTAGCAATTCTGTGACTGGAAATGAGTAGCAAGGGCACGGGCAGACGAAGAGGGGCACAACTGCGTAAAAGCATAGAACCACTCACTGGGTAGCCCGTTCAGGTGCTTTGCAGGAATGGAACCGGACAGGCGGTTGCCGCCAAGATTGAGAACGACGAGGGACTTTAGCTGATTGAGGTCTGTGCAAACAGATTAGCACCAGGATGAGTTGTGATTATTCCAAGTCCTATCCCAACAGCGGCCTGAACATTCCTGCATGGAAGCTTGTTTGTAAGTAAGCAGGCAGGCACGAACCGGGGATGCTCCCTGAGAAGCGGTTGGAAGATAGCTCCAGCTGTGTCAGCTGGGTTAGCTTGTTAAGCCAGGAAGGAAGCGAGCCGCTGAGCCGGTTCTGGCCAAGGTCGAGTGTGGTCAAGCGTGTGAGCTTGCTCAGATTGGGGAGGTTGTCAGTGAAGTTGCCTCCGCTCGCTTCCAGATTCTGCCACTTGAGGCGAGACACTAATCAAAAGGTTGAGTATGGCTGAAGGTCAAAGCAACATTAATAGCCTCACAATTTCGGGTGCCGACGAGCTGGGAGCTAGAGGTGCCGTGCAACCAAGACGCCACGAACCGTGAGGAGGACGAGGTCGCCCAAGTCCGCAGGCAGCCTGCCGCCAAAGTTCTGGTACGCGAACGTGATGGACGTGAGCGCGGTAAGGCGGCCGATGCCTTCCGAGAGCAGCTTGCCGACGATGGGCGGCAGGCCGGTGGGCGGGCCCTTGGGACCGGGCTCTGGGATGAAGATGGCTGCGGCGACAATGGCAACCAATCGTGAGCACAAAGGGCATGGAGTGTGTACCAAGATGGAGTGTGTACCAAGTGATGGAGGGCCTGAGTGGCCAAGTACGAAGGCAAGCACAGTGACCGCTGTACATTAAGTGCTGCTAATTTACCCGCTCAGTAATCACGAGTCAGCACGTAGAGGTCACTAACTGATGCCCAAAGGTAAACTGATGCACAAAGGCAACTGCCTCGGGACTTCCTGCAGCTCTCCCCCCTAGCCTAGCCTGCAATTTAGCTCTTCTGAGGGCCCAATTTCCAGCTTGTAAGAAAGGCCGACAGAAGCTCAAGTACAAGCTCTTCGTGGACGGGCTCGTCTCACCGGTGACGCGCCTGTTGGTGGCGCCGCTGCTGCAGGTGATGCCGTAGTAGCCGGAGTCGCAGGGGTCGGAGGTGAAGGTCCAGTTCTTGAGCAGGCCGGCGGGGTCGGAGGTGACGCCGGCCTTGAAGTGCTTGAGCGCCGCGACGTCGCCGGCGCTCGTCGCCGCGTGCGCCTCGCCCGCCGCCAGCAGCACCTGCTAGGAGAAGCGAGTGGTAAGAGCGGGAATCCAAAGGCGGCACAGCCCAAGCTCCGCGCTCCGATAGCTGGGAGCTGGGAGCTGGGAGCTGGGAGCTGGGAGCTGGGAGCTGGGAGCTGGGAGCTGGGAGCTGGGAGCTGGGAGCTGGGAGCTGGGAGCTGGGAGCTGGGAGCCGGGAGCCGGGATCTCGGCGGCGGGGGGGCGGGCCCTCACCAGGAGCGCGGCGGCGGCGGCGGCGAGCAGCAGGCGCGGCGCGAGGCGGGCGGAGGCGGCCATGGCGGGCGGGCGAGCTGGCGAGCTTGGGAGCTTGGGGGGGTGGGGAGCTGGCCAGAAGTGGCGGGCTCCGGCGCGGGCGCTCTTCAAATACCCCACCCCCCCCCCCCCACCCTGGCGTCAGCACCGGGCTGTCGTCTAGCCCGCCACTTGGCGGGTCGCGTCAGCGTGCCGCGCGCGTGCGCCGATGTGGCAGCCTCCATCGTCCGCCGCGTGGCCCCAAACGTCTGCTGGGCCGCCGGCGTTGACCGCCGCCGGCGGCGCGGGAGGGGCACTGCGGTGAACCGCCGGCGGTGGCGCCACCGTCACTTGACGGCCGCTGCTTGCGTCACCCGGCTGCCTGGCCCGTGAGATGGCGCGGGCCCCCTTCGGAGAAAAACTTGGGATGGAAGAAGGAGACGTTATGGGAGAGATCGAGAAGCGGGGGGAGAGGAGCGAGCTTTTCTGGGAAAGAGGGCGGTAGCTGGTGCAAGGCCAGCCCAGAAGAAGCGGACGAGGCCCACAGAAGCCCCGACACAAAAGCACAAGTGAATCAGTAACGAACAAGTGTTTTCACCACTGGAGAAGAAAGAAAGTGCCCGTCCATAGAGAAGAAGAAGGCTCGCCCATAAAGAAAGAGGGGCTGGCAAAGCCAACCCAAAAAGAATGGACAGTGTTCGAAGCCAAAGAAAGAAGTGCCGAAAAAGGACTACACAGAGGGGAGAGAAGCTATCCATAAGTAAAGTAGACAATATCTCGGACGAACTTCTCTTTAAGGGGGCGAATGGTTGGGAAGGCCAAGCCCGAGAAGATTGACAGAGTCTGAATGGAAGCCCCGACGCATAAATGCCAACCAATCAGCAGAACGAGTGGCTACTGTAGTAAGCATAATCCTTTGCTGTCAGAAGAAGAAATTGCTCGCCCATTGAGGATAGGGGCTGGAAAAGCCAGCCCAAAATAGGCATCGTGTATTAGCCAGCCCAAAAGAGAAATGAACAAAGTACGAGAAAGGGGGCCAGGGGAAGCACTAAGAAAACCAAGCACACAGAGAAACAAAATCGCTACGAGTCACTCAGTAACCCAACGTCCGAGTCCAGCGAACAGGACTATGGCAGTTGGAGGCCACCCGAAAAGGCTCTTCCAAAGACGCACGGGTGCTGTGCAAGGCCAGCCAAGAGGAAGTTGATGAGCACCTAAGTTCAATGAGGACCCACCTTGAAGTTGGTGGGCTTCCAGAAGTTTCCAGTGATGCCCTGGCTGCTCAATGCAAGATGCGGCTACCATGTGAATGTGGAGATAATCGACATAATGGCCATCACAAGGACGCCCAGGGGCGTCAATTTCCCCACACCTCCGTCATAATTCGTGTACAACCTCGCTATGGACCACGTGCCTTTCCTTGACTTGTTAGTCCCAGAGGGAAAGCGCGGCCACATTAAGGGGTGGCTGGGAGAGGCCAGAGGCTTCGAAAACCCAGCGTCGATTTCAATTGCTGGCTACGTGGTGAGTTGTGCAGAGCAAGTCGAAGTTGCAGTAATCTTACTGACCGCATTCTGGTCACCCCGACCAGCTGCCAGCGATGTCTGATCTGTCTTGATTCTCGCTTCCAAGTCTTGCCCGAGAGGGCCTCGAGGGCGTGCACGCTGTGAGGATGTGCTTTCGGCCAACACGGGCTTGCACTGCATCGCTCTTCTTCAAGCGAGCAGCGTGTCAGTGTGTCTCCAGCGGGCTTAGGCCAATATTCTGCACCAGAGCTAAGCGAGCTGTGACAGGGGCTTGGAATGTGCCATCCAGAGATCGGCTCTCGTTTATCAACTCCTAGCTGACCTGTGAGGCGGGAGTCTATGGGAATAGGCGCCTTCTCTCTTTCTGTGTACTGGGACGACACGTTCGACGTAGCGTGTGAAGCAGTGCTTTCCAGTCCCGGCCGCACAGCCGGGTGGGCCGTGACTCACTAAAAGTGTACATGCGTGTGGCCCGCCTTCGTCCTCGGATCGGGATGCGGTCTGCAACGACCACATGTCGCCAAGCCCAAGCACTAGGTAGCAAGCCAGCTTGACCAGAGATCTCAAAGGGCTTGAGATCTCTGGTCACATTGGACTTAGTTGGCTTGCTACCTTTCGGCCCCATCTAGTGCCTTCCTGCTTCTTGCTTGGACTTGGCCAATCCATAGTGTCTTGGTCATTACACGGATTTTCTCTTACTTGCACTGTTCTCCAGTATGACCCATAGACAAAATCCCTTTATTGAGTTGAGTACAGCAGCATGCGGCACACAAATGGCGGGAGAAGCTTCTGTCAGAAGGTGGCGATGGCTGTATAGGGCCAAGCCCAGAAGAAGCCTTTCCAGAGGGGGCATTGCTGTGAAAGGCAAGCCACGAGTGGACATGGCGAAGGCGACATCCCACTTGCAGAGCACGAGAGAAGGTGCACGGCGCGCGTGAAATGAGAGGGAGGACAAAGCAAGCCGGTACACAAGAAAAAGCTCTTCCAAAGAGGAGAGAAGGCGCGCAGTTGGCATGGAATGGGAGGGTGGCCAATTGCATCCACTACACTGTTCAGGCAAAGGAAGGCAGTGACTGCGAGAGGCCAGCCCAGTCGAAAGAGCTCATCAAGGCAGTAGCTGTGAGAAGTGTCATGCTAAATCCCGTTGACTGCTTATTTGTGTCGATCTGACTAGGACGGCTGACTTGGCTTGACACGTGTCTTCCTAGGCTGGGTCATACACCTTCGAGGTGACTTAAGCTAAGGATGGAGGACCACTTCTCTTTCCCCCCAGCATCAACACACATTGCTGGGCACGCAGTGGGCGGAGCAGAGCAAAGAAAACTGCGGCATTACTCCGATTACCCCCAATGCGATCAACTCCTGCCAGCTGCAATCGACATCTTTGGCTGTCTGGGTCCTCGCTTCCACACTCTGCTTCAAAACATTGCCAATCTAGGCTACACTCGACGCGCAGATGTGTTTCCGGCTGAGATGGGCTTGCCAGCTGCATATCTGTCGCTCTTGCGACGTCGAGTTTCGGCCTGTTTGCAGCGTGCTCAGGCTAGTGCCTTGCACCAGAAAGCTGGGCGAGCTCTAGTAGGTGGCAGAAGGGCTCCGTTCCTGGCATCTAGTATTCATGCATCGAGTAGTGACCTTTATATTTAAACCCGTGGTTATTGAGCGGGTCAATCTGCTGTAGGTTATGTAGATTTTTAGATGTGCTTGCCTTTGTACCTGGCCATTTGGCTTACATTTCTTTCTAATACACGATCTATTCTTTCTCTCCCTTTCTCTTCCTTTCTCTCTCTCGACGACAACAACATCAACCTCTAATCCAATCCAATGTCGGGCCGACGTCTTTCCGCCAGCTAGCTTCTCGGACCTGCATCTCCTGTCTAGAGCTTACTGAGCGTTCCCTGGCTGATGTCTTAGTCCTAGTCGTTCGCACTCAGGCTCCCTCAGACTGTCCATTCTTTTGGGCTGGCCTTTCCCAGCCACCAGTCAATCTGGCCGCGCTTCCTTTTGAGAATGTTCCTGGGCTGTGTGCTCATGTGCTTGCTCCTGTACCTGTCCCTGTGGGTTGTACACAGAGTTGTCAGAGTCTGGATTCCTCCAGTCATGTTCCTCCATTGGACGTCCTCCAGGTCCAGCAGATCGCCCTCGTTGAGACGGCGGCCCAGCAGAGCGACCTCGTCGCAGCGGCTCAGATGCAGATGTGCTCATGGCGGCAAACAGATTCAGATCTCAGACAGAGTCAGACGGCACAGGCTCCGCCCTCACCCAAGGTGGGTGGCAGCCAGGGCTAGGGCGCACGGGCGCGTGACCGCGTGGCCTCAGATGTTCAGAGTTTTCCGACCGGTGCCCGAGGCCTCCCTTATCCAAGGGAGACTCTAAGGGCCCAATGAGACGGTCGGGATGGTCATCCACCCCGACCCGCCGATTCAACATATTACAATATTCAACACCTTTAATCCAATGCGGACGACAACAACGGAGCGCCTACAAGGGCCCAGGCCCACACGCGACGCCAACCGTCAGAAGACCGTTCGAGGTGCAACAGAGAGAGAGTGAAGGCGCGCGGGGCGCATGAATTGAAAGGGAGGCCAATTCAAGCCAATACATTGTTCAGGCAGAGTCGAGTGCAGACTAAACAATGCTACATAATACGGAGACCTAACGAGGGAAGCCCACATGAAGGTACCTCAACCACCCACAAGACCGTGAAGGTGGGCGCTACAGAAGCGGTGGCGGGGCGATCGTGGAACGGACGGCCCACGACAACCGGCTATATTCAGCTAACCACCCAGCGTAGCCAACGGCCAGACCTGGCCTATCAGGCAGCGCTAGGATCTTGGCCGCGCCCGGCCCAAGTCGGGGCGAGCAGCCCTTGCAAGTTCTGAAGAGAGTGCTCGCAAGGTTTACCCTCTTGAGCCCCTCTTCTCAATGGGCGAGCACCTTCTTTCTTGCCGCGAGCCACGCCTGCGCCAACGCCGCGCCATAAAAGCGTAGAGCCTAAGGCAGGAGCTGCAGCAGCTAGTAAACCTTTGCACGGACCCGCGGCGCGACTGCGAGAAGTCGTGGTGATCTTGTGGTGAGCAGCCTAGAGTATTGTGCTGCGTATCGCAAGCTTCACTAGGCTGGGCACTAGTTTTCAGGTTGCATCAATCAAGGTTGTGCATTGAGGCCTAGTAGCACCATCATCGATTGGCATTCACTGACCTTGCACAAGTGATCATCTTGTGGACAAGGGGCTGCACACTTGCTTGTGTGTCTACTCTTTATATATATATATTGCTCGCATTTCAAGACACACTTGTATGCTTGCATCGCACCGTCAAAGTGGTAGACAGTGGCTGCGAGTCGCTTAGTTCTGGATACTAGATACAACTGCTCAGTAGACAGTCATCACCCTCTTACTTGCAAAGCGGACTCTTGTCTTAGCGCTGGACTCCTGTCTTAGCGCTGGACTCTCTAGCACTGCTCTTGAGCAAAGTCCTAAGCAATGGTATGAGAACAGTCCAATGCAATAGAAGTCAAGCAAATGTTGTGAGACTATCAACAATTCTCAATGTTGGCCTCTCATCGGACTGTTTCTTTCAGCCTGGCCAATGGGATCGACAATCCCTTTCGGTTTGTTTGTTTGTGGAGTCTGGCAAGTCATTACTTGTCCTTATTCTAGACCTATCGACGCCTTCTCGCATAGACGCCTTCTCGCATGACAGAGGCCAGCCCTAAGGAATGACAGAGAACGTAGCTCTCCCAAAGGGGGCGAGCTGTAAGTGACCAGCCCGAAAAGGATCAGGTCCGAAGAGACCAAACTGGGCTCAAATGAACAAGGTCTGAAGGAGGTGATGGCTGTGAAGCGAGCTGTAAACAGCCAGCCCGAAGAGAAGGAGGTCCAAAGGGGCCAAAAGAAACAAGGACGCTTCCAGAAGAGGGCGGTGGCTGTGAGAGGCCAGCCCAGGAAAGAGAATGAAGAACCTTTGAAGGGGCCAGATAAAGCGCTAAAACACACCCAAAAAGTAAGTAGCTATGACACTCAGTAACCCCTGTTGAGCGGGCGCAGGTCGGAGAAACTGGTCTCCTGGTAGCGGGTTCAAAAAGGGAGGGAAGGCGCGCGGGGCGCATGAATTGAAAGGGAGGCCAATTCAAGCCAATACATTGTTCAGGCAGAGAAAGAGTTCAAAAAGAGAAGGACGCTTCCAGGAGAGGGCGGTGGCTCTGTAAGCCTAGCCTAGGAAGAAAATAAACAAAGAATGAACGAAGTTCGAAGGGGCCAGGGAAAGAAGAAAGTGCCCGCCCATAGAGAAGAGGGGCTGGCAAAGCCAACCCAAAAAGAATGGACAATGTTCAAAGCCAAAGAAAGAAGTGCAGAGAAAGCGCTGAAGCACACAAGGAATCAAGTGACTACGAAGCAATCAGTAACCCTATTGAGCCGGAGTGCCACTTCTTCTATTGAGCCGCAGGTCGGAGAAACTGGTCTCCTGGTAGCGGGTCCCTGGCCAGGGCCAGAGGCTGCAGCTAAGGCACGACCGGCACGCAGATGCAGCGCGCGTGCCATGGACCTCTGCAGCGAAATGGACAGGCACAGGCGATACACCTGCGCTAGCGATCCTGCTGCATGGGCATCCGCCTCCCCCCCATGGTACCAAAAAGAAGGAAGAGCTCGCCCATAGATAAGAAGAGCCCAAAAAACGAATGTACAATGTCCAAAGCCAAAAGGAAAAGGGAATGCACTACAAAACACAGGACGATGCAGAAAGCTGGGCGAGCTCTAGTTGGTGGCAGAAGGGCTCCGTTTCTGGCATCTAGTATTCATGCATCCATTAGTGACCTTTATAATTTGACCCGTGGTTATTGAGCGGGTCAATCTGCTGTAGGTTATGTAGATCTTTAGATGTGCTTGCCTTTGTACTTGGCCATTTGGCCTACATTTGTTTCTTATACACGGAATTCTCGATGCAGAGGGAAGCTCAGTAGCCAGAAAGGGCATTAGTGAACGAGTTCTGAAGAAGGTGATCGGCTGTGAGGCCCACAAAGTCGTCGAAGGCGTGCTTCCCTCCCTGTACTCGGTGGCTCGGTGCCTTTGGGTCTTGTGTCCTGCTACCGTATGCGCTTGTCTATGTCCCTACAGCGGTCCCAGGCGATTGCTTTGCATCGCCGGGCTGGTCGCGCCCCTGCAGCAACCTCTGGTTTGCGCAGTGGGGTTGCTCTTGCTCCCCTTAGCTCATCTGACTTCCTACTGCTGATACGGGGGTATTGAGGGCGCCCTGTCTGCCTAGCCTTTGGCTCCGTCATGAACACCTGTATGGTTTTGTTGGGTTGGCTCTCAACGGCCCCCCGCCCCCCCCTTTTTTTTTTTTTTTTTTTTTTTTTTTTTTTTTTTTTTTTTTTTTTTTTTTTTTTTTTTTTTTTTTTTTTTTTTTTTTTTTTTTTTTTTTTTTTTTTTTTTTTTTTTTTTTTTTTTTTTTTTT
>WELB01000031.1:180021-193122 GCA_009602725.1 Spirogloea muscicola
CTCTCCCTCCCGCGTCCCCCCGCATGTCCGCTCCTCTTCCCTCTCCCCTCCATGCCCCTCCTCTCCCTCCCTCCCTCCCCCCCTGTCCCCATCTCACTCTAGCTGGAATTGCCGTTGCGGCCTCTGCCCAGCCGAGAGGACGAGCGCTGTCCGCCACACTGCAGTCACGGGTAGCCCTCGAGGTCCGATCAGCTCAGCTCGAGTGCCGCCAGGGGGAAGAGGAGTGCGCTGCAGAATGCAGGTCTATTACATGACAGGCCGAATTGGGCTGCAGACCGCCCGGCCTGTCACAGCCTGGAGGCGCTAAAGCATATCCCCGGGGCCCATCGGAGCGCCGGCAGCTCCGGTAGTGCTGGTGGAAGAAGGCACTCGGGCGAGGCAGCAGGGCAACCTGGCCACGATGGAGACAGCTCTGCATGTGCCATTGGACAAAGGCTTGCACAGGTCTGCGGGCGTGGGCCTGCTGGCAGCTGGCGTGCCAAGTGCACAGCCCACGGGCGGCCTCGCCGAGCTCCTGACATGCCTGGCGCTCGCCACAGCGATGAGTGCCGCCCTGGCCATTGGCCAGTTCTTTGTGGAGTATGCGGGCTTCCACGGCCTCTGCTGGCTCGAGCGCCGCAGCCTCGTCCGGCGATTAGCACCCTCTGTGCCTTTCAAGGTCTGCCACTTAGATATCATAAATTTGGCTGAGACTACTACTTTCTGATGAGAAAATGAGCACCGGTGTGGCGAACATGGTGGGGGGCTCACATTCGTGAAGCCGTGTAGCACAGGTGATGGGGCCACGGTGGCAGAACTTCTGCTCTGTTGCTGGGTCGCACTTCCCACTGCTGCTCGGCGCGGCTGCTTGCCGTCGAGGCCTCCTGGCCCGCGCAGCGCCAGACTTCAACCCGGCATCGATCTGGCCGTTTGTGTGGGCCACCATGGTGGTGCACGATGCATGGTTCTTCGCTCTGCACACGTTAAGGCACCGCTACAAGGCGGCATACGCGGCGCTGCACCAGCGGCATCACGAGGCGACTGCCGACCTCAATGCCTGGGGCACTGCCTACGCTGGTGCCTCCGCCTTTCAGAAAACTGTCCGCCTGTGTTGCATCAGTAATCGGCGATTGTTGCGGCTTTCCCTGTCTATGTCCTGCCCACTGAAGCAGGGCCGTCGTATGCAGAGGCGGTGGAGTTTCTGCTGGATTGGTCAGCGTTCTACGCTGCTGTCCTGGCGCTACAGTATGCGCGGCCGAGCTGGAACCCTGTGTCACTGCTCGCCACGCTGGCGCCAGTCGCGGCTGTCAATGTCATGGGCCACTCTGGATACGACCTCCCAGTGTGGCTGTGGGTGCCGCTCAGTGCGGGCGTGCTACTCACTCCGGGCGCACAGGAGAGCGCCGACCACTTCATCCACCACGTAGATCCGCGCTTTAACCGCTCGCTCTACTTTACGTGGTGGGATTACCTCGCTGGCACGTACCGTGCCACGCACCGCCTCGTCCCAACCCGCCGGCAGGCCTTCTTGCGCAAGCCCACGCAGCCCTGGTGTGCATCTAATTAGATACTCAGACCTAGGCATGGGCTTCCTCATGGTCATGTCGCTTCTGGCGCCCTTGTATAGATTGTTGGTCCAACACTGCATCATCCTCCAGACCAATGTACACGAGTTTGCAGATTCAGGATCTGGAGAACATTCATATCTGCTATGTTGTGCTGCGGGCTTGCACACTCCATTGAGCACTGCTTACCTCAGCTGTATAGATTCTATCCATAGCCAGTACATGGGCCGAGTCTTAGAAGTTCTTCTAGGTTCTTCTAGGATACATGAGGCCCCTACAATCAAATGATAGTTACATTGAAAGCAATCCGCAGCTCTCAAACTCAGCCACAACATACTGCATACGTACTGATTGGACCTTCAGTTACCACATTTCGGTTGTGTTTGCTTATATAGCCACTGAAAGATTTGTCCCCCTGATTCTCGTTGAATTCGAAGTTCAAGGAGAATCGGGAGGAATCAAGTGATTTGATGCTGTCTTTTCTGCCATCCAGTATACCTCTAATGGTGGGTCAATTCCAACACGAGCCCCACAGGTTGTTGTCGCTATCACGCAGAACTTGACCCCTTCGAATGTGGAGGGTAAGTCCAAGTTTGCCCGGAAAATAGCGGGCTTTGCTGCGCCAAGCCATTGCAGAGGTCCACCAGACAAAGAAGCAAACACGTGCTGATGTGAAATTGGGCACACGGATTGGTTACATTGTGGACTGCAGGTGTTGTAGCTGACGTCCCAGGCTAGCGAGATGCCAAGGTGACATCTGTTACTGCTCATGTCCACATCTTGGCATCTGAAGTTTGTGATTTGAAGATTCCCAGCACAGTCGCTCTCGGAGTGCGTCGCGATCCTGATGTGGCCAATCCTGACGACGTAGCCTCAGGCAGTGTTTCCGCGGCTGTCCCAGTGGGTCCAAGCACCTCATAGGGCCTTGATGCTCCGGGACCGTTGGCCTGAGATGTCTTTGGCCCACTATTGATGAGCTGTGACTCGCTCTGTAAGCGAGCTGTATCACCAGATGACACAGGGGCTTGTCCTAGCGATGCCTTTACTGGTGCAGATGAATGAAGCCCCGTGGGGCTATGATCCAGCAGCATCTGACTGGTGGGTCCTTCCCGATAGCACAGCGCACTGACATGCATCAGGCGCAAACCTTCTGGAAGCTTGCCAACAAATGTTCTCGTAGTCCAGCCTCCTGCATGCGTATCAATCAGAGAGCATCCTGCCAGCAATGCTGAGAGCCCGCCCTCTGTCGCACTCCGAATATTGTCTGGCGTTGAAACGGGGTGCTGCTTGAGAGCTTGCACTTGAGACCCAGGGAGCTGGTTATGACAGGGGGACGGATAGAGCGAGGTTGATGAGATGCCAGCAGCCACGTTGCTGAAAGTCAAAGCAAGGCTGACATTACTGTGTTTGTCCTCGGTAAAGACCTGCTCATGTGAGACAAGCATTGCAGTCTCTTATCAGAAAGATCAATCGAACCACTCAAGGTAAGTGTGCAACACAACAATATGCAGAATGAGCCACTGAGTGAATATGGGAACAATGATGACCGAAGCAATCATGTGTGTAGTCGAACAACTACGCCAAGTGACTGGCTTACCGAGTAGGACACGTGAAGGTGCTCCACGTCCGTAAGGAGAATGTTGGGTTGGAAGATGTCAACACTAGCCAAATGCTCCACTGCCAGATTGCCAATGATGAGGTAACTAGAGCCACCATCATATGCTGAAGACGAACTACAAGGTGAAGGATGAGGCAGATCAGCTAGTTCACCAGGTCTCATTGCTCAGACTGAAAACAGGAGCTGGATGCTCATCCAGGATTGCTTAGGATTAAGCAGACGGCCCACCTGAAAGACCAATACCATAATTGACACAAGCATTCCTTGCAAACAATCCATTTCTGGTTGGCATACATACTCGACAGATGCCGTCAGCCTTAGTCCGTTATCAAGAGCAATGTGCTGCGAGTGGTGAAGCGGCTGCACCACGCCAGGAGTCAGCCGCATCTCATGCAACCAAGTGCATGAGCCAAACCTCGTCTATCCAAACAACTTAAAATGCTGAGTATAGTCAGTTATTTAAAGGCAGCTCGTCCACCTACAAAAAGCTCGAGAGACTGACCTGCAAGCTTTGCAGGGAGAGGTTGTTCCATGGGAGCCCTGAGACCTGGAAGCCTCCCATGAAGATGGCCTCCCCGCAGCCCTAAGGGCACGCAAGCAAACTCTCCTACTTCCTTCAGTTTCACTAATAGCCATTCTGAGTGCAACAGCACTCAGCAACTGGACAGTTAAGCTGTGTAAGAGCTCACAGCATTTGCGTCCACATCAGACATGTTCCGCAGAGCTGTGTCATCCATCACATGAAGGGATCAGATCACGCGGATCACCTGATCGAAGGTGGAGTACAATGGCAGAGTCCGCAGGAGAGGCCGCCGGCTTGTCCAACTTTTCCTTATGAGATCCCAAAAGCTGCGGTCCACCATTGACTCCGCACAGCACGGTACAAGATCGTCTGTGGTCTGGCATGGGCACGCCGGAACCTCCTTGACAAACAGAGGCATGAAAGAACACAATGTACCTGGACTTGCAACGGAAGAGGCGGAAGTATGGCCTACCGCTATTGTGCAGCCTCGTACGGTAGTTCCTGCTCGTTTTCATATGGCCACGCAGGACCGAAAAGAGCCACAGAGGTACCAGCAGCAAAGGCTTCCCGCACAGCTAAGTCGCACTGCTTGGCCACACAATGAGTACTTCACATCACCCATGCTTGCACCTCGAAACAGGTACAAAGGCCAGAACAGGGATGATAACACCTTGTACTCAGTCACAGAGCCTGACTTAAGCAAGACGTGGCCGTGATCAGAGCACACTAGTGAGGGTGTGCCACAGGACATGGGCGCTGACCTGGTAACCGCCGCCACCATATGTGCCCCGTCCATATGCATCAATGCCCATTAAAACGTCTGGGTGGCGGGCTGCAGCGGCTCGTGCACATTGCTCTGGAGCCCCTTCCTAGTCATGGACATGCTTAAGACCTTAAGTGCGGGGGACTGATTGCTGTCTGATGCAAGTCACTGAATGAATGCTTGTACTGTCCAGATGCAATGACAGAGCAGGTAACAATTCATCACTGAAGCAAGGTGTGCAGCAAATGACTTGCTTTCCAACAGTAGTTGGTGAAGATTCCGTCTGCAGCTGCAAAGAAGCAGGAGTTCTTGTCGGTCAGACCGTCCTGCCACTGCAGTCGGCCATCCTCGGTGACACTGTCGTACCTGCGCACCAGCTGCTTGTCAGTCGTAAGTCAAAGACGCCGTGTACTCATGTACGATATATGTACGCTGATGTATTTTGTGAGACTTCCTTCTTCCAACTCTGCAGGCTATCTAGAGGCGGCCATGCGAGACTCTAGTAGAGTGCCGAAGAGGTCGTGCACCAGATGACCAGCGAGCCCTCCCGGCATTGGTGCATCTCCGCGGTCAGTGCTGCGACGAAGTCTATCAGCAGCGGCACTTGGCTTCTGTCCACCTCATTCTCAATGTTCACCTGCAGCTTTGCAGCAGATTGGTTGCACCAAGTGCATATAGAGGCAGGAACCAGTCACCGTGTCGATAGCATTCTGCATCCTACATTCGTCGCTGGTATTAGCTGGCACAGGGCTAATTGACATGCACATCTTCACCCGCAATGATCAGCCTGTGCGCAAGGTGACAACAGCGTCTGCCCAGATCATTCGTCTAGAGTCTGGCAAGGGGGTTGGGCATGGGCAAGCCTCACCAGCCAGCCATCGAAGCCGTAGTAGTCTGCGATGGAGGCCAGCTGGGCAGCGGCGGCTCGCACTGTGGTGGGCGATGCGAGCAGGGCGCCGCACAGCTCTGCTCCTGCCTCCCACTCGGTGATGAAGGTTCCCAGTACCTGCCCACGTTAACAATCTGATGGGGACAAGGCTCTAAGGCTCGCAACCCAAACGAGACGCTGAGCGCTTGACCCAAGCAGCCTGAAGCAGTTCTGAGCCCCAGATGTCGGACTCCTGACACGTTCAATAACCATGGGATGTCGATTCTGAGCACCAAGACCTGACTTGGCGACTGCCAAACTCAAGCACCTGAGTGCCGTGCAGGTGCGCTGCGCTGATCCAGCCGGGCGGCGGCATCGTCACCAGCTCGTGGCTGAAGTACACGAAGGTGTCGACGAGGTCCCAGTCCCACAGGCGGAAGGCGTTGCTGCCGAGCGCGCCGCCCTGGGCCTCGGCGTCTTCGGTGTACCCGCCGCGCAGGTCGTGGCACACCAGCAGCTTGGGTCGACCAGCCTCCGCCGCCGCCATTCGGGAGCCGCATGGAGGTTCTGGCAACCTCGACGCTCTGACGAAGGCGTCCGAGCGCGACTTGCCGGGCGCCCAGCTCAGCAGGTCCTGCAGGGTCCTCAGCGGCGCCGCTGCTGGTACGAATGGCGGCTCGTGCGCTGCCGCCGGCACCGCAGCCATTGCGCAATGCCTTGGATTGCCGAGACCATCGGTGTCACGTCACGGGCATGCCAGTCATCCAAGGCCTCCAAAGTCTGCTGGAATGTAGTCTGGCAGCCGCCTGCAGCCCCACTGGCTTGGGTGAGCACTGCGACAACAAATGTGCTACTTTGGCTGTTCAGTAAATGCGTAGTGATCTGGACGTTCCTGCCCATTGTCGTCTCGTGAGTGCAATCTTGGGTCCTATGTACGCTTCGACTTATCGCCTAGTTAGGCAGCCGCAGGTCTGATGATATTATTCTCCGGGTAGCAGGTCCCTTGTCGACAGCCAGAGGCTGCAGCCAGGGCGCGACTGGCATGCAGATGCTCCTCAGAGGAAAGTGCTCACTCAGAGCTCTCTCCTTGGTCAAATAATTTCTTCTTCAGTCACTCCATTTTATGTTGGGCTGCCCTTTCACTGCCATCGACCTCTTGTGTGAGAAGTCTATCCTCCACAACCTTGCTGTCTACTTGTGGGCCAAGAGCAGCGCTGTTGAGAGGGTACTCAACCGTGAGGAGCCGTTGAGCCACCTTGGCAGCAGCCGCTGCTGGCTTAGCTGCGTGGGCCTACCTGCCATCCATCTTCCACCATTCTCTGTGCTCGCTTGGCTGGCCTCTACAGCCATTCTTCGAAATAAGCAAGCTTGTCCCTTGCAGCTCGCGCCTTCTCGCCTCAAAGTCTGTGCACCTCCTGCCAGGCGGGCCATTTACAATCACAGCAGCTCTCTTGATGTGAGTCGGTCAGCTTGACAACAGCTTTCCCCTCTTTTTCTCGTATGAGAAGATCAAATAACCTACTACATGTATTGGACTCTCTGGCCCGTTTGCTTTTCAGTGATGCCGTCTTCTGCTCTTGCTGGCGCTTGCACCGTTCTCCATGCATGCAGTTGCGCTGGCCTCCCACTGTTTTGGCCTTCAATGGAGCCATCGCCTTCTTTTCTGCTCTCACTCAAGAAGGAACACTTTTGCACCCAACCCATACTTAATCTCTATCCAAGGCTAAGAAGTTGCACCAGTGTCCCTTCGATGGAGCTACTTCATATTGTTGGCTCTTGTGTCTCAGCCAATAGGTCAATAGTACTTGCTAGCAATGTCCACAAAACAGTGCTGTCGTTGTGAGCATTGGTTGCTAGCTTCAGCCATGGTTTTATTTGCATGTCTTCAGCAATTCTCTTTGAGGCACAGGGAGTCAGACAGCTTCTGATGTGACAAAAGAGAGATGATCCACCCATCACGGTCACTATGACATCGCTGCTCCAAGGCCTACGATAAAGGGCAACTCACCACAGAAGAGATGCTCGCTGATTGTCACCCTGACAATTGCAACAGCCCGTTTAAGTGGCTAAATGAAAAAGCTCATTAATCTGTGGAACCAAGGTGGCGGAGGCCTATTTTCAGTACAGAGGTTGTGGTTGAGGAAAGAATCAGCGAGCTTGAGTTTGCGGTCGGCCAATGAGCCTGCAGTAGCCTGGCATGACCATTACGCTAGCCGGCTCCTCCAGTGGCAGGAGCTCTCCATCAATACCACATGCGCGGTGCCGGTCATCGAGAGGGATCACGCGCACCGCTCGCACCTGCGACGCATGCGGCAACAGCGGCGCAGCTACCACCAATGAGTCAGCGGCCTCATGACTGTCAAGGGTCCACAACGACCTCTAGTTGAGGGCATCCCTTGAGCGGGTGGGGGGGTTTACTTACCTTGCAGTACTCAACATAGGGCAATGCCAGGTGGCGGCTGAACTGCATGAGGCCCAGGAAGGCAAGGAGGCGCAGGCGGCCGACGGGGCGCACAAGGATGAGGTCGACGGAGCCATCGCCAGGGGCCGCATGCGGGGCCAGGCTCTGGCTAGCAAGGCACTGCACGCTGCCGCACCTGTGGTTACATGCCATGACGGCCAAGAACGGCCCCCGCCGCAGCACCCACCCGCCTGCACCAGCGCCTGCCGTTGCGACCACCGTCTTTGCCGGTAGCTTCGACGTGGGTACACTGAAGCAAGTCCCCAGCAGCACTGCAAAACGTTGGCGGCCACCGTTGCGACCAGCATCTGGCTGCTGAGGGCCAGCCTCAGCAGTGCTGGACGGCAGCGGAGGAGGCGGTGGCGGCGGTGGCAGCGGCGGCGGTGGTACCACCGCCCTCCCAGTATCCTCGTCGTCACTTCCCTGCACGGCAGAGAAGCCATCGGGGTGGAAGCACGGCGAGAAGCCCGGCAGCGAGTACCAGCGCGGCTCTCGCCGGCTATTGGCGGCAGCTGCAGCGCCAGTGCCACGGCGGCCGCTCTCCAGCTCCTGCCACTCGCCGACTCGCCGGGCAGCGCGGCCCCTCGACCGGCGCTGGCTCGGCACTGTCTCCAGCTCAGACTCCGGAGGTGGTGATGTCCTCCGTCGGCCTGGCGGATGCTGCTGCTGCTGCTTCTCGGTGGCGGCAGAAGCAAGTTCGGCGCCACCATTATTGCGCCAGAGTGCCGGTCGGTCCATCATTGACCTAGAAGCCAAGAGAGCGGCAGTACCCGTGCTACTGCGTTGCTGCGGCAACCTGCTAACCGCATGCGGCATCGCAAGGTCAAGCTCGTCTAGGGCTCGCCGCGCACTCCAATCACCACAATCCCGACTAAGGATGCCAGCAGCAGAACGGTCTAGCTTGTGCGCCTGAGAAATGCCTGACATACCGGCCACACTCCACTCGCTCGGCCCCTTTTGAAGGGGCTCTCGGCTGGCTGCCTGCGTCCGACCATTTGACGGTGGTGGCGGCCGCAGAGGCAGCTTTGCCTCCTCTGCCTCCTCCTCTTCTACCAGCGGCAGGAATTCGATGTCCATGCGATAACACGGCAGTTGCAAGATCTTGACTGCGCCAGCCACGGCATATCGCAATGGCCCAAAGCGCGCTTGGTATTGCGTAGCCAGCTCCAGGACTGCAGTACCAGCCAAGCCTGCAAAATGGTCATAGGAGCGGCAGGCAAAGCGCAACGCGGAGGCTTGGCAGCTGGGGCCGTCGCCTGTACAGCTGCCTAGCAAGCGAGCGGCATACCATCGCTCATGAAGCCGAAGTAGGCAATACAGAGCCCTGCATGCGCCGGCCCGGCTCCGCCAGCCTGCACTAGCAAAGTGTCCACCGCGATTGTGCCGCCCTGATGACCAGAGAAGGCAAATTAAACTCAGAGTCGATCGAATGATGTCAAAGTGAAAGCCTGCGAGCTGACAGCCTCTACATGACACAATGGAGTCTAGAAATTGCCACAAGGAGCGCATTGTTGATTGAAACCCAGGCGGCGCATACTGACCTTGACAATGGCGAGCGCAGCAGAGAGCGCGTCACGGATGCCGAGCACGCTCCAGGCAAGGGAGTTGTCACTGCCGGCCGGCACGATGCCAATTGGCACTCGTAGCAGGGAGCCAGCATCCTTGCGTGCGAGGAGGCCATTGACAACCTGTGGACATGCGAGCAAGAAGCCAGGTATAGGCCAGCCGCAGAGAAAGAATAGGATGTATGAGTTTATTGCATGAACTTCATGGCACATTGCACCCACACTTAGAGGCAGGCCACCATGGCTCAAAGGCGTCTGCTGCTGCAGGCTCTTACCTCGTTTACAATGCCGTCGCCACCAACACAGACAATGCCTGCCATTCAGGTAACAGTCATCAGGCCTGGCGAATACTCGTGGGCCGCCCAGCATCAGATGTTGGCACTGATGCAGCTGTGCAGTGGCATCACAGTGAGGAGAGGGTGGGCCCCACCATCAGGACAGGCGCTGAGGTCCATGGCGGCGGCCAGCTTTCGAGCATGCCCGGCATTCAGGGTCTCGACCAGCGTGCAGTCGAAGCCGCCAAGCTGCAGCAGCAGTCGGCAGCAAGAGGGCCGTCATCACCACCAGTACTGCAGCAAGCCTGGGGTGCTCGCTAGGGGCGGCGTGCCACAGCCACAATCTTCAGTACCTCTAGGATGGGCTGCACGTCACGCCTGTACAAGCGGAGCGCGCGGCCGTTGCCGGACTTGGGGTTGGCAACAACCAGCACCCGGCGGCGGCGCAGCGGCGGCTGCCAGGCGCCAGAGCTGGTGCCGAGAGACGGCGACGCAGGCAGCGGCAGGTTGTCTCCGACTTCGCCGCCGTCAAGAAGGGGGTCGGCCGGGAGCTCGTGGACGAAGCAGCCTTGGCCAGCAAACGCCAGCCCCCAGAGTTCCGCCTCGGCAATCGTGGGCGCGCGCAGAGCGAGGTCGCGGCGCACACGGGCAGCGGACCTCCACGGCCATGGTTGCCACGCTGCCACCGTCATCGCTGCCGCCGCTGCCGGCGGCAGTGCGTGCACCGTCAGCCGCCGGGACCCAGCCCAGCGCGTCACGGCGACCACATCGGCNTCGGCGGGACCCGCCGCCGGCGGCTGCGGCGGCGGCGCCGCGCTGGCGCCGGAGGCAACATGCGCTCCAGCAGGCCGCTGAAGACGGGCGCGCCGAGCAGGCCCTCATCCTCCTCGATGCCAATGCGGATGTCCTCGGCGTACTGCGGCACAGGTGCCCGGCTCTCAACCGCAGGCCTGCGCAACCGCCGAGATCGTCAGATTCTGTCGCTGGACGGCAGCTGGACGGGCCGCCGGGACTGCATCGCACAGGGGAGCCCACCTCGCCGGGAAGAGCTGCCACCGTCGGATCGGACGACCATTCGTGGCGGCGGCGGCAGCAGCGGCAGTGGCAGCGACGGCAGCGGAGGCCGTGTCTCGTTGCGCGCCGCCGCCGCCGTCGGCGCTCCCAGCAGCCGGGGCGTGCAGAGGGTTGATGCGGCTCGCTGGCCCGCCGAAGCTGCTCCAAGGCGACCTCATTGCCGGCGCGGTGCGGCCGGCGGCAACGCCATGCAGCCGCAGGCAGCCAGCCGACTCGGAGAGTCACACTGTGCAGCGCTTCTGTGGCCACCGTGACCGATAGGGGCCACTGTGGCAATCTGCCATGAGTCCGCCGCCAAGGCTGCTGCGGATTGACCGCGCGACACGCCGTTTCTCTGCTGCTGCCGCTGGTTCCGGCGCGTGTAGTCGTCTCTAAGTGCCTGGTGCGCCGCCGCAGAGCAGCATGCTGAGGTGCGAGATGCCAGGGCGGGCACACGGCGCAGAAGGTCTTGGAGGAGGTGCGCTGGGGGTTGTTGGCTGTGTGGGGGCTGCGACGAAGAAGAGGAAGCGACTCATTCAGGAAGCAGAAGAGAAAGTGCTCGCCCATTGAGAATAGGGGCTGGAAAAGCCAGCCCAGAAAAGAATCAGCAAAGGACAAGAAGGGGGCCAGGGGAAGCGCTAAGAATAGAAAGAGAAAGTGCTCGCCCATTGAGAATAGGGGCTGGAAAAGCCAGCCCGAAAAAGAATGAACAGAGTACGAGAAGGGGGCCAGGGGCGAAACGCTAAGAATAAAAAGAACGCTAAGAATAACTCTCTCTTCCGGTGCTCGTGGGTACGGACGTCCCACACGGTGTCACCTTTGAAGGCGCTGTTCCCGTCACCTGAGCCCTCCTCCGTTGCAGTGGGGAAGTTGATTTGTTGGGATGTGAGTTGGGCAAGATGCGTCCATAGAAAGAGAAGGTGCTCGCCCATTGAGAAGAGGGGCTGGCAAAGCCAACCCAAAAAGAATGGACAATGTTCAAAGCCAAAGAAAGAGGTGCTGAAAAAGGACGACACTACAAAGTGCAAGATGGTGCAGAGGGAGATGCAGATGGCTGCTCAGTATCCACGTGTGAGCAACAGCAGATCAGAGTAACTCGGAGCAGGAGAAGTGGCACTTTGCCGTCTCGCTGCAGAGGTCCATGGCCCGTGCGCTGCACCTTCGTGCCGGGAGAGCCCTCGCTGCTGCCTCTGGCTCTGTCCAGGGGACCCACTTCCAGGACCCTAGCCTCTCTGATTTGCGGCTGCTTAGCAGGGGTTACTGAGTGATTTGTAGCTGCTTTCTTTCTTTGTCTGCTTTGGTTTCTTAGCGCTTCCTCTGGCTTCCTCTGGCCCCCTGGAGGGTGGTCAGAGTACTTGCGCTCCTTACTCCGAGCCGCCAGAGCGACCGCGTCCGACGAGCGTCGCGGACTTCGCGGGGTTGGCCGATAGAAAGGAAGAGCTCGCCCATAGAAGAGAAGAAGCGCGGCCAGATTGACTGGTGGCTGGGAAAGGCCAGCCCAAAGGAATGGACAAGGGCTGAGGGAGCCTGAGTAGAGAGGGGCTGGCAGAAGCCAGCCAAAAAAGAATGGACAAAATCCAAAGAGCTACAACAGGTGCCGAAAAGAAGGGAAACACACAGCTAGGCATCCTAGTCAACTAGAAGAAGGAGCTCCCGCCGACGCACTTTCTGGCACGCAGAGAAACAAAGCAGCTACGGATCACTCAGTAACCCTGCTAAGCAGCCTCAGGTCAGAGACGCTAGGCTCCTGGAAGGAAAAAGCTCGCCCATAGAAGAGAGGGGCTGGCAGAAGCCAGCCAAAAAAGAATGGACAAAATCCAAAGAGCTACAGGAGAATCACTCAGTAACCTCTGCTAAGCAGCCGCAGGTCGGAGATGCTAGGCTCAAGTGGGACCTCTGGCCAGAGGGGCTTGTTTGTACTTGTTTTTCTTGGCGCTTCCCCTGGCCCCCTTCTCGTCCTTTGTTGATTCTTTTGGTATTGAGCTTCCTGTGGTTTCGTCATGTCTAGTTGTCTAGATGCCTAGCTATGTGTTTCCCTTCTTTCCGGCACCTGTTGTAGCTCTATGGATTTTGTCCATTCTTTTTTGGCTGGCTTCTCCAGCGCGAGACTACATTCGGCCTCCTCCCCGGGGGCAGCGGCGTGGCTCCAGGCACTCCCCATCACTGACGCCCTGACCCTCCCAGATGAGGTGTTTCGCACTGCCGTCCACCGGCTCCTGGGGCTGCCGCCTCCATGCCTCCAGGGCGTGCGTCAATGCCAGTGTGGCGAGCGAGGGGCCAAGCCTGGCGAGCTGGCTGCTCACGTCCTGCGCTGTTCCCATGGCGGCGAGAGGACGGCGGCCCACGACCGCCTCCGGGACGCGATGCACAGCATCCTGGTGGAGGCTGGCTTCGCGGTGGCAGCGGAGCACTCCGGCGTCATGCCGCTCCA
>WELB01000031.1:211331-229764 GCA_009602725.1 Spirogloea muscicola
GGTGGCGGACCCGGCGCGGGCGGCTCCGGCGAGTTCGCGCTGGTGACGCAGGTCGTGGGCGGCGTCGGCGGGCAGCATCTGCGGGGCGACGACGAGGGCGGGGGCAATGGCGGCGGCGGCGGCGGCGGCAGCGGCGGCAAGGCCCGCCTGGGCAAGCGGCACCGCACGGTGTTCACGCCGGAGCAGCGCGCGGAGCTGGCGGAGTTCGCGCACAAGGTGGAGTGGCGGCTGCGCAAGCAGCACGAGGCCGAGATCCAGGCCTTCTGCGCTCACATGGGCATCGCCCAGCAGGTGCTCCGCAACTGGATCCAGAACAACAAGCACACGCTGGTCGCCAAGTGAGCTCCTCGCCGCCCCGACTCCGCAATGCTGGGCTCCTGCTGCACCGCAGGCTGTCGTGGCGACGTGCATGTGTATGCGTAACCTCGGGCAAGGGCGGTCGAGCTATCCGGGGAGGTAGGCTTGGAAAGGCTACAAAATACTCACTCAACCTCGGAAGTGACGTTGGCTGTTCACTGGTCGCGGCAACCGCGGCCGTCCGCAAGCCTTCCCAGCCGGCAGTGTAGCTGCCGGCGCTGTCATAGTCCAATGCATCTGGGCACAGGGCTTGGCTGCCCACACCCCGGCTGGGCTGACGCCTGCCAAGCGGCACCGCCGCCGGCTGTGCAGGAGCAGCCGCACGGCTAGCGAGGTCGCCCCCCCCAACTTCCCGACCGCGGCGCCCCTGTAAACGGTGGCTTGCGTACGCAGGCGTGTACCAATGTGCATTGCCACGCCACTCGGGCGCGGGGCCAGGCCGTGGTCGGTCGCTGTCGGCGTTGCCGCCGCGGTTCCCGGCTGAGGCTCTCGCTACAGCACCCCTGGCTCAATCTTCTCTTCTCCCCTCTCAGTACATGGCACGTCCTGAGCCCCCTCCCTCCCCCCCCTCCACAAATAATGCTGGCCTTAAGCCGCACGATGATGGCCTTGCCTCAGCGGCACCAGCAGCACTGTCTGTGGCGGCCTCCTGCTACACAGTCCCCATTGCTACGCTGGCCTCTCGTGCTCGTGCTGGTCAGCAGCGACCACTGGCTATTGGTGAGCAAGGGCCGGCCCTTATTGGTGGGTGTACACTACGCCCTGCTTGGTGACACTCCTTTTGACGATGCCATTCCCTGTCGCAGTAGGAAGGAGGGCCCCACGGGCTCCCGTTTTGCAGCTGCACCACGGTGGCTGGCGAGCAGGCGGTCGTGTAAAGCTTGCTCACCCTTGCTTTGTCCAGTAGCAGCACCTCCGAGACTGCTCAAGGTGCTGACCTTGAGAGTGCCCCGTGTAGAAGCAAGTGCATGCCGGAATGCCACTAACACAACGTCTTTGTCTGCGACGCATTCACTGGGCAGTTCTGGGCACATCCGCAGCCGGTGCTGCAGAGGGTTTAGCTGCGCAAGCTGCTCCAAGCGCCAGAATCGCAACTGGGAAGCCGGTGTTATCCAGCAGGGCAGTAAGCTGAGGGGGATCTGGGGTTGGATGTCGGGTGGCTAGCAGAGGCAGGGTGCCCGTGGGGTGTACAGGCGTGGTCTATGCTGGGGCTATTACGAAGGTCAAGCGCGACTGCTGAAACTGAAAAGGAGATAAGGAGATGCTCTAGAAGGACAGTGGCTGTCAATACAGACACAAATAACAGGCAGACGGCGCCAGCATCTGAGGAAGCTGCAGCTTCGGATCCAGCAGCGGCGACCTCATCATCGCACGTCTCCAGCAGCCCCATGCCAGCAGCTGGTGGTCAGGCCGTTCTGTACGCAGCAATGGACCTTTGCTCAGAGGAGCAGCGGTGTAGTTCTGATGATTGGAAGAGGGAGGCTGGATCCTCCCAGTTTGTCCAATTGACCTGGTTCCGCTCCAATGGGCGGGGCTTTTACAACCATCGCTCCGCTTTGGGGGAGACGACCTTCTCTTGGGCTATTCCACAGCCATTGGCCCCCTTTGCAGGCGTGAGATGGCTGTCTTTGGTGGGCTAGCCTTTCACAGTCCTCGCCCCCCTTTGAAAGAGCTGCTTCTTCTCTTGCAGGACCTGCTTCCTTTTCTCTCTGCAATGGCAAAAATCGCGATAAAGAGAGGGGGAAGGCACGTGGTGCGCTTGAAATGAAAGCGTGGCTACTTCAAGCCAATGCATTACACAGACATTCAGACAATGTATTGGCTTGTAAAGAGAGAGATAGCGCGTGGCGCACACAGATCGAGCCAAACACACTGGGCCACGAGGGCCGGCGGGGCGATGGGGTGCCTGCGCAGAGCGGAGGTGTGATTGTCGGTAACCAGCAAAAAAGCCAATCAAAGGGTGACGATGGCACGGAGCGAGCCGACGCACGAGCCGACGGAAGGAGAGCCAGAAGGGAAGCGCGGCCAGATTGACTGGTGGCTGGGAAAGGCCAGCCCACAGGAATGGACAAGGTCTGAAGGAGCCGGAGTACAAAGGACTAGGACTAAGAAATCAGCCAGGGAACGCTCAGTAACCTCTAGTCAGGAGATGCAAGTCTGAGTAGCTAGCCGGCGGAAAGACGTTGCCCTGACGGAAGCCGGAGGCCGCCGCCAAAGCTCGGCCTGCGCGCAAGTGAACCGCGAAGGCAAGGGACCGCTGCATCGAGATGGCCAAACGCATTCGGAAGACTTGTGCGAGGGGACCCGGCGACGTTGAAGCCGGGCTGCTCGAGGCGGCGGGCCGCGGACGAGTGGCGTAGGCAGGCGGGGCTAATCAGAGAGCACGAGCTTAGAGAAGAAAGGGCTCGCCCATTGAGGATAGGGGGCCAGAGGAAGCCAGAGGAAGGGCTTCGACGATGGGGCCGACACCTGTCTGGCTGCCAGCCATGCTCGCTGGACCCGGGGGTCCCAGCGGGTTACTGAGTAATTTGTAGCTGCTTTCTTTCTTTGTGTGCTTTGGTTTCTTAGCGCTTCCTCTGGCTTCCTCTGGCCCCCTTCTCGTTCTTTGTTCATTCTTTTTTGGGCTGGCTTGTCCAGCCCCTATCCTCAATGGGCGAGCCCTTTCCTCAGCGGGAGCGGCGCCGTCCCTTGCAGCCCCGTCGGCCTTGCTGGATGGGTTGTCCCGTAAACGTCGGGGACTCTTCCGTTGACCTCTTCCGTCTCGCGCGCTCTAAGTCAGGCCTCCGGCTTTCGTGGCGGCGCTCCAGCTCCCCAAGTTAGCTTGTCAGATTTGTTTGTGCTCACCCGTGGGTACTAATGTCATCTTAGGTACCTTAGATTAGGTCTCCGTATTATATAGCATTGTTTAGTCTGCACTCGACTCTGCCTGAACAATGTATTGGCTTGAATTGGCCTCCCTTTCAATTCATGCGCCCCGCGCGCCTTCCCCCCCTTCCGTCGCCCTTGGCCTTCATGCGCTAGCTTTTGCCTGAAGACGATTGGCTTAGATTGGCCTCGCTGGCAGCGTCTTTTCTTCTCATGCGCACCGCGCGCCTTCTCTCGTCCATTTTGGCCCAACACAGAGGTTTGTTCTACAAGAAACGGTCGAAGGCCGTGGATAGAGGACGAAGCACTTCATTCAAAGCGATCGAAGGCTGTAAAAAGAGGACGTATCAGCTCACCTTGAAGGGGCGAGGGCTGTGAAGAAGGCATGCTCTTTTCACAAGCAAGCTGCTTTGGAAAGCAAAGGGGGCGATTGCTGCGACTTTGCTGCTGTTTCTGGGTTGAAAGCAGCGGCAAAGCTTCACTCCAGCTGCGAGGTGAAGCTCACTCACTTCAGCTCCACTTACTAAGCTCCCCTTCGCTGTAGCCAACTTGCATGGCTGCGATGTAGGCGCCTTCCTTGAGCATTTTCTTTTACCTTCCGGCCTTCCAGCTACGAACTACTACAGAGTAGCTACTTGCATAGCTGTGTTGCTTTTAGCACCTTCTACCCAAGGGGGCGAGGGCCGTGACAGAGGAACGCTCCTCCGAAGGGGGCAAGGCCAGTCCGAAGGGAAAGGACAAGCTTCGAAGGGGCCGGAAAGACAGTCTCCTTGGAAGGAGCTTGCTTTGCAGCCCTCGCCTCCTCTGAAAGAGCTACTTCTTCTGGCACCCTGAGTGGTTTCGACGTCTCTCCCGGCTCCTTTGGAGCTTGTTCATGCGTTTGTGGCTCGTGGCTGCCTTTCCCTAGAGAAGAGGGGCTGGCAAAGAAGAAGAAGAAAGTGCTCGCCCATAGAGAAGAGGGGCTGGCAAAGCCAACCCAAAAAGAATGGAAGGGGTCGGGAGCTGTGAAAAGCAAGAAATGCCAGAAACAGCTCTTCCAATCTTACCGCAATGGCTGTGAGAGGCCAGTCCAAAGAAGTGGCTCTCCCACTCCCGATGGGGGCAAGTGCTGTGAAAACGATGATACACGGTCTGCAAGAAAGTGCTCGCCTATAGAGAAGAAAGCCAGCCCAGAAAGAATGGACAAACGACGTGAGCTCTCCCAAAAGAAGAAAGTGCTCGCCCGTTGAGGATAGGGGCTGGAAAAGCCAGCCCAAAACAGAATGAACAGAGCACGGGAAGGTGGCCAGGGGAAGCGCTAAGAAAAACAAGCACACAAGGAAGGGGGGCGGGGGTTGTGAGTGGCCGGCCCAGGAAGGAGTGGACAAGGTCCAAGGGACCGAAAGGCGCCAAGATCACACAGCAACGTAAGCCTCGACCCGTCTGGAAGAGCCACGTTCTCGTGCTTCCCAGAGAGCTTGTGCAAGAGGAGCTGCTTGTTCTTCTTCGGTGGAGAGGCGGCTCTGCGCTGCTCTGCGCCCCCGGGGCGGGCCGAGGCGCGGGGGGTGGCCGGCCCGACCGCCGGGATTGCGGGGGCTGGGGGGGCTTGCCGCGNCCCGCCGACGGCGGTGCCACAAGCCCGCTGCTTGGGGTGACATCGAGGAGCTGCTGCGCCGGTACAGCGGCTGCTGGGAGTACGCGACAGACCCGGCTCCGCGGCTTGTCCTGGACACCACGGCCCTGGACGCCCATGCCGCGCTGGCCGCCAGTATCGCGTGGATCAGTGAAGTCAGCAGTAGCTGCACGTCGATTGCTCACAGCACAACTGCCACAGCAGGCACCAAACTTGCAGGCTCTTGACGGGCTCGGAAGTCCTCCGGTTGATTGCCCAAGTTGCAGCACGCACCGGCGAAGCTGACAGGAGAGCATGGTGCAGAGGCCAGACAGCAGCAGGGTGCTGAAGGATGCAGCTTGGCTTTGAGAAATGTGCAGTGGGAGAAGTGAGGCAGATTACTTTTGTGGAGGTATGGCTGGATGACCTCTTGCCTGCTGGTCAGGCAAATGCCCAGTCACGCATCCCCTGCTCACTGAAGAAGCTGGACGAGCTTACTTGGGGGCAGAAGGGCTTGCAACTTGCCGGGCAGGTATCTGGCAACATATTCGGGCAATTATTAGCAACCTCTACTTGCTGATCCATGGTTACTGAGCGGCTTTGCAGCAGTTGATGTACATCTGTTGATATACTTGCCTTTGTACTTGGCCATTCAGGCGCTTCGTCACTCGATTTAATCCTACCCTGCTCATTGAGTTGGTGCTATTTATGAGTCTGTCTTCTATACGTCTCTACTTTCTGGCAGAGTCAGACCTGCATGTCTGCCTGGAAAGACATTCTGGTGCAAACATCATATTCAATCGCCCAAGTGAAGTACGATCTTAAGCCCTTGTGACTGTTGACTGCAAGGTAGACACAGAGGCGCCTAAGAGGTTATTTTGGGTCTGGGTCTGGGCCAAAAAGGAAATGTGCTGAAGCAGTCAATTGACGCCACTGAATACGAACTGCCAAATTTGCTACCAGGCAAGCACCAGCCAGATGGTGTATGCCAATTATGTGAGCAACATGCGCCCGCAATTTGAGATTATGCCAAACTCTCCTGTGTCTCGTGAAGGCACCCTGAGGTAATGTGTAAAGGGCGGTGACGTGAGGATTGGCGTTTCTATTTGCATCCTGATAATATCTTCAATCCTGGCTAAAATCGTTACCCGACCAATACCTCACTGTCTCGGTACCCTATGTCACCTCCCTGCTTGTGGTGAGGACAATCAGATACTCTAGAACCAGTTGCTGCCTTTTCTAATGATCAGAAGCTGGCGAAAATAGCCTCCAGATGTGAATGAGCTCAAGGACAGCCTTGCGCAGAAGCTGCTCTGCAAGCACTCTGACTGCCAAACTACTCAAGGAAGCTCAAGCCTAATCAAGGGTCTGTGGCACGGCAACTGCCACAATAAGGGCAGCTACCATCTCATTGATTGGCTAGTATATTCACAGCCTGCAAGTACTGTACCTAGAGAGAGGACCCAATGTGGGCCTCTTGCTTTAGAACGACCAAAACTTGTGCAATGTGCTCCATGCACCCTCGGTCGTTGCCATGCCATTAGTCCCTAGCTCCCTATCCTGGAGGGGCTGTGAGTCAGGGGCCAAGGAGAGTGCAACTTGCTGCCGCCCAGTCAAAGTCAAGAGGCAGAAGAAGTGATATGCAATTTGGGCACACTCTTCGTCATGCTGACGTCGCTGCACGACCTTGTGCGTCCAGAAGTTGCTTGGCATGGAGCTTTTGTCCCACTCTTTGTGGACCTCGTTCCGCAAGTGCACATTAGGTGTCAAGAGGTACTGCAGCTGTTAAGAAGGTGCACTCTCAAACCACCCTTGAATGCCAGGACCAGGCAACAACCTCTGCCACTTGTTTCTCTGGTCACGGCCATTCTCACGATCGTCGCGGCCTTGTCTTACATGATCTGGTGTTGCTCCAGCCAGCCCCCCTCCAGCTCTGCAAGGTTTTGACAAGAAGAGCCATGCGACCAAGACCGTGGGCGAGGGTCCCACAGATGACAGCCAGCGTGGTCAAAAGGCTCGCAAAGTTT
Source organism: Spirogloea muscicola (assembly GCA_009602725.1). NCBI lineage: Eukaryota > Viridiplantae > Streptophyta > Zygnematophyceae > Spirogloeales > Spirogloeaceae > Spirogloea > Spirogloea muscicola. The sequence continues at coordinate 218,172 of WELB01000031.1, forward strand.
GCCAGAACCTGATTGCCCTGCTGGGCGAGGTCGCGTGCCATCCACGACTGGATCACCCTGTCCTGCGTTGCGATGCTGAGGGCAAAGCCGCCCTCGCCTTGCTTCTCATGCTGGGCCGCCGCAGCCGCCGCCGCCACCGCTGCTGCCGCCGCTGCCGCTGCAGCCGCCGCCACTGCCTCGGCCGCCGCTGCCGCCGCTGCAGCTGCCGCCGGCAGTGCCGCCTGTGGCGCAATCAACTTCACCACCAACTCTGCCGCCAACGCCGACGGCACTGCCGGAGCACGCCAAGGTGTTGCAATCGATGCGGCAGGCGTGGCACACCAAGCTGCTTCGCACGGTACAGCGCCACGCACTGTGCGCCACCCGCGTTCGCGGCCTTGATTCTTCTCATGGCTTGGCTGCCTTGACACTGTGCGTTGCTCGTCTCCTCCCTCGCTCCTCGCTCCACCGCCTCTGTCAAGCAGACGCTGATCAACGTGGCGAAGAAGCTGCCACGGAATGCGCATGCACAGCTCTTCCTCGGCCTCCTGCACCAGCGCACGCAGCAGCCCGCCATGGTGCACTCCCATCCCGTGTCGAGCTCCTCCCCTTCCATGCGGCAGGCACCAATGCTGTGCTGCCGCTCGGCCAAGATGCCGCTAGCACTGGAAGTGCGAGTGACAAGACGTTGCCGGGACGTGCTACCTTCCTCCCTCGCATGGCAGGCAAGCGTGGCGTACGAGAAGGCGATGGAGATTCTGCGCCTCGGTGATGAAGTAGGCAGCAAGCCGCGGCTCAAGCTCCTGGCGCTCGCCCAGAATCACCGTGTGCAGGTGAGACTTTCAGCGGTCCGATCATTCATGGACAGTCCTGCTCATCTTGCGTGTGGTTTGTGGTGCTGACTGTTGCAAGCGACTGAGGTTTGGTGGTGGTGCACAGTGTGCGGTGCAGGCCCGCATGCTGTCGCTGGGCAGCCGGGATGACGGCGGCAGCTGTGGCAGCGGCGGCACTGGAGGAGGCCCGCAGGACTGGCGGGAGGACGCGCGCGGGGGCGCTGGCGGAGCGGTGGGCACTAGCAAGACGCCGCGGGGCCGGGCTGCGGAGCGGACCGCAGCGGAGCGGGCCAACAGTGGGGAGCGGACGGTCACAGACAGTACTGCGCTCACACCAGAAGGGGCGATGACAGGCTCGGCAGCAGCGCCGGCGGCGTCGGCGCCAGCGCGTGCGGAGACAATGGGACGGAGGGGTGGCGGGGGTCGCGGGGCCAGCAGTAACGGCGGCGCCGGCAGCACCAGCAACAATGGCAGCAATGGTGGCGGCGCTGCCAATGGTCGCAACGTGGTGGAAACGGCGGCGTCGGCAGTGGCGTCGACCGCGGCGGTGGGTGACCGGGAACGGGAGCGGCTGGCAGAGGAGGACGCAGAAACGCTGGCCCGTGAGCTGCGCGCTGCCGCGGCGCTCGACCCGTCGCAGGCCGCCATCTGGAACAACCTCGGCCTCCTGCTCGCACACTCCAGTCGGCACAAGGTACGGCGCCGCTGCGCAAGCTGCTCGATGCTGTGCTCCTTCATGGTCAAGCCTTGCAAGCATTTGAAGTATACGTCATGGAGTTGGGTCAGGTTGAGGGCTCTGCTTATGTCTCTCGCTTAACGCTTGCGTAATAGCTGCCACCAAGGTCTCACACTCTGTCAGCCACGTGGCATCCACCAACAGCTGCCCAAGCTGTCACGCTGGCACTCGCTGACGTCCCAACCCGGGCACCACGTGCTGCCACGCATTGCATGCAGAGCGCGGTTGAGGTCTTCCAGGGCCTGCTGAGCGCCATGCCGGACCATGTGGACGCGCTCGCGAACCTCGGCGCCTGCTACCTCCACCTGTCAGCCCTGCCACCCACCTGCTGTCGTTGCAGAAACCCCTCCGCTTCTTATCATTGGCAGGCGGTCGTAGCTGCTGCTGCCGCCCACTGGCCCTGCTGACCGGCCTGCTGGCACCGCTTCCCTTTCCCTGCAGGCACGACATACGGCGGGCAGAGAAGTGCTTGCAGGCAGCGCTCCTGCGGGACAGCTCGCACGTTGGTGCCCTCACGACCTACTCTGCACTCCTCCTCGCCCACCCGCCGACGCTGTCAGGTCAGAAGCGGCCAGCCATGTCCGCTGCACCGTCAAAGCAAGCCATGATTTCAGTAGGCCGGCTGATGGTTGCTCCTGCCTTGGCCCGGGCCTCGCTGCCACCCCTCCTCCTCTATCTCTCTCCAGCTCTCCAGCTCTCTCCCTCTCTTTTCCTGCTTCTGTGTGTCGTGCCCTCCCTTCCTTCCTCTACCTTTCGCCTTCCCACTCACACCACACATGGGCCTTAGCTTCTCGCCCTGAGGACATGTGTGTGTTCACTTGCGTGAGCATTCTGTACGACTCTGGTGCTGCAGCGGAGGGACTTCGCAAGGATGGGCAGCACGCGCGTGCGGGCAGCGCAACAATTGCGCAGCGGTGCCTCGAGGCGGCACTGATGGACAACACGCGCTCGGGCGCGATCTGGACCAACCTCGGCGCGGCGTTTGTGGGGCAGGGCAAGCCGGCCGCTGCCAGCCGCTGCCTTGAGCAGGTGAGCTCGGCCGAGATGACAGCAGGGCTTGCTGCAAGATGGAACAAGCTACAACGAGGCAATGATGCAGTGCTGATGGCTGGTCCTGCAATGGCGGCTGCACCTGCGGCCCTGTGCCTGCTTGCAGGCTGCGCTGCTGGAGCCGCGAAGCCTGGCGGTGAGGCTGGTTGTGGCGCGACAGCGCGTGCGGGATGCTGAGCTGTGCGAGGACCCACGCGAGCAGCTGGGGTGGGCAGCCAATGAGATGGCATCACTCCTCCGCGAAAAGAGCAGCGTGCCACTGCGCGTCGCTTGGGCAGGCCTTGCGCTCGTCAATCGTGCGCAGTCGGAGGCCGCTGCGGCGCTCGACGAGGAGGACGCTGTCAAGGAGTACGAGGAGCGCGTACTCCACACACTCCAGCAGGTGGAACACTCAAGTCTCAGGGGAGATATGGAGCCAATTACTGGTCAGAGTTGAGCATCCAGGCAGAAGTGTTAACAGATGAACATAGAGGCTTCACCTTTGGCAGCTCACATTTGTCCGTATGATCTGCAACTAATTGCTCGGAGAAAATTTGGCCGTCTGATTGTCGAGGGGGCTCTGCTGGCTGCCATTGCTCCAGGCAGCGGAGGAGGAGCCGTCCGAGGCGGCTGCATGGCAACAGCTGGGCGAGCACGCCCTCAGCATGCTGCAATTTGGTGCTGCTCAGGCGTACCTTAAGTCATCCATTGGCCGTTGCGGCACTGCTGCGACGGCCTGGTCCAACTTAGGTATTGCAGTGCAGCTGTCAGAGGACCCGAGTCCCGCGGAAGCGGTGTACAAGCGCGCGCTGAAGTTGGCAGGCCCGCTGGAGCGGCATGCTGTGTTGTCCAACCTTGGCAACCTGTACCGGCAGCAGCGCCGCTTTCCGGAGGCGCATGCTGTGTTTGCGGAGGCGCTGGAGTTGTGCCGTGAGTTTGCACCGGCGTGCAACAACCTCGGCCTGCTCCTGGTGGCGCAGGAGCGTTGGGACGAGGCGATTGCCGCTTTCGATCGCGCGCTTGCGTCTGACCCCTCGCTCGACGCCGCCAAGTCGAACGGCATGAAGGCTGCCGCTCTGGCCAAGAAGGCTCGGGAGGCTGACAGCGGCCGTGCTGAAAGTCGAGGAGGAGAAGCAGAGGAGAAGCCCTCACCCGCCTCGCCACGGCCGCCAACTGCTGCCGCCAAGCAGCTACAGTCCCAGCATGCAGCAAAAGGCGAGGCCCTGGTGGAGGCCAATGGCCACGCTCCCTCTTTGCTGCTACATTCCGCAGCGCACAAAGGCCAACATGGGGATCTCGCTGCCGCGCCACCACCATTGTCCGACTCTGGGGCTGCCGGCTGGCAGAACCCTTTTGCATCTGTATCGCCTCACCATTTGCCCCTGCAGACCAGCGAGGCGCACATTGGCGCCGCGCACTGTGCCACCAGTGGCAGTCGAAACCACTCGACTCCACGGTTGCACGTGCCATCCTCGCAGCAGGAGCCCTTTCCTCTCCCCTCTGTCTCGTGATTAGACTTTCAAAGTGCCAGTGGTCCAGTGCTAGTAGCAACTATCAGTTTCCTGTTGGCATGCTCACTTACTACCCGTTGTTGAGCACTTGATGTGCGCAGCTAAGTCTTGAAAGGACTTTGCTTATATGACACAAATCCCGTCATGGTTGCAGAGGTCCACCTCATCAAGAAATTTACTGGAATCAAGAGGACTGCATGCACGTGTTGCTGCAGCAGTACGATTGCAACAGGCGCAGGGTTTGTAACATTTACGCATCACTAGAGCTTGGGGCTTGATCCTCATAATCAGAAGCCTCTAGCTCAAATGAGATGCAAAAATTGCTATAGACCCGTCTTGACTGCATCGGCAGACTATCGCAGCCGGGTGTCTTGCAGCTAGGTCTGCTGCTGCTGTAGACTGCTGAGCCTCCAAGCAGCCATACCGGAGTCAACAGTCTCATGCCAAATTAGACATCTGCTGCACAATGGTACCCATCTGGTTTGTACCAGTGAGTGAAATCAAAGCCCTTGCTCTTGAGCTCCTCCGTGGGTGGCGCTATACGCTGCAGCAGCTGAAAACAACGCATTGCCCACCAATGCCGCCTGATCAGACGACCGCCTGCAAGCGCTGATGTCACCTTGCAAGAATGTGAAGTGCTGCCAATGCCAACCGTCAAATTTAAGCGCCGCAGCTTGCAGAGTTGCGATAAGTTGCGTGGTCATTTTGCTTGTAGCCACAGAGGCTTCACCTGATCATGCAATTTCGAGTTGGAGACGAGCACGGAGCGATCGAAGACTGTAAAGTCCCCCCCGTCCATGCGAGTCACTTTGCCCCCAGACTCCTCAACAATCTGCCGCATGGCGCAGCAGGTGCCCAAAGGGCATGAGATCCTGCAACAGTTGCTCTGCACGAGATGCACCCTTGATCAGAGGCCTTTTACAACTAGCAGAGTTAGGAATGGGAGCTGAAGTATCAGGTGGCCACCAGGACGCCAGCAGCCATGTCCCAGGGCTTGAGCTGGAATTCCCAGTATGCATCCACAATCCCAAGCGCCACGTGGCACATGTCCACAGCTGCCGCTCCTAGTCGTCTGACTCCCTGAGGCAGCCAGTGTGAGCAGTGCCGAGTTTAAAGACTGCAGGCTGACGACACAACTCTGCGAGTACCATGGTGGAAGGGAAGGAGTTAGCTGCCAGACCCTGCTGATGTCTGTGAACTCTCTGAAGAGCTCGAGATTGGTGGACCATGCCTCGTTGTGATTGTACCCGAAGCCTGTGGTGAGCAGGGACTTCTCCACCTACGACATTGCACCACCATCAGTTAAGCTTACAGCACTATGCTGCTACTGTATCCTGTATTCCAGATGCAACTGCCTTGCACGCAGATGCGGAGAGGACGTCACCCCCAACACGCGCGTATGATGCACATTTTGGAGGGGATGAGAATGCACCTGATCAGTGTCGCTCGGCTTGATGGCATTGCCGTTGCAGGTAGCGCCAAGTCCTGATTCCAGGAGCACGACAACTCTGTGAGCTGTTCTCACAGGTAAGCATTGTGGGAGCTGCATGTCTGCTAGTGTGGCACTCACCAGAGCCTGCCGTAAATGTCCTGGTGACCCAGCATTTGGGCCCGCCTGCAGACGAGGGTTGCGCTCGTTCTAGGACTTAACCCACCTGCATGATGCCACCTCGATTGCAAGTCACGTCTTACTGCATACGAGTGGCTTTCAACAGCGTTAAGTAGCAACAAGTCAGTCTTGCAGGATTCGTTCGGTACTGAAAGCATCGCAAGCAACAACAGTGGGCTGCAGCAGCACGCTCGGGTCGCCGCCCCCCACCACACAAGCAGCCACTGGCCTGCCCTTGCACAGCACCGCGACGGAGGTGGCAAAGCAGGGGTAGCCATGTGCAAAGTTGGTGGTGCCATCTGCAAGCGGCGCACCAGCCTTGTCAGCGTGCATTCCTGGAGATCATTGTAAACTGGGCACTGAGGAGCGGAACAACGGCGGCATTGGCGCAGGGAAGCGGGCAGCGGTGCCAACCGAGGGGGTCGATGCACCAGAGGTACTCGGAGGAGGGGTCGCCGGAGACGCCGCCCTCCTCGCCCAGCAGCAGATGGTCTGGAAAGGCCTCCCGGATGCGCGCCACTACCGCCAACTCCGTCTTGTTGTCGGTGCTGCGATAGCGGGCCGTCCATGAATTCAGTTGGCTGCGGACGGCGACTACGTGCTCCACCGAGTCGTGGCTTGGTGGCTCGCTCACTCGGTGACGAGGTCCGCAGCGCCCTTGTAGGAGATGTTGCGCGGCTTGTCCAGGGCCAGCTTGATGACCTGCCGGCGGCCATGACGCAGACCCATTGTGCGGGAGGGTGGTGTGTGTCCTCAGAACCGGCACCTGCGCACCCAGCTGCAGCAGCGTCGGGAGCAGCAGGGCCTCCTGCGCACCTCGGAGCCCTGCATGGCCGCCGCCTCGGCCGCGGCGACAAGCTCCCGCAGTGCCACGCTGCCTGGCAGCGCCAACGCCGCACTGCTGAGCGCCGTTTGGGGTTATGGATTTGGCTTTTGGGTAATGGCTGGACGACGGGCGAAGCGGAGGCGGCGGCGGACCTGTGGTGCGGCCGCCGACGCGGAAAGCCGAGGTGGGCGCCGCGGCTGTGGCGGCCGACGCCTCTGCCGCCGCCGCNGGCGGCGCGCGGGTGGCAGGAGGCGGGCGGCGCACGGCGCAGCGGCCGCCATGGCTGCACCTCGCAGCGCGCCGCCGGCGCCGATCGCCGCCATCAGCCTGCAGGACCGTCCGTGCTGTTGTGCCACACGTGACCGATACGGACACCTTTCGGCCCATTCTGGACCTGATTCATTCCCTCTTGGGCTGGCCTTTCACAGCCACTGCATTTTCTGGTGACGAGCTGTGTGTTTGATCAAGGGAAAGACTCTTCCAGTAGAGGGCCATGGTTGTGAGTGGCCCAGCCCAGAAGAAAGATCGAACCAACCTCTCTGGTCCGAAGGGGCCAGAAAACGGCTGAAGCACACGGCGACTCCGATGGCCACTATATACAGACTCTCTCGTCTTGGACCTTTCCTAGACAACAGAGAGTACCGCACTCGCCAAATAAAGAAACAGCACTTCCAATGTAACACAGTGGCAGGGCGCTGGCAACCGTACAGCGTCGATAAGCCAGATTAGCGAAGCAACAGGTGCTGACTGGCTTATCTCATGTGGCAGGCAACGCAAAGTGTCAAGGAGAAATGAGAGCAAGGTGGAAGTGAGAAGCGAGAAGCGGTACGGTTGCTTGAACGAGAGTCGAACAAGCACATAAGCCGCGTATGAATCGGCCAGTGTGAAAAGCCAACCCAAGGTTTGAAGAAGGTCTGAAGGGCAAAGGAGGTCGATCTGTAATAGTTGATGGATGAAGGAATAACCGTACACCATAACAAACTTACTTCGGAAGGGGCCAATGGTCGTGGAAGGCCAACCCAAGAGAGACCGGACGAGGTCTGAAGTGGCCAGAAAGCACTGATTGCACAGCTGTGTACGTGGCTACTACTGTTGGGTGCTGAACAACCCCTGGTCAGAAGCCATGTAAAAGCTGCGGTGATGCTGGGCTTATACAGAGCTTCTCAAGCAGCTGCGAGAGCTCTGCCGACCATGCCAGAGGCAGGCGCAGTACTGCAATGAGCTGCCGCTCTGCCCAAGTTCAGCGGCGGCTTCTCTGCTTCAAGTCCAGCCAGTATCTTGTAATTTCTTAGCAATAATTGACTGTTATCAAATCAACAATCTTTGCAAATGAAGGCAGCCTGGCACACGTGTATTTCCAACTTGCCTTGAGTAGCTGACTTGATCTGTACATACAATTGCCGCTTCCAAGTCAACTGTGGCATGCGGCATTTATTGCTGCTTCTCTGGGTACCTGCCCAGCTTGCTCACAATCCCAGAAGGATGAGCATGCTTGGCTGGCTCAGCATGGCAACTTGAAGATGTGAGGATGGCACGACGCACCGGGAGCCAGTGTAGAAGGGCATGCAGGCAAGCCGCCTCCTCAACGGGCACTCTGCTCGGGCCAGCACCATGTTTTGGAACACTGCGGGGCTGGCCGTCATGCTGGGTGCACCACCAACCTCCCTCGGCTATGCCTATCTGCTGCTGCTGCCAGCGCCCCCACCTGCCGCCAATATCTGGCGGCATCCTGGGTGAGCCGGGCGCATGGCAGCGAGCTTAACCTCAGCAGCCTGTCTTGAGGGCGCTCTTGCCCGACCGCTTACTGGTGTTCATGACCGTGAACTCCTCGGCAATTGTCGGATGGATGCCCACAGTTGCGTCAAAATCTGCCTTGGTGGCCTTGCACTTGAGCGCCACAGCAAAGCCCTGCACCCCAGCGACCACAACTTGCAAATAAGCTGCAACATTGACGTAGGACAAATCAAGCAACAAATCCTGGTGGATAGCTGAGTAAAGCAAGACTAACATGTTGAAATAAAGTCCCACCAGCATCAAAAGTATAAACACCGCACCTGCGTCACCTCCCCCGCGTTCGGGCTGACCACGTGGAGGCCCAGCACACGTTCGTTGTCAAGCAGATTTGTGACCAGCTGCAACAAGCATACAGGGATCCTATCATAGTATGTGACGCATTTGACACACTTCCGGGTCCCGGCAAGGATGCCAAATGTATCAGCCCGAAGATACAGCACAATCTGTCTATTTGAGCCCAACCTTGGAATAGCAGACATTGTCCTCCCGATGCATCACGCCATCTTTAGCCTCGTGGTTCACCTGCCACTCTAATGGCTTGAAGTACGAGTGATATACCTGGATGCAAACAATCAACACGCCCTTCAGCAAACAAAATTCACATCATCTGCAATGAGAGTGAAAAGTGTCTTGCACCATCCAGAATTGCCTCTCAGCATTCATTGGGGGGACCTCACCTCAATGTTTTCAGCACCATATGTCTCCGCAGCTACCTCCTCTGACAACCCAACGCAACCATACTCCAAAGGCGTGAACACCGTTGTAGGAACCTGCAATCATCTTTCTCATGCTCGTCAGACTTCAACTACACTACCTTGTATTTCAGGCACATCTAGACACCACTACAATACCATGTATATCTGGCACATCTAGGTTTCGTGCACTTCACCAAAAAAAGGGGTGGGCTCTTTACAGTGTTGTAATCCATGGCAATCTTCGAGCCGCCGAACAGGCGCTTGGCAAGAAGCATGCCAGCCTTTATTGCAACAGGAGTCAGCTCTTGCCGTTGGTCGACAACGTCGCCTATAGCATATATGTGGGAAACGTTTGTCTGCATTGTCGCCCTCAGCTTTCTGTAAATGATTCTCTGGTAGCCAACAGCCCCAACTCATTTGCTGCATTTTGAAAGCTGCAGTTTTGAATGCAGAAGATGATGGAACTAAGCACAAGACCTGAGCACAGCAAACTGCAAATGTTTGTACCTGCTCGTGACCGTTTGTGACAATCTTCCCACTCTCCCCACTGACTAGGACACCTGCGTTGTCAAGGCCCTGAGGCGGAAAGGCAGAGTAGATGTAAACATCAAGGATCAATCAGCACCCGTAAGGGACTTGTGCATAGTGCTGAAGCACAGTATAGCTCAGATACAAGTCACCTGACTCACCAGCTCTTTGACCTCTGCCTCCCTTCTGACCGCAAGCATGACCGTGTCAAAAAGCTCTGTCAGCTCCTCTCCAGTCTCGAGCTTCTTGTAGGTCACCTCGATCTGCTTGCAGGGTTCACACAATGCAAGCTCAGGAAAAGTGCTATCGATCAATGTTAAGCAGTACTTTATGCATGCACCTCACATAGCTCAAAGAGAAGCAATCTCGCCAGTCACAAGCTGACCTTGCCTTCCTCAGCCCGCTCAAACCTTACGGGCACTGATGACCGTATGGTCTTGGTCCCGCGCCGCTGCATGTATGACACAATGTGCTCCGCAATCTCCTGCAAATAGACGTGAGCATACACAGGCACAGGCCTTAAGTCATGCATGCTGGTCCCGAGCAGAATGGATAGCTCTTAGACACACTGTGTATAGCTTCTCCTAGACAGTGCAACCAGGTGCATGTAATCTGCACGCATTCTCTGGTCCCTACACGTTACAACTCTTTCATAAAAGCAAGCTAACATGGCACGACAAACCTGGTCGAAATCGCGCAGGAAGATGGAGCGCGCCATGACAGTCACATCATATCCAAGGCTGGTCAGGAAGCCCGCCGTCTCCATTGCTATGTAACCGGCGCCGACTATGAGGGTCTTACCGGGAGGAGTTGGCCAGGAGAAGATATCGTCACTGCAATGAACGCCCAGGCAGGTAACTGTTGGCATGAGGCAAGCTGTGCTCCGCAGAGCAGCTGCCTCGACAAACTGCAAGGGCATCTGGAGGCACTGACCTGGTCAGGCACAGCTCCTTGTCGCCAGGAACGCCCAAGTATCTCGGCCGCCCCCCCACAGCAACGACGAAGTATTCGCTCGTAATCGTGTGCACCTAAGCCGCAGGCAAGGACCAGGACCCAGTGAGAAACACATGGTGTATGATACACACTGTGATGGCGTCGTGTGATTCATGCCCTGCTCTGATGTGGTCAGCACCAGCAGCAGGGCATCAGCTCCAGACCTTGCCGCGCCGGTCGGTGCACTCGACCGCATGCGGGCCAACAAAGCGCCCTCGAGCGTTGATGTAGCTGACGCTGTTGTCGCGCAACGCGACGCGGTAGCCCCAGTTCAACGACCCAATGTAGTCCTGCACGGCCTGGACCATCTTGGACCTGAGGAGGACGCCACAGTCACGAGGAGTCATTGCCTTGTCGCGACTTGCCACGCCAAGGATCTCTCCGCAAATCGCCGGCCTAGACACAGCTGCCACCTCCCACAGAGGTGGGTAGACGACAGGGCGTGCTTGTGCAAGATGGCAGGAAACGAGCGCAGGCTGGGGCGCGTGACGCTGGGGGAGCTCGACGTCACCAGTCATGGCCCTCACAGGAGAGCTTCCACCCGATCTCACGCGCGTCGCTGAACGTCTCGCCGAGCAGCGAGGCCTGGTGGAAGAGCTTCTTGGGGATGCACCCCACGTTCACGCACGTACCTGCGCCGGCAGCACAGCACGCGCCGATGCATGCTTTCCGTAACGCTGCTGGCCATGGCAGGCATCGTCTGGCCGGCACGTTGAGCGAGAGCAAGAGAGCTGAGAGCCACTGCCTTGTGTAACTGAGCTAAGGCCCCACCTCCGAGGCCCCACTGCGTGCCGAGGGGCGTGGGAGACACGAAGTCCAGGCACGCGACCTGCCCGCGGGCGCAGCCGCGCAGGCAGGGCCAGCAGGCTGAGCTGGGAGCAGCTCGGGCGGAGATGGGCGGCCGCAGCAGGGAGCTGCGGCGGCGGCGACGGCGGCGGCGGCGGCGGCGGCGGCGAGGACCTTGCTGCCGAGCCTGGCGGCCTCCTTGGAGCAGGCCAGCCCGCCGGAGCCGCCGCCGATGACCACAAGGTCGTAGTCGTACCCGTGGCCGGGCCGCGGC
>WELB01000031.1:266424-279717 GCA_009602725.1 Spirogloea muscicola
CGCCGCCCGGCTGCTGGCGGCGGCGGCGGCGGCGGCGGCGGCTTGAGGGCCCTTCCCCCGCGGTGCAGGGGCGGCCATGCAGCTGAGCGACCGCGCGGCGGGCCTGGTGCTCCTGCTCGCCAGCTGCGCCCTCTTCGCCTACTACTCCGCCTGGACCCTCCTCACCGTCAGCCCCCGCCCCACTCCCCGCTTTTGCTGCCCCGTCTCCCCCTCCATGGCCGCCGCTGACCTCGCCCCCCGGCCTGGCCGCGCCTGCGCGCCTGCCGCAGCCGTTCGTGGAGGCCGGCCACCCGCTGCAGGCCTACTTCCCGCGCCGGGAGTATGCCATCGCCATCCCCGCGCTGGCCGGCGTCTCGCTCCTCTCCCTCGTGGCCATCTACGTCGGCGTCGTCATCCTCGCCGCCAGGCGGCCCAAGGCCAAGGCCAAGGCCAGCTGACGCCCTGCGGGCCTGCCGCCGGGCCACCGAGACCCGGCAGGAGCTGCCCGGTCCGCCTTTGCGACGCGTGCGCGTTCATGGTTCGCCGGCGGCGTCGGCCTTTCGCTGGGAAGCGAGTCGGACTGCCTCTCTGAAGCCGAGCAGCTCACTGCAGTCAGCGCTGAGCCGGCTGACTCGCCACCTTCACGCCCCCTGTTGGCCTTTCATGTCGAGCAGCCAATCTTTGGTTGCTAGAATCGGCAGCTGGCTCATTGATTGAGACCTCCAGAGATTCTTTGGCAGCTACGAAGGCAAGCTGGCAATGCTGCTGCATTCCTGAACCGTGCTTGACTCTTAAGTCATGCAACCAGCAACCGTGTGTGACCCGGAACTGACCGCAATGCAACAGTCAAAAGGCAGACGCGGCACAGAGGCGAGCAGTCTGCTGCTAAGCGGTCGGCTTTGGACAGGATGCATATTTACAACAAGTATAGCCATGCCTGGCAGCAGGCCACTTGTCCGTACAGATACAGGGCAGGAGCCGGCCGGCTATTGCTATTGCTGCGGCCAAGCCCGGCAAACGAGAAAGCTAGCAAGAGAGAGAAGCGGCCACTTTGCAATGGCTCCTAGTGACGGAGAAGGAAGGCCAGCAGGCCATCTGTCAGCCATACCGTAGCTTTCGCTCCGGCTCGTCCAGGGGTACCAGTGGGGGCTGCTGAGGGAAACCGCCGAGGCCCTGCCGCATGGTGACCAGCTGCTGGGACATGCTTATGTTTGCGTTGCCCGAAAGCCACGGTTGCTCGCCCAACTTGCCTTCCACCCTGTCCTGGCGCTGCAGCTCCTGCTGCGGGATGTGCGGTGACATGTACAGCATGCTCGGCTGCTGCTGCCGGAACAACGGATGTGGCAAGCCTTCGAGGAAGCCATGAGGAGCCATGCCGGGACCTCCCTGGAAATTTGGCGGCATGCTGCCCAGCGGCAGCCTGCCCAGCGGCACCGGCGGCATGAGAAACTGCGGATGCTGGTGCTGCAGCTGCTGCTGCTGCAGCTGCTGCTGCTGCTGCTGGACAAGGTGGTGGAAGTGGACTTGCGGAGGCACCAGGGATGGGTGGTGCTGTGCTAGTGGCTTGTCCTCAAGCGCAGGCGGTAGATGCTGAAAGGCGTCCTGTGGCACATGGAAGGGGAGCGGCGGTCCAAAAGTGGCTCCGTCCTGGTGAGCTGGCCACGATTGCTGCTGCTGCTGCAGGTGGCCGTGCTGGAAGTGGGCAGAAGGAAAGGTGGGTGCGGGTGGATGGGAGGTGGGGGTGAAGAGTGCAGCGTGCTGCGCAGCCAGGCTGGCTACGAAGCTCGCACTGCCTTGCGAATGGCTGGAAAGCTGGTGGTCGCCATGCTGAGCCGGGGTGTAGTGGTTGGCGGCGAGCACGTCTGGGGCCACATGGAAGGGGGTGACTCTTTCCCCTCGAACCTGCTCATCCATCCCATCTGCCTCCAAGTCGTGCAGCACTGCGGCCTGAGAAACTGCAGTCAGACTGCTAACAGCATCCTCAACCTCTGACTGCGCTCCCTGCTGCGGGGTCTTGCTGCTCGTCATCATCCCGGCACTCTTCATGGCATCCCCAAAGAGCTTTCCGCTGCTCCTGGCAGCGGAGGAGGATTGTGAGCTTGGCGTTGAGCTTGAAGTACGACTCTGTGGACCTCGGGCATTGATACCCAGCCCTCCAGTGCCTGCTGCGACCAGAATGGCCTCACCAGGTGGAGATGCAGATGCGCCACCCAAGCCTGGGGTGTGGTTGCCACCAGGGGGCCTGTGCTTGGCACCGTCCTGCAGGAGCGAAAGCAGGTGCTTCGAGGCAAAGTCGCTGCCCTGCATGCTCACAGCAACGTTTGCCGACGCCATGGCTGCGGCTGCTGATGCCCACGCACCCATCCCCGCCTCTTCGCTGCCACCTTTCCTGCTGGCCTCCTCCAACAGCGGTTGCTCAATGTCTTCCAGGCTCAAGAATGAGGGCTTGAGGACACTGTCCTGAACCAAAGCTGAGGAGCTACGTGGGTGCTGCTGGTCCTGCTGCTGCAGATGCTGCTGGCGCTCCTGCTGCTGCTCCTGCTCTCGCTCTATGTCTTCTAGGCTCAAGAATTCGGGCTTAGGCACACTGTCCTGCACCAGAGCTGAGGGGCCACCTAGATGCTGCTGCTGCTGATAATGCTGATGCTGCTGCTGCTGCGGCTGCTGCTGGTCCTGTTGCTGCTGCTGCTGTAGCTGCTGCCCTGTAACTCGTGGCAAATCCAGGGGTACTACCTCCTCGGCGCAGAACAAAGGGGCCACTGCACCAGCCTTTTTCACAAAGGAAGATGCTGCAAAGCCTCTCTCAATATCCTCAACCGAGGGCCCTTGAGGCATTGGTTTCGAGAGGGACTCTGCTCGACTGGCTGTCTTAGAGCACTGCAGCATCGTTGTGGCAGAGGGCTTGCCTGGGGGCCGGTATGGCTCGCCGACTAGCATCGAGAGCAAGCTGGGCATGACCTCCTGCTCTGCTTCATCGACCACTTCTGCAAAACCCTTGCAATGGTGTGAGGACGCTGTAGGGCATGAAGCTGGCAAGACACATAAACGAGCTAATGAGATGGGTAAAGTGCATGTGAACATGCTAACGCATGCATGTCAAGGGAAGAGTTGCGGCACACACCTTCAGTACTGGAGAACCATTGCGCAAATTTGGAGGACTTTGGTGGTGGTGAATGCAGGGGGAGGTCAACAGCTACTGTTTCCTGTTTGATCACCAGCACTAAGTGGCTGTTAGTGCTCACTGCCCCTTTTTATATGGTAGAAAGCAGTGCGGCCATCACAATCCTAGTGCAGCATGCATGCCTCAGAAGAGAGTCTGTGCACCTCAACGTGGCTATCCAACATGCGGGCATCCAAGTGGCTCCCGTTACTGCCGACAGCGACCCCCCTAAAGAGGTCGTCAAGGATTGAGCCTTCTCTGCTCGCGGGTGCTGATGTGCCCGTAAGGTCTCGAGGACCGAAGAATTTGTCAAAGCTCCAGGCACTTCCAGTGGCTCCATTCCATTCCGCTCTGTTCTTGGCAGGGACCTGAACATGGCCTGTTTGATCTTCTCCTGCATCTGCAGCACATTGACGATGTTCTTCCTTGGTAGCATTGGAGTGCGCGGGCGAGGGCTTCTTCTCCACATCCTTGGGCTTCTTCTCCACGTCCTCGCTCCTTCCAACAGCTGCAACCGAGGCAAAGAGGCTATCCTCTAGGTCCCGTGCCTGCAGCATTTTAGGAGATCAAGCTTACAAAAGTCAGTCAATAGCACGAGCTTGCCGGCAGCTCCTGTCAACGCACAGAATTTGGTCTGCTTATACCTTGATTCCTTGCCCGGATCCCATGGCTTCCATTGGCAGCAAGCTGGAGCTGATGGACGGGACAATCTTTGCATCGGAGGCCTTCACAAGCAACGACTCAACAAAGCAGACTGCGTCAGGAGTCATTGACCGCTGCCAGCTGAGCCAAGGTACTGGCAAACCGGCAACCTGCTACAGACGGTGGCCACCTCAGGCTCACAATCTTGATGATGGTGAAAGAGAGTCAACAAACGGAAGTCAGAGGCAGTGGTAGAACAAGGCCATTGGGGAGGGGGTTAAACGATGCACCTCAGCAGACGGTTGTGTGGTCTCTTCAAAACCCGGGGGCTTTATAAAGCCAGGTGGAATTACGGGCCTCGTAGCATGTACCGTCGCTGCTGATGGTGCAGAAGCAGCCACCAGAAGTGATGGCTCGCGAGTCTGAGGACCTGGATGGTCGGAGGTTCCCGACAAGTCTGGATCCCACAGGCTGTCAATGCTGTGCTTCCGCCGCTGGAGCTCATCCTGCCCCACCACACGCACTGGCTCGCAGCTACGCCGCTGTGCATCCTTGCGCATCTTCTCAAACTCCTCTGTGCATGACCACAGTAACGTCAGCTGTTGACTGCAAGCCCCCTGCTCTTGCCCTCTTGCCACAGCAGACCCTGGGACAGCATTCAATCCACCACGAAAAGCTGTGGCTGCACAACTTTTGAAACAAACCCTGCTGGCCGCCACAAAGAGAACATTGGGCTCCTTGTGCCCATTCGGTACTGCAGAGCACTCCCATTGTCTCGACACAGACCGTTCCTCAACCATCTCTCCTAGCGCACATTCCTGGCGGGCCAAAGTGCCAGCAAGTCACCAGAAGCCTTACCTCTGCGCTTCCTCTCCATTGCTGCTCTCTCCTCCGAGGTCATGACTCCATTGCCAAACGTCTCCTTGTCCGCAAAGTCGTCACCAAAGGCTGGCTGGTGGCGTGGATTGTCCTGCCACGTGAAAGGGCCCCTCCAGTCAAATAACAAGCGCATAGACCAAGAGCCAGACAGGGCGTGACAGGTCGACGTCCCATGGCCCAGCTCACATTCGAAGCCCTACCAGGCGTGCAACAGGGCAGGACAGTTGCTGGCCAGCTACTTCCCAACCTGATTGCTAGCTCCATAAGGAGGACGAGGGAGCTGCTGGTGGCCAGGGCGAGAGCGCTCGAAGCTCGGGGAGGGGCGGTCTGGGCCATGTGAGTTGCTCCTTGAGAAAAGTGCTCCCCTGCCACCGGGCCCGCCATCCCTGTCGAGGGCAGCCCAGCCTGGTCGCAGCATGATGCCCTCGCCATTGGCCCCCCCACTGCCATACGGCTTCCGCATGCCGTCCCGTGCGTGACCTGACAGACATGCCCGCAAGGATTGTCCGCTTGAGGCTGATAGGGCTGCACAACATGGGAAATGTGCCCCATGCTTCCTCCAACAAATGCCTGGATTCAACTTGGCTGCATGGCACAGCTCCACTCACGCAGCAGCAACTAGCACTTCGACGGCACGCCGTTTCCTTTCCTCGCTCAAGCAAGGCAAGCCCGAAGAGACGCAGAGACCACAGGGTGACTCTGATGGACGTCCAGTGCAGGTCAGCTGGCTCACCTCGGTCGTCCGTCTCAGGGTCGCCAAAGCTCCGCCTGCTTGGCTCGCGGTCGACGAGGTGGTGGTGGTCCGGCGCGCCGTCCCACCGCCGGCCAGGGAGCCCCATGGGGCCGTTGGCGCGGTGGCCCCCATTCATCGCGGCGTCCCTTTCCCAGCCACCTCCGGGCCCCTCCCTCGAGGGGTATCCCACGCCATTGCCGCCGTCTTCGAAGCTGCGGCGGCCGCGGTCCATGCCCGGCCCCGGTCCCAGCCCAGGCCCCGGCCCCGCCCGCCACGATTCCTTGTTGCGCCACTCTGGCGCGGCCTCCGGGAGAAGTGGCAGTGCCACTGGGGGCGGGGGAGGAGCGGCGGTGAGAGGCGGCGGGGGGCTGTCCTTGACCTGGACATCGCTGCAGTCAAGGGAGAGGAGGACGGCGCGTCAGCGGGGCGGCGAGGCGCGCGCGCGGAGAGCGCTGCGGCTGCGCGGCCTCCGGCGAGGCTGCGGCGGCGGGGGCGGGGGCGGCCATGGCGTGGGGGGGGGCAGGGGCGGCCGGTGCGGCCACCCACTGGGAGGCAGTGGGCTGCGGCTGCGAGAGCGCAAGGTGCTTCTCCAAAGTGACCCCAACGGGCTGTCGGCTGTGAGAGGGGCGCCGTGAGGAGAGAAAGCAAGTGCCCGCCCATGAGAGAAAGAGGGGCTGGCAAAGCCAACCCAAAAAGAATGGACAATGTTCAAAGCCAGAGAAAGAAGTGCCGAAAAAGGGCTACACTACAAAGTGCAAGACGGTGCAGATGGAAAGGGCGGGCTCGCCCAGTGAGGATGGGGATGGGGGCTGGAGAAGAGGAAAAGCCAGGCCAAAAAGGGATGAACAGAGGACGAGAAGGGGCCAGGGGAAGCGCTGAGAAAAGCAAGCCAGGACACCGGTTTTGCGCACGGGATTGGGCGGCCAGTGCAAGCGCTGACGGTGCAAGCATGTCAACCAAGAGACGGCGAGGGCCTGATCCCACTTCCAGGACCCTAGCCTCTCTGATTTGCGGCTGCTTAGCAGGGGTTACTGAGTAATTTGTAGCTGCTTTCTTTCTTTGTGTGCTTTGGTTTCTTAGCGCTTCCTCTGGCTTCCTCTGGCCCCCTTCTCGTTCTTTGTTCATTCTCTTTTGGGCTGGCTTGTCCAGCCCCTATCCTCAATGGGCGAGCCCTTTCTTCTTTCTTCTGATCTGCACATGCTCTCCCCTTCACCACTCGCCTGCTCTCTTTCGCTTTTCGCGCGCGCTCGACTCTGCTCGCCCTCGAGCTCCTCGTCGCTCTCGCGTGGGCTTGCGCCAGCCTTGCTCCGCGCCATGGCTGCCGCCGGCCCCCCGCCTGCACGCACCTGCGGCCGCCTCTTGGCTGCGGGTGCTTCCGGCTCCCGCCCGCTGCAGGGCTTGCCGCCGCCGCCTTGCCCCTCCGCTTCCCCCTGCCTGCCCGGCTCGTGCCGGCCGCTCTTGCTGCAGGCCCTCGCTTGCGGCGCGCCTGGCAGCCGGCTGGCGCAAGTGGGTCGCCCGCCGGGGCCGCAGGTACAGCCGCGCTGCACCTGCCCGACGGCCGCCGTGCCCGGCTTCGCGCAGCCATGCGGCTGATGGCAGCTGCCTCCTGCCATGTAGTGCAGAGAAGCGGAGGTGCTGGTGCACCACAACGTTCGCGGTTGGCAGCTGGCGGCACGGGCCTCGGCGCGGCGCCCTCGACGAACCGGGAGGAGCTCAAGGATCTGATCAAGCAGATCACGACTGGCACCGACCGTGGCAGGGTAGGGGAGCTGCTGTCGCCCCTCTCGCACCTGCAACGCGCTCCGTGCCAGCTGTGCAGGAGCTGACCGCCTGCCAGGGCGAGCTGCAGCAGGCAGCCAGGCGCCAAGCCATGGGAGCTGGCGGCCAGAGTTGGACTGATGCTGTGAGCTCCTCGTCTGCTCCATCTGCCGGGCTGCCTGCAGAAGACCTCATATCGGCAGAGGCAAGGAGTCCTGGAACTGCTGCAGGTAACCTCGCTTGGGTGCCGAATTTGGCCTGGAGGAATCATGGAAGCGCACCACTCGAGCAATGCGTCGGACACGTGACGGGCTTGGCACTCGGCATATCCATATTTCTCGTGCAGACGGGCTCACAATGAGGAGCTCTGCTGGCCTGCCTCCAGGCCCTGGAGAAGTGCAACCCCACAAGCAATCCTATCATGTCGCCTCTTGTGTCTGGGACCTGGACGCTCCTTTACACGGCACCGACAGACGGTTGCTGCCGCCATCCTGGCACTCCTGCCCGTTGCTGGTCGCAAAAATTGCATCAACACTTTTCGCTATGTTGCTTGGCAACCTGCCGATCTGCACGGATCACTTAAGGTACTGGCAGATACTGAAGCCTGAATGACACAATCCTGATCACACTGATCCTGGAGATGGGCTGCAGAGGCCACTGTGGACAAATTCGCTGGCACAGAAGAAGGACCCTTCCTTGCACGCATCAAGCCTGCTGCATTCGGCTCTGTCAGGCAAACAGGCAGTACCCAGGTAACTTTTGCTCCTTTGCCTTGAGCTGCTCAATGCTCTCAGTCTACTGTGTCAGCCACACTGTTTTTACCTGCACAGAATCACATGGAGCCTAGAAGCGGCACTAAGCAGCAGCATACAGTAATGGAGAGAAGGGCAAAGTGGACTACTCAGGGGTGCTGCTTAAGTTTCAATATTGCTGTTCCAGCTGTGATTGAACGCCCTTATTTGTGCAACCTGCTCAATATATGTAGGTCATTGATACAAACAGGATGAAGGTGGACAATATTGCGAATTTCACCTTCTTTGGCATGCCAGGTGCTTTGCCTTGACCCAAAAGTCCCTCAAATTATGACCACATACTCGAGAAGATTCATATTGTATAGAGAGGAGCAGGCACATTCTCCACTCGTGCAGCTTGACAATGGTTGACTTGTGCTTTGTGTCGCAGTTTCTTGCAATTTCTGGTAAAATGCCTGTGATAGTGTCAACGTTCTGTGCAGGCTCTTTGTGCATCAACGGTTCTTTTGGAAAAAGCCCGCCACTTCCTGGAAGGGGTGCCGTAAGGTTGGATGTAGTCTTCGACAAATTTGTTCTCAGAGTTGGATCACTTGGGCCCATTACAATGCCTCTTGGGTGGATCCAGCCAAAGGGGTGAGCAATCTTAGCGAAAGTATGATAGCTGAACGCACTTGCAAGTCTCCTCTTCACTGAGTGCGTCTGTCCCTTCCTTGTGCCAGTCCTCACATGTAGAGACTCTTACACAAGTGCGTGGGCTGTCAATTGTCGATTTTCGTGCGCTGGTAAGTCAATCTCCTTGACTGATGGCAGGTGGGTTGACACGACTTACTTGGACGAAGATCTGCGGATTGGCAGAGGAGACAAAGGCTCAATCTTTGTCGCTACACGGCCACGACGTCATAAACCACAGAGCAACTGAGCTGGAAAAGTCACTGCTGGTCATCAGAATGCAGTGATTCACTATACAGACATGACACCCCTATGATAGTCACCACTTGAGTGGAGAAGCCACGGGGTAGCAGAATGTATATTATTATAAGAAACTTGTGTGCTATTGCATCGAGTTTATGAGCTTCTCAATTTTGGCTCTCCTCTTCACCCTCTCCTCTGGCCCGTCAATATCACCAATGTTATCATGGTACTCCTGGCCAAGCAAGCGACAAATTGGTACTGCAACTTAGTTGAATGCAATAATGAAATGCTCTACAGGCTGCATTATTGTCAATGATGCACAATCTTGTGGACCAGGTATGTAAGAAGAAGCTGGAGGTAGGATATTGTTGCCAACAATAATTGTCACACCCAGGTCTTCTGATGGAGGTGCAGACCTGCAATATCTCCCGTATGTCTGCTCGAACCAGCTTGTGCTGCCTCAAAAGCACCTCTATCCGACTTCTCATGCCCGGCTGACTGCGCTCACATCCATCATCAGCAATCAGAAAAACAAAAGAGCAAGTTCACAAAGATGCTGGCAAGCGGCTAGTGATGAATAGCAGAGCACGATGTGGGGGTCTTCTACACTCACTCAGCAGCCCATAGGTGTGCAAGGATGAGTGCCAGCAGCTGAAGTGTGTATAGGCCAGCCTCTAGCTTGGCCAAGTACTTTTCATCTGCGTCGAGCTGGAGGGCACAAGCAAAGGTGGGATGTCTTGTGAGGGACCTGTTATCGATCTTCGCAGAAGCTACAAACAAGACAAGAACGCCTTGAGCACCACCATTGCAGAGCTGATGTAATCTGTGACGAGCAGCAAAGGCGTCACAGACTTACTCCCATCTCATCCTCTTCAAGGTCCATCTGCTCATCCTGCCGCCTCTCCTCTGCTCTAACTCTCTCTAGGTAGCTGCCACCATGCAGGATAGGTGGAAGAAGTCAGTTCTGAACCTAGCTTTGAAAAGAGTCAACCATTAAGCAAGATGAATGCACGGTTATATGGAACGTCAATATTTGTAAGACAAAATCTTGACGTAGCCTCAAGATGTGATTCGCTAAGCTCCTACTAAGTGAATGAAATCCTACACGTACAAAGTAGTAAGGACAAAAGAGAACTATTGTCATGATAACCTCATCACACCCTTTCTCAGACAACCGGCGATTATTTCCGCTTGTTTCAAAGCTCGTCACCCTAACCCATCACACATGGCTGCACCAGAGGGAGCACCATAGTGCATGCATTAAGAACTTCAGGCGCTGTGCTTGAAATAAGTACCGCATGTAGAGCTCCATAAGTCGGTCAATTTTCTCAAACTCCTTTTCGGTGAATTTTGAAAGAAGACGGTCTCGTCTTGCCCCTTTTGACAATCCTCCTACCAACAATCAGCAACTTGTGGTCAGACTTTTCTTAAAGGATTGCGGTTCAATATGTTGTGCACAACATCATGTCAGCTTACAGACAACAGTATGGCAATCGAGGCCATGCACGTGCATCAAGTGCTTGGACCAAAAGAACCAGCAAGAAGTATTTGAGAAGTCCTAAGAAGGGCTGAGGCAAGAGGCACCATAGAGCGAAGATGCAAGAGAGATGACACGCTCGTCCACCTCTTCTTGCGCCTGCACCGTGTCACCCTTTGCCTTTCTCCTCACTGGCACCTACACGGGATGGAACAGGGGAACTCTGCCAGCTGAGACCCTCTTTCTCTCGTCTGTCTTATGTAGCCTGCTGACTCAGATTGGCAGGATTGTGAAGGACCTATCATTATGATACAAGGGATGGAGGACTGTGCACGCAGCCTTGTTGTAAGAGGATGTCAGATTCTTGCCTTGCCCATGAAGGCGGTGAAGAGAGTCTTGAGGCCCAGGACCTCAACAAAGCGCTCACAGGCGGCCGGACATCGAGTGCAAGCAAAGTCCAGAGCCTTCATGGCAGATGCGTATGCCAACCTCTTTTGTTTCATAATGATGATCATGAGCTCCACTCCTTCCGCCTGCGAAGAGGTAAAAGCAACTGCTCAAGCTAAACGTGCCCTCCTCAAATCAGATATCGAGGACAACAATCCAACTATAGATCAATACTCCCAACGGAAGACGGCAGGAAGATCAGTATGTCAGTGCAGAAGTAGTCAGGCAATAGACATGATGCATGCTTAATTGCAAGGCTATACATGCTGTTGTTGGTATTCTGACCAGGCAACCTTCCTCACTTGCATTTCTAACCTTCACAAACCGCTCCTTGTTCTCCGGCGGCATGACGACAGAACAGAGAGCGTCAAAGAGATTCTCGACCATCTCCTCCTCCTCAGCCGTGCGAGGGTCTCTGCCCTTGTACAGGGCCACAGCCTGAAGCAGGGTATCCACCCCATTGAGCTGGCCCACCCTGCACTGGTTTTCGTGGCTATTCTGCAGAACGATGGCAAGCATCTCGCTTGCGTACAGCTTGTTGCTGTCGAATTCACGCACCTTCACCCTGCAGCCAGAGGCAGCAAGTGTGAAGTTGGCAGCTGTTTAGACACGCCACCCGTTGCCGCCAGAGGGTGCCCTCTAGCTCCATGCCTAGTTGCAACGTTTATCGTGCAGTGTCCACATGGGCGCAGCGACGCTGCAGCGTAAGGCATCGATGCCACAGGCATGATTGTGAACAGGTAGAAAGCTGCGGGTCGGAGCAGAGCAAAGCGGGAGGCAGGCAAAGAGCAGAGCAGGGCGACTGCGAGTGAGGAGCAAGACCTCTTGAGCAACCATGTAAGAAGCTGCGTGCGCTCACAAACAAGCTCGGCGGTGTCGGCCTTGGCCTCTATCATGTTCTCGATGATGCTGAGCGTGTTGAAGACGGCCTGAGCCTCGTCGGAGTCGGTCTCGTCCATCCTGGACAGGTTCTGGACCAATGTCTCCAGAGCGTTGTTCTCGATCAGCGCTTCCACCAGCACCAGCGCCTGGCCCCCCGGGGGTCAACGCCCGCACAGGCTGGTCTCATTGTCGACAGGGGAGGGGACGGAGGAGCAAGCAGCGCAGGATACCGGGTCAGAGTCAGTGCCGAGGTGCAGGGAGGGGATGCGTCGTCCGCCCGCTACCTCCTCCTCGTTGTCCCCAATCACATCGCCGTCAGTCAGGTCGTTGAGGAGGTCGACGACGTCGATGACAATGTCGCTGTTCTCGTGCGACAGCAGGCCGAGGAGCGACGGCACGACGTTGAGGCGCACGAGCTCCGGGTACAGTGCCGGCGCTCCTGCCAGGGTGGGATTTGGAAGCGGGTGAGGGCGGGGTTGTGGCCTTGCTCTGCAGCTGCGGAGGGCCTCGAGCCCGCGAGTCGCCACCTGAGGTCTCGGCTCACCTGCCAGCTCGTGCAGCCTGCGCACCTCATCGTCCAGCTCCACCTCCGACTCCATGAACTTGGCTGGCTGGTCGCCATACTGTGCGCCACGCGGAGCCAGAGGGCGGCGCTCAGCCGCCGGCTGCACCTCGGCAGGCAGGCCGAGGCCGGCAGGCGAGCAGGCCTTGGGAGCGCACCTTCATGCGCGCCTCCAGATTGTCGCGCAGCTTCTTCTCGAACGCCAGCACCAGGCGCTTGAGGCCGCGGGCGTCCAGCGGGGGGGGCGGGGCCGCAGCGTCGCGCTCCAGCGCCTCCAGCAGCGCGAGGTCCACGGCGACGGCCGCCGCCGGCTGGTCGAGGTCGTCGCCGCCGGCCGCCTCCAGGGCGGCGCGCGGGCGCTTGCCCACGGCCGCCATGGCGACGGCGGGGCCGGCCAGGGACGAGGCAGCGGGAAGCGCGGAGGAGAAACAATGCGACTGCTGATATTAGAAGAGCTGCTGTGAAAGCCAGCCAGATGCATGAAAAGCAGAGAAGGACGAGGCGCGCGGTACGCATGAGCGGAGAGAAGGCGCGCGGAGCGCATGAAATGAAAGGTAAGATGAAATGAATGGGAGGCCAATTCGAGCCAATGCATTGTTCAGGCAGAGAGAGGGAAGGGAGGCAACATCAAGCCAGCACGGTGTCCAAGCAAAAGGCAATTTCCTTCTGGCACAAAAGCTAGCTTTACCATGAGCACACACACACATATCTGATTTTTCCGGCTGAGATGGGCTTGCCAGCTGCATATCTGTCGCTCTTGCGACGACGAGTTTCGGCCTGTTTGCAGCGTGCTCAGGCTAGTGCCTTGCACCAGAAAGAAGAAAGTGCTCGCCCATTGAGAATAGGGGCTGGAACAACCAGCCCGAAAAAGAATGAACAGAGTACGAGAAGAAAGAGGGGCTGGCGTAAAGAAAGAGGGGCTGGCAAAGCCAGCCCAAAAAGAATGGACAATGTCCAAAGCCGAAGAATGAGAAGCCGAGGAAAGACTCCTCTACTCTACCAATCACGACAACATACTAGGGAAGCTCAGTACCCGCGAGTGAGCAACATCAGGTCCGAGTAGCTCGAGGCAGGGAAGGAGGCACTCCGCCGAGACCCGGAGGCCGCGGC
>WELB01000031.1:283382-325344 GCA_009602725.1 Spirogloea muscicola
TTTTTTCGCTCGCCACACTGGCATTGACGCACGCCCTGGAGGCATGGAGGCGGCAGCCCCAGGAGCCGGTGGACGGCAGTGCGAAACACCTCATCTGGGAGGGTCAGGGCGTCAGTGATGGGGAGTGCCTGGAGCCACGCCGCTGCCCCCGGGGAGGAGGCCGAATGTAGTCTCGCGCGCCCGCGCAGGTCAGCCTCAGGAAGCTGCAGCACGGCGGTTGTGTAGGCGGCCTTGTCGACGACGGCCGCGAAGCGCGCTTGGACGCGCAGGTCAGCGGTGTGCGCGAGGTGCGCAAAGGAGACCGCCTGGCCGGCCATGTCGGGGTGCGCCGCGAGCAGCTCCTGGTGGGCGGTGCGAAGCGCCACCTGGAACGGCAAAGAGGAGCTCGCTTTTAGAAAGAAAGAAGAAGAGCTCGCTTATAGAAAAGAGGAGCTAGCAGAAGCCAGCCAAAAAAAACAAAGAGAAAGTGCTCGCCCATTGAGAATGGGGGCTGGGAAAACCAGCCCGAAAAAGAATGAACAAAGTACGAGAAGGGGGCCAGGGGAAGCGCTAAGAAACAGAAACAAAGCAGCTACGAATCACTCAGTAACCTCTGCTAAGCAGCCGCAAGTCGGAGATGCTAGGCTCGTTGAAGTGGGTCCCCTGGCCGGAGCCAGAGGCAGCAGCGAGGGCTCTGCCGGCACGAATGTGCAACGCCCGGGCCATAGACCTCTGCACGAAGAAAGTGCTCGCCCATTGAGAATAGGGGCTGGAACAACCAGCCCGAAAGAGAGAAGGCGCGCGGGGCGCATGAATTGAAAGGGAGGCCAATTCAAGCCAATACATTGTTCAGGCAGAGTCGAGTGCAGACTAAACAATGCTACATAATACGGAGACCTAATCTAAGGTACCTAAGATGACATTAGTACCCACGGGTGAGCACAAAAGCTCGCCCGAAAGAGAATGAACAGAACCTCTGCACGAGGGCTCTGCCGGCACGAATGTGCAACGCCCGGGCCATAGACCTCTGCAGCGAGACGGCCAGGCGCATTCAAGACACTTGCGCCAGCGACCCGGCTGCAGGAAAGTCAACCGGCTCCCCATGGAAGCGACGGGCGATGGCGTGGCGGGCGTTGCAGAAAGCGCGGCCAGGTTGACTGGTGGCTGGGAAAGGCCAGCCCAAAGGAATGGACAAGGTCTGAAGGAGCCGGAGTGCGAAGGACTAAGACTAAGACGTCAGCCAGGGAAAGAATGGAGCTGAAAAAGAACGGACATGGAAAGAATGAACGCAGATACCCGTTTCACCCGGTGGGAGACGAGTTTGTCCCACTCGCCGTCGACGTACACTGCGCCTTTGGCACAAAGTGGCTTGACCGGCTTCACCGCCTTGCGCGGCGGGCAGCGGCCCGCCGCCTCGGGCAGCAGGGCGAGCAGCCTGGCTTCAATGTCGCCGGGTCCCTCGCTCACGTCTTCCGGATGCGCTTTGTACTTGGCCACGCATGGCCCTCCATCTCTTACTACACACGCATTCCTTGGCCCCTTGCCTTCGCGGTTCACTTGCGCGCAGGCCGCGCTTTGCATCTAGACAACTAGACACGACGGAACCACAAAAAGCTCAATGCCTGCGGGGTGAGCAACATCAGGTCAGAGTAGCTCGAAGCTGGAAAAGATGCAGGCAGACGAGACCCAAAAGCAGCAACAATAGCACGGCCGCGCGCGAGTGGACGGCATGAGCATTTGGCGGCGGCCTCCGGCTTCCGTCAGGCGACATCTTTCTGCCTGCGAGCTATTCCGACTTGCACCTTTTGACTAGAGGTTACTGAGCGTCACCTTGCTGATGTCTTAGTCCTTAGTACTCTGGCTCCTTCAGACCTTATGCATTCCTTTGGGCTGGCCTGTCCCAGCCACCAGTTAATGTGGCCGCGATATCCTTCCTCTCACAGGCTATCTGGGGATCTGGAGCACCACAGGTAAGTGGTGGCCTGCTTTAGTGCGCGCTCAGCACGCTGAGGATCGACGAGAGGCTAGAGAGCATTGATCTCAGTATGTGAGTACCACTTTCACTGTGAGTTTCTTGCTTGATCAGCCAACGACTTTCACTATCTTGCAGTGATCGTACCAATCTGTCATGAGATGCTCTTGAGACTTCAACCATTTGATTCCTGTGTATGTTAAGCACTTTGGGCAATGGAAGCTCCACTTGTGCAGCGCACAGATACGCGGAGGTGCAGTGATCCCATGCTGCTTACTCATGTTAGGGTTACCAGCAATCATTATCCAAATCAAGTTGCATGAGGATGAAGTGGCCACATGTTGCAGATTGTTGCTAGCCGGCGAAATAAGAAAAGTAGGAATGAACGAGATCGCAAGTGTGTTGTCCAGCGTGAGTATAGCTGTGAGGAGCTAATGAACCTTCGGCCTGTCCAGCCTGAATCACAGGGACTGTCAACACGAGGCCTCAGGAAAATGGTGGCGAGGCAGGCCCAGACAGCTGCCTCAGCGAGTGTGAGGAGCCAGCAAGATTGCATGGCAAGGACAGCATGACCACCCTTGCCTCTCCAACAGTTAGCTCTTTGAGTGCTCTGGCTGAAGCCACTCGGAGCACAGGCGCAGCATGGGGCAGCATGCCTCCATAGATGAATGGGCGAAATGTGCAATGGGCCGGGGTCGGGGGCAGTGGGTGAATGTAGAAGGGGCGGGGTGTGTGTGTGTGTGTGTGTGTGTGTGTGTGTGTGTGTGTGTGTGTGTGTGTGTGTGTGTGTGTGTGTGTGTGTGTGTGTGTGTGTGTGTGTGTGTGTGTGTGTGTGTGTGTGTGTGTGTGTGTGTGTGTGTGTGTGTGTGTGTGTGTGTGTGTGTGTGTGTGTGTGTGTGTGTGTGTGTGTGTGTGTGTGTGTGTGTGTGTGTGTGTGTGTGTGTGTGTGTGTGTGTGTGTGTGTGTGTGTGTGTGTGTGTGTGTGTGTGTGTGTGTGTGTGTGTGTGNGTGTGTCTGTGTCTGTGTCTGTGTCTGTGTCTGTGTCTGTGTCTGTGTCTGTGTCTGTGTCTGTGTCTGTGTCTGTGTCTGTGAGATGAGGGGGATGTGCATGTCGCAGCACCCACTGCTTGTGGGCTCCATCTCTGTCCTCTCAAGGACCCCTCCAACATCTACGGCGGCAGTCAATCTTCCTTCCCCTCTGTGGATCCATGTAGCATCGACAGGCAGCCCCCTACCTGACACCTCCTGTGAGGTGCCCATGGCCCGATGTATGCCAGTCCAGATGCACCAATGGCAGGGCCATTATGCTTGCCAGCACTGCCACTAGCACAGCCTTGAGCCACATAGGGAGCTTCTGCATGCTTCCCGCATGCCTGCGCTCACCCCTGCTTTCAGGCACCTGTGCTCCTCTATTGGTTGTGCTTGCAGCTGCGGCTGCTGCAGCTGCTGCAGCAGCTGCAGCCGCCAAGGCCTCGGCCTCCTTTGCTTGTCGTTCCCTCTCCTGCAGCTCCTCCAGCCTTGCCACAAACTCTGGGAACATTCTCCTGAATACCGCACTGCTCTGGCCCAGCACGTCAATTCATTAGATCAATGGACAAATGCAGAATGAACAGAGCAGCAATGCTAAGATACGTTGTGCTCCTACTCCCTGACAATGGAAAGGGCAGCAGCTCATGACTCGCCTTTTGCAGTTGAAGGCTAAGGATTGCTGCGCCAAGCTCTGCTTTTCAGCCGTCGTGGTTGTAACACTACCTGTTGTTGGGGTGTTGTCCATCTGCACACAGAATAGCGGATTAACGCTAGTGCAGGCTGGACGAGTTGGAGGTAGCAGATGGGAATGTCAAGAAGGGTCGCGAAGTGTCAAGAAAGATTGCATAGGGCCATGGAATGCAATGCAGAAGGCCATGAGATGAATGCCAAGAGTCGGATGTCATCTTGATCACTCACCATGAAGGATAGCAAGCCGGTCAAGATGCTGCATTCACGTAGGGCAGTTGACCAGAATCACAAAAATTCCTGCTGTCAGAGAAAATGAAGAGCTAATTGTTGACGTCTAACGACGACGTCAGTATTGAGCACGCTAAAGAACGAGCACAGGCAGGTGATGTCCACACTGCTTTCTCTTCCGCTGAAAAAGCTCTTCACAAGGGTGAGGTGCACAAATGGACATGGCCACAGTAGCTCACTGAGCAGTAATTCAGCAGGCAAGCAACCCCAACTGACTTGTACGGAGAGGCACAATGTACCTTGCTATAGACCACATGGGATTCCACGTCTCTGGATGGACTGCAACATGGGAAGCCTCAACAGGATCATGACTCTGCTGGGCTCATGGGCAACAATGGGGGCCATCTGACCACCCTGACAGGCTAGACAGTTGCCTCAGCTACTCTGCATGGCACTAACCCTGGAGTTGCAGGAGCAAGGGGCAAGGTGAGCTTGCTACCACAGAAGAGAAGAGACCGGCCATTGCCTGGCCTGCTGGTACGCTTAGGTGCATTTCAAGTCTGCAGGGCTCGCACACTCAGCTCAATACAAGGGGCCAGGTGCCAGGCACTTACAGTCACTCATGGACATGCAGATGCGCTTCTGAGGGGCAAACCGACCGTTGGGAGTGAGCATGCTGCAGCACCCGGCAGGAACAAAGAGTAGCGTGTCACACAACGAGGCGGGGGATGACAATGTCAAAGGCTGCGTTCAAATACTGGCTGCCAATCGAGAAGCCCGGTACATTTGCACCAGTGCAGGGACCCAGCACGACCGACTGCTATCAAGTACTTCAGCACAAGCGGCAAACTCAGAGCTCGTGCCTGATGGAGGGTGGCTTGAAGGGGTACTCCGCGGGGAACTTGAGCTTGCCATGGTAGAGCCCTCCTGCAGCAGCAGCAGCAGCAAACGGCAGGTACAGCCGCAGCAGCAGCAGCAGGGACAGCAGCGGCGCGACAGCAGGGGATCAGTGGAGCCGGGAGAGCGCGCTGTGGACCTTCCGAACGAGGGCACCCGCAGGCTGCCAAACCGCTGCTACGCTGCGGGTGACGTGCGTGACCTTCTGGGACGCCCGGGTGCGAGGCGCTTACCTTCAAAAGGCGTGCCCCGGCTGCCTTCCAGCACAAAGTGCCACTCGAGGATATCGGATGGCAACGGCCGTGCCACGACCTGCGGCACGGGTTCCTGAGAGGCAGGCCAAGGGCGAGGCAGGGGTCAGGATGGGAGCACGAGGGGCCGCGGCAGGCTGGCGAGGCCGGGGGAGGGCCTGCACCTTGTGGAGGGCCTTGAGCTCCTTTTGCAGGCGCTGCACGCAGGCGCGGCCGCCGGCCATGGCGGCCGGCGGGGGCAAGACGCAGGCGCGCGCGCGGGTGCGGGGGCGGAGGGTGGGGGGGGCGTTCCCTACGACGAGCGGGGACGGGTCTACCGCATGCCGGCTCGCCTCAAAGGCAGTAGTCCCTCGGCCCGGTCACGAGCCTCGAATCCTCGACGCCTTCGCTTCCATACCCCACTTGAGAACATAGCGAGTCTGGGTTGTACGACGCGAGGATGTGCTTCCAGCCCAGATGGGTATGTCGGCAGCCTATCTGTCATTTTAGTCTGCACTCGACTCTGCCTGAACAATGTATTGGCTTGAATTGGCCTCCCTTTCAATTCATGCGCCCCGCGCGCCTTCTCTCTCTCTTTTGCGACGTCGAGTGTCAGCTTGTCTGCAGCGAGCTCAGGCTCATGCGTTGCATCAGAAAGCTGGTCGAGCCTTGGCTGGTAGTTCAAGAGCTTGTCGATTGCCGTCCGGTATTCGAGCATCAGTCAGCGACCTCTGTGTGCTGACTCGTGGTTACTGAGCGGGTCATCTTAGCAGCAGGTGATGTAGCGATTTTACATGGCTGGAATGTCAATGAAACAGTAACGTATTGACAGATGCCTGGAGACTAGAAACCTCATCCGGCTGATAAATAAAGTGACTGTCAGTGCCGCAGGGAAGGCTTGACAGATGCCTGGAGACGGACAATTTCACCAGGCGGGTTGCGTCGCTCACAGCTCTATGTTGAAGCCACGCAGCCCAGCCTGGAGTCGTGACATGCGAGACAGCATGGTGCTGGCGCTGGAACGGCGACGGGAGGTGGCAGCGCTGTAGACTGCCTTGACGGCGTTGTTAGCCGATAGTGATGACGGGAACGATAGACGGCTGATGATAGCCTGGGGGTGGTGACCGTCAGCTAGTGACGGGGGACCGTCAGTATGGCGGTGGTTGCCGATGGATGGGTAGATTGTCGGTGGTAGCCCGTTGATAGCCGTCGACAGGTCGTGGACCGGTCGTCAACGAGAGACTGGGTGCCAAATGTCCCACCCGGGCCCATATGGCCGGGCTCGCAGTCCGTCGGGCTATATAGAGAGAAGGCGCGCGGGGCGCATGAATTGAAAGGGAGGCCAATTCAAGCCAATACATTGTTCAGAAACTAGAGCTATATAGCTATATATAGAGAAGAAGTGGCACTCCCAATGGGGGCAAGGGCTGCGAAAAGCCAGCCCAAAAAGANCGCGACTCGACGGCCCGTCGCCGGACGGCCCGCGCGACACGCCAGCCTCGCGAGCCGCCGGCGACAGCGTCCGTGGCGGCGGCTGTGCGGAGGAGTCTCCCGCCGGCTTGAGGCTTCGCGGCGAGGACGACGCCGGCGGCGCCGCAGCTCCGTCGCCGCCAGCCGCTGACGCCGGGGTTCGATTCCGGCACCCGAGCTTTCACGACTCGCTGGATTTTGACTTGACCTCTCACCGTGCATTCCAAGTCCTTCTGGCCGCTGGTGCATTGGCTGAGAACATCTAAACCCCAAACCCTTATTCCCTGACCCCTAGACACTAAGCCTTAAACCCAAAACCCTGGGGGCCTCTATGAGTGGCTAGCATTTGCTTCTGGCATCCCTTCCCCTTGCTTGTCCGCATCGGATACTCATTATGGTCTCTTCTTACCTTCCGTGTGGTCCGATTTCTCCTTTGATAATGTAACAGCAATTTCAATGTGAGCCCACCTTCTTATGGATGTTCTGGCACTCGGTCTAATCACATTGTCCTCAGGCATACCTTCCAACAGCTTTCTGCGGCCGCCATTGACGTGCGCAGGGAGCAGCCTCCGCGGCGCAGCCTCCGCTGCTGTCGGTGGGCGCCTTCCAGCAGCTGCCGGCAGTGTCGCCGGCCGACGAGATCCTGGGCACTGCGCTCCGTCGCGCCAGGCTCGTCCGCCCCACCAAAGGTAGCGCAAGCTTGCAAACCTGCCTGGTGGTTGGTTTAAGATTAAGGTGACGGGTTTTGGCTTTAGGCAAGCCCGCAAGCTGCCCTACACCTGTTACCTTTGTACCTGTTCATTCCACCTTCCTGACAATTTGTGGATCTAGACTCAGTGAGAGTCATGGATGCGGTCCTGGAGGAAGACGCGCACTTTTGATGAGGCACTTAGCCGCCAACTTGCAGGGATCATGAACGCGGCCAAGCGGGAGCGCAACAGGGGCGCCAAGCAGCTCGATACGCTCACCAAGGCCAGTAGCTTCAACCTGGCCCCTTTTGATGTAGTCATGAAAAGCGCCATGTGCAGCCTGTGGGATTGTCGAGCCGCTGAAATGCCCGCTGCTTTCCTTTATGGAGCAATGTGGCGCGGCCGCCTGCTATCTTGTGCATTGAAGTGAGGAGTTTGGGGTTAGGTCTAGGTTAGGGTTTAAACCCTGAACCCTAAACCCTATGCTATCATGCGCAGTCAGCTATCTCTGAGCCTGACTATGTGCCGAAGCAAAGCATGCATGCCTCCTTGCTAGTAGGCATGAGACGTTGGTCTATCGAGACTTTCTTGATACATCATAGGGAGTAGATTGCAGCATGGAAAGTGAATGATTGAGTCTCTCATGCCTTGCTGAAGAAAGGGAAGCAAGCCAGCCTTACAGGAAGCCTTGCACTAAGTGATGTAAATGACCTGCTAATCCTGTGGCACGGGCTGGCTCTGGCGCGTTCAGGAGTTGGCGGGGCCTCTGGGCGTGTACATCACCAAGTTCCCGTCGCCCAGCCGGCTGCACGCCTTTGAGCGCTGCCTGCTGGAGCTCACTCTGGGGGACGGCAACTACCAACTTGTGCGCAGGCCTCACCAAGACTCGAACCTTTAAGCTTCATGAACGCCCAAGTCAAAGCCCTGCTCTCATAGAGCTTACAAGCACCCCAGAGAGGCTCAGCCGGAGGGCTTATGCATTTGAGGTCCTAGTGCAAGGAGTGCAAGTTTTACTGATAGATGGTTGCACTGAGTCTTGTAGCTTTGGGAGGCTGAATGACTTGTAATTTGTGTTGATTGTCATCTGGGCCAAGCAATAATATGTGGTCGTCAGCTAGGATGTTATAGTAATCTCCAGGTTGAGGTTGTGCAGTCTCTGAGCAAGGTGGACGCCCTGAGGAAGCGGGTTCTGGACCTTGGCAAGAACTACGCCTCACTCGTAAACAAGGTGAGCCCCGCTATTCCATGCACCCTTTTTCTGCTTCCTCTCGCATGAGCGGGCTTCCTCTCACACAAGCAGGGCTCCTGCTGTGCTAAGGCAAAATTTGAGCGTGAGTTGGGTCTTCTATCATGGCGTTTAGGGCCTAAACAAAGGAATCGTTTAACCACATCTGATCTGCTCAACAAGCTGTCTGATGGCTTATCTTGGAGGTTCTTTGACAAAGTTCTTTTTCCAACTTTCTTCCTCAGACTACAACAAGGAAGGAGGCCGAGGACGTGGCAGCCGAGGTAAACCAAGTGTTGCAGCCTAAAGGAGCTCCAGACTTGTCAAGAAAGCTACATATAAAACTTAGCTCTCCCTCAAATGTAGTCCTGTGGCCACCTGTTGTCAGCATCCCATGTAGGCCCTTCAGCGCTGCTTGCTGCTGTGGAGGCAGGTATTGACCCTGTCATTCTTGTGCAGGGCTTCATGCGGCTGGAGGAGCTCTTCAAGCGCTTCAGCCCTGCTGTAGACGGCCTCAAGGAGGTTGCAAAGGTGCTCCTACAAAGATATGGAATATGTAAAAGCATAAGCCTTGCGCATCGTCATGGCTGTGCACGGACTTGATGCAGCAATGTCCTTGATAAGGAGAAGCAAGGGCTGCATCCGAAGCATCGTGGGAGATTTGAGGATTAGTAATTATAGATGAGGTTGGCTCCATTGTCGACCTTACACTGGATTGGATATTATTGGCATGCTCAGAAGCAATAGTCTAGTGTATTGTGAATGATGGTGCTGACAATCTCAAAGGTGAGGGCTCATTGCTTGTCGCAGACGCTCCGGGCAATGCCAGTAGTGCACACAAGAGTGCCGACGCTGTGCTTGGTGGGCGCGCCCAATGTTGGCAAGTCTTCGCTCGTCCGCGTGCTCTCATCCGGCAAGCCCGAGGTGCTACTAGATGTTGATGACCACAGGATTTGTAGCAAGTTAGGCCTACTGACATCTAGAAGGTGCAAGTTGTATGTGTCATATTAGTCGATGTGGTTCCTCCCTCTGATCTTGGCCATGCTCTTGAATACACGATGTCTTAAGCACGCAGTTTGTTGTGCAGGTCTGCAACTATCCGTTCACAACGCGGGGCATCTCCATGGGCCACTTCTTTGTGGACACTCGCCGCCACCAGGTCACTGATACGCCTGGCCTGCTACATCGACCGGATGGTGAGGTTGCCAAAACGTTGCCATAGGCAACTCATTTTCACATGCACTGTCCAGAGCTTAAACATCTGCAGATTTACACGGAACCCCAACCTATACTTCATGGCCTGCATGGCCTCTGAGATACCGTTGATGCATGCCTAAATATTCCAAATAATGTAAGGCTTTTCTTTGGAGTGGAGTCTCTGAGCACAAAGATGAGTGTGTCTAAATTGGTTATTGAGGGGCTCATATATCCACCTTCTTGGCAGCTGAGCGCAACAACATCGAGAAGCTGACCTTGGCTGCGCTCTGTCACCTGCCAACCGCCGTGCTCTATGTGCACGACCTCACCGGCGATTGTGGCATGTCAACTGCCGACCAGGTGACAGATAGTTGCTAAGGAATTGCAGTCTTGGTCCTCTTTACCAGCTTGCAAATTCTGACCACCAGGTAGTGACAGATGACTTAGCTGTGGTAGCTAGATCACTATTCATTGTCTGTTCACACGTATGGCTGAAGTGAATACCACAATGCACTTGATTCTAGTAAAGTTCTAGTAACAATGCACCAGTACCTGACCGTCAGGATGCTTGTTCATATTACTGTGGGCCTTGTGAATTTCTGTGGGCCTTGTGCAGTATTCGCTCCACCTGTCCTTGAAGGAGCGATTCGCAGAACGCCCCTGGATTGACGTTGTGTCCAAGTCGGACCTCCTCCCTCAGCCCCTGCCAGATGATACCATGGCTGCTAGCTTGGGAGACTCCATGGAAGCGTATCTCCAGCAAGGCCCGCCGGGAGCGCTTTATGTCTCAACAGAAACTGGCAGAGGTTTATCTGAGGTATGCAAAGTATCCTAAGCAGGTGATGCAAGGCTTGGTTCACCATTACACGAGCTGATCCTTGGTTGGATGTATCACAAGTGCTGACAGTAAGTGAATGTATATTGTACAAGCTGAAATGTGTCATTGAGCTCCTGTCAAAATTTTTGAGGACCTTATGTACAGTCCTTGTATGGCAGCTGAAACAGCGTGTGGTCGAGTTGCTGTCGGCAAGCCGGTTGTGGGAGGAATATGCGGATGCACCGGACGATGAGGTCAACATCAGACAGCTCCAAACTGTTGCCAAGAAGGCCGTGGAGAAGGCGGCGAGGAAAAAGGAGCAGGAGGAATTCTACTTTCCCGCACTACCAGAAGGCATGCTTCGAGGGACATAGTCCGCGGTGCAACTGTTAGGGCTTCAAGCGGACCGAGGACCACAGGCGCCAGCTATGACACCCAGCGTACTGTGGAGCTGGATGGTTCCAGGCCTTGCGGATATCCGCGCATGGCACTATGAATAAGGTGTTGCCAAAGAATACCCAATGTGCATCAGTGAAGGAACTAAGTGGAGATGTGCGCGTCATATGCAAAGGTCACAGGTTTTCGCCTAGTAGTTGCTTCACAGCTGTGGTAGCACTGACGTGTGCCATATGCAGGAACCACAATGGACGTGCTTCTTAGACACTAATACTTGGCGGGTGCCAACGTGGTCGCAGCATTTGCAAGGTGAGGCACGTGTGCATCCGACAGCACTGCCGGTGACAATCAATGGCGAGAGCACGGTCTGAGTACGTCAATGCCTGGCAGCCAAAGCCTGGGTGTTTGGCTGCAGCGCCCGGCTCTTGTGGTGGACGGCTCAATGAAGTGGATGACTTTTGCACGATGGTGGCCCACTTCGACAAGTTGGCGCGACCAACTGTTGTCACAGTCCAACTAAGGCTTCCAGCTTACCGATACTTTTAAGCATCTCGGAGATTTTGTCTTCTCGTGGGTTGTTGCCCTAGCAGACAGGGCCTCGATGTTGTGCACAGTGTCAGGCAGTGCAAGGAAATTTCCTGTCAGTCGGGTTCGGCATATTATCTTCATATTAGCACCATGATACTCGACAGCCAATTGCTGAACTTGAAGTGGTTTATGTAGTACCTATTTATTTCACTACGATGTTAGCCATACTACCTGGAGGATTCCAGGCTTGTGCTTTTTAGATGCACGCTTGTGCAATTATGCCGGGAGAGGTTGCCATGGGGATAAAAGGTGCGCCAGCGCTTATGATACAAGCTGGTATGAGTAGCTTCTACTACTGCTCAGCTCATTCTTCTGACCTCCTTGATTGAGAGGAAGGTGGCCCGTCTATGCCTATAATCCCCTTGATGTAGACGATGGCGCTGGCAGCCTGCCTCAGGTCAGTCCAGCTCTTGCGCTTTGCTACGATTGGGAAGTCTGTGCCCAGTTGCTCGCCTACTGCGGTGACCTCATCGACAAGCGGACCAGTGGTGGCGGTTGGCCGCATGCCTAGAACCTTCTTCACGTTTGTGATGTCCTCCCGCAGCTCGTCCTCAGTCACGGGTGTTCGCTCCTGCCAGCACAGCATTCTATTGGCCAAGCTTAGTGCCAACAGTAATGTGCTACCGCCAGGATACTGTACTTTAAAAGTCCCGGTTGTCAATCTTCCAGACTTGCTTTAACTGAGTGTACTGCATTTGTTAGTTGTTCACGTCTGGCGCGGTTGAGCACTTACCCTCACTCCAAGGATCTCTTGAAATGCAGCAGCGGCAGCGGAGGCCTTCTGCAGGTCAGGGACGCCAGGCTGCACTAAGATGGGAAGGATGACTCCCAGGCGCTTGCTAATGCGTGTCACCTCTTCGAGCAGCGGGCCTTGGCTCGATGCCGGCTCTATCCCCAGGCTCTTTTTCATGCTGCTGATGTCCTCACGGAGCTTCTTCTCTGCTGACTCAGCGACTGGCTCCTGCAGGCATATGGCTGCATAGTCAAGCAGGATAGAAGGAACAGCCACAGAATAGATAGTCGAGATGCTGTACCTGCATTTAGCAACCCCTTACCAACGTCTCTGCAAGAAAAGTAGCAGATACTATAGGATCTATTTTATGCCGACACATTTCTCTGAAGATTTTGAGCGTTGCTTGTACCATGCTCCCGTAACAGCTGCCTCCTCTGCAAGATGGGCTCCTGTGACATGTAGCAGCTAACAGGACCAAAGGCACTCTGCAGACAGCACTACCTGCCTGGCAGGGGCTTGGGCTTTGTCATGCACTGGAGCGCCTTGTGAAGCAGGTGGGCGGTCAACCACGGGGATGACAGCACAGGCAGTTTGGCTGGGTATGATGCTCGCCTCCTGTGACAAAGCTCCACTGTGTGCCATAATCAGGGATCGAGCCAAACCTGCTGTGCGGGCCACTGGAGATGGCATACTTGTAACATGACAAGGACAGCCGAGAGCGACGGTAAGTAAGGGGCAAAGCATGGAGTGCTTGTGGCTCAAAGAGTCAATGCAGGTGCAAAGATCAGCCAGCAGCTAGGGAGCAGAGGGTGCTAACCTGCACTGGAGGTGCGCTCCTAGCCGGGGCCAACTGTCCTTCAGGGGCGCTCACCTCCATTTCGACTACATCAACAACTCCATGCGGCCCTATGATGA
This sequence comes from Spirogloea muscicola, assembly GCA_009602725.1. Taxonomy (NCBI): domain Eukaryota; kingdom Viridiplantae; phylum Streptophyta; class Zygnematophyceae; order Spirogloeales; family Spirogloeaceae; genus Spirogloea; species Spirogloea muscicola. The sequence goes on from WELB01000031.1 coordinate 296,438, forward strand.
AAACCACTCTCCTTGGACCGCTGCTCCTCTGCTGGCTGCTGGGAAGTGCAGTCGCTGTGCCCCTTCTCATGCGCTGCACACACAGGCATGGTTGGCAGCTGCATTACAATCATGGGTATCAACATCTCAATACCTCCTCCAGGTCTTTCTGTAAGAATAGCACATGTCAAGCACAAAAAGGTCCTGGGTGGCTCCTGTAAGCCTCGGTATGATGTGTGTAAGATGCACTCGTCTTCTTACATTGAACTGTAACACTTACTAGCTTCTCGATCTATATCGGCATAACAGGCTTGAAAGAGTGGTCCTTACTTCGCGCAGGTCACGCAGCTCCTGCGGTCTCCGGACAACCCTCAGTGGTTGCACAAGGGTCCTTCCATGCAGCACTGGCACCTGCTGACGAAGGTTACCCTCGGTGGTCACTGTTATATCGCTTGGTCGCAAGTCCGTCTTTGCTGCTTCTGCACGCTGCCTCTGCTCAGCTGCTGCGTGTTCTCGCTTCTGGCTCGCTCCTGTGCCTTGTGCAGCCTCTACCTTTCCACGCTCCTGGACTGCATCATCTCTGATCCTTTCTCGCAGATATGCCACTGGCGCCAATACTAAGCATTAATTGACGAAATTACAAGGCAGTTGATGCATCCATTCAAGGTTGTCGGTCTTGCCAAAGATGGTAAATGCAGGTCAGAGATGTCTAAAGTGGCTTCTGTGATGGCTAAGTTGATGTCTATTCAGGCGAGCCACAAGAGCACTCGAGTCTCGAGAAAGGGCGTACCATTGCTCTTAGCTGGACGCTGGTTTACTGGAAAGACTTTCTGATACAGCAAATCAATGATGCAGCCGCTCTCAGTCCCCATTGAATGTGTCACATTCTTTAAGATCGGCTCGTATCAATGTGTATGCAAAGAGTGAGTAATCTCAAGATCACTGAAAGCAGATCTAGTCTCAGATTACGGTGGGCTTCGACCGTACTGTCAATAGATCTTGACCATCTAGTAAAAGGGAAGCAAGTAGTACGCGTTGGTTGTCAACCGATGAGGGATGTACCTGCTGAGCTTGTGAAGCCTCATAAATGCAGTATCCGAGGAAGCTGATGACAAATGTCGGCACAAGAAAGATGCTGCCGGAGAGGAAGACTAGGATTATCATTGGCAGCAGAATCGGGAGAGAGACGATTATGGCGACTGCAACAGCTCCCTGCAGAACAAAGGGCAGAAAGCTTATTGCACAATGAGCACCTTCTGAAACCGACAGGCACGGCTTGAGCCTGCTTCCTACAGAGAACAGTATGAAATGACAGAAAACAGATCATGTACTACGTCACTTGGACAAGGGCATGTACAAGTCGTGAGTCATAGTACAAGTTGACCAGAAAGCTGAGCTAGTGTGCGAGGAGGTCATCTTGAAGTTCCTCAAGCTCCAACAATGTTGACAAGCTGTGGTCACAACCCTGGACAAGGACGGTGTTGAGCCTCGTAGTACCTGAGTCACGAGACTGGTGCCGCGTCTGATGATATTCATGATGGTGGGCATGGTTTCAGTATGCTTGCATCTGCTTGTCACAAATTACAAATTGTCACAAACGATGTCATCAACCGGCACAATTAGATATCGTGCTTCTAACTAGACCATGATGCCTGATTTGCTACAGCCTCTGGAGTCAAGTATGAGTAAGGCGAGCGATCGACAATCCCTCAATAGCGCAACATTTGTACACCGATCATCACTGGGCGCAATACAAGTGCCACACGAGGACGCAACACTGCTGACAACAGTACGCGAGTTCTGATTTGCAGCTAGTCACTTAATGGAAATGGCTCGCCAATCGCTGTGTAGGCGAACGGCACGGGGGCAGTGCACGTAGCCCGACCCTGCAGCAAGCTGGAGTCGCGCGGAAGCCCTGCGTTGTGCGCCGGCTGAGGCTGCGGCGACGCGGAGTCGTCTTGGCGGCGCTCGCTTCAAGGCGGCCCGCGAGCGCGGTGCCGAGGAGGCCGCGGCGGCGCGCGACGTGTGGCTGGCGAGCCTGGGCGAGGGCGCCGCCATGGCGGCGCGGGAGCTGCTGCCCTGAGGCGGCCTCGGGGCGGCGCGGGCGCCATGGCCATGCAGGGCAGGCCCGCGCGCGCGCGCATGGCGCCGCTGGCGCGGTTTGATCAGCCCCCCGGCTCGCCGTGACCGTCGATGAATGCCATCGGACGGCCTCAGCGGATTGCACCTCAAGACCCACAACACTTGCCCACCCAGAACAGGGCAAGCGTTCAATAGTAAGTCTCGTCATGAATCTGAGATTGCGCCTTGCATTTGCTTCGTAACGAGCCCCCTTACGTTCAGACGCGTCTGCTTAGCTCTGACACTGCAAGCCACTGGAGGGCAACTGTTGAGGGCAGTGCTTGCTGATACTGTTTCATTTCCATGGCGCCGAGATCAATGAATGGCTGGGCAGTGGCGCAACAACCACGGTACACGCAACTCTTATCCAGGACCACAGTGTGCAATGATCACAGACCAACATTCCTCATTGGCAACAGCAATTACAGAACCAAACGGCAACAACGACGAAAGTGCGTCCGCAGATGCAAATGCTGGGACGGGCCTGCAGTGCCTGCATGGCTGCTGCCCCAGGCTCATGGTGCTTACTGGTTGCCGTGTATGCGGAGGCATGCTGCTGGCGCTCTCCCTTGGCTGCACCACAACCACGGCTTGGATATAAGTAAGAGCGTAAATGCTCAAGGTGGCGAAGGGCCTGTTGAATCACATACAGCGGCTACTAAGAAGGGCCAGCTGAAGTATGAACAAGCGTCTGCAAAGAAGCTTCGACCAAAGAGCAAACCCTCATCAAGCGAGTGCCCTCTAGAGAGAGCCTCCCAGTAACCCCGAGTCGAAAACCGCAAGTCAAGTAAGTCGCAGCAGAGAAGGAGCCGCCAAACCTTCATCAAGCAAAAGCCCGCTAGAGAGAGCGTCCCAGTAACCCCGAGTCAGCAACCGCAAGTCAAGTAAGTCGCAGCAGAGAAGGAGCCGCCACGCCGAGGCTACAAGGCAGTCAAGCAGTCAAGGCGCGGCATGGCCACCTGGGTTGGCGGGAGCAAATCGAAAAACATCTGCAAATGTAGGCCGCCTGCACATATTTCCGACTTGTGGGTGGCTAAGTAGAGGATACTGGGCAGCCATTCTCAGTCGTTGGTTGATTTCCAGCGTGTTGACCCCTGTCCGTCTCTTCTGTCCATCTTTTATGAGCTGGCCCTGTACCGCCCCCACTGCTTCTCTATTTCTTTGGCCTTGTTGTTACGTCATGCGCACCGCGCCCCGTCTCTCATTCTATATCAAGAAATAGCTCTTCCAATGTCAGGCCATGGCTGTGAGAGGCCAGCCCAAAGGAAAATGCAAGGTCATGAGAAGAGAGAAGGTGCGCGGTGCGCATATGATGAAAGGGTGGCCAAGCAGCCCAATACACTGTTCAAGCAAAAGCTAGTGCAAAATGTGGGGCTACATAAAACGAAGCCTTTTGCTAAGGTGGCTAAGGTGAGAGTGTGACGTTAGTACCCACGAGTGAGCACATACGTTTCCGACAGGCTAACTTGGGAAGTCGGAGCGCCACTACGGGATTCGGCAAAGACATATTCGCTCTCCCAATGAGGGTAAAGGCTATGATAAGCCTGCCCGAAAAGAATTGACAAGGTTCGAAGTGGCCAAAAGCGCTCTCAGAAGTGGGGGAGGATGGATCACTCGGAACACCCCGAGTGAGGAGCCGCAGATCCGAAAGATAGCTGCCGGAACGCAACCCCCCTAACGAAAGCCAGAGGCTGCAGCGAGAGCAACGGCCAGCACGCAGCCGCAGGGACAAGGAGAATAACGACGGCTCGCCCATAAAAAAAGAGGGGCTAGCAAAGCCAGCCCAGAAAAATCGAAGAGCTCGCCCATAGAGAATAGGGGCTGGCAATGCCAACCCAAAAAGAATAGACAATGTCCGCAGGCCTCAAAGGCCACCAAAGAAAGCGCGGCCAGAGTGACTGGTGGCTGGGAAAAGGCCAGCCCAAATTGGGCTGGCTTTGCCAGCCACTCTTCTCTATGGGCGAGCACATTCTTCAGCCCAAAGGAATAAGAAAGAAAGAAGTGGCACTCCCAATGGGGGCAAGGGCTGCGAAAAGCCAGCCCAAAAAGAATTCACAAAGGTTCAGAGGGGCCTAAGAGCGGTGAGCAGCTACAAAGGGGCCTAAGGATGCAATGGTAAAACAGGGGGAGGATGGATCACTCAATAAGTACGAGTGAGGAGCCTCAGATCCGACAGGCTAGCTGCCGGGAAGCTATCACCCTGACGAAAGCCAGAGCCCGCAGCGAGAGCACGGCCAGCTCGCAGATGCAGAGCGTGGGCCATGGACCGCTGCAGGGATACAGAGAGGCAATGGACAAGGAATGGACAAGGTCTGAAGGAGCCGGAGTGCGATGGCCGCCGGGGCGGGCCAGGCCGGCCAGTCCCACCCGCGCCGTCCCCACCCACGCCTCAGCACTGGCAGTGGCTGGCCGGCCTCGACCTGGCAGCCGTCCACCGCCAGGCGGCCCTCCCGCTCGTCCGCCACGTTCCCCGCTGGGTGCGTCCACACATTCGCCGCGCGCTTCGCCCGGCGATGCAGCGGATTGTCCGAGACCATCGGGACGAGGCGGCCTGGAAGCAGTTCCTCCTCTTCCCCCGGCTACTGCTCGGGCGCGTCCCCAACGACGGCCGCCGGCAGGGCCAGCAGCCCCTCCTGGAGCGCGTCCAGATGTTCGAGGGCGGCCAGTGGGAGGAGCTTCTGGCACGCCACGATGCAGCGGTGGCCGCCTCGGCGGCAGACCATGGGGCCACGCGGGCCGCGCCAGCCGGGGCCGCCAATGTCCGCCGGGCGCTACGCTTCGGCCATGCGGGCGAGTTGTCCAGGGCGGTCCAGGCCCTGGACGACTCGGTGCTGGCGCCCACCAACGCCGCAACGCGGGCGGCCCTGGACTCCCTGCACCCTCCGGCGCGCAACCCCCTGCCCCCGTGGCTGGACACCTTCACCCCGCTGGAGGAGGTGGTCCTCGACGCCGACGCCCTGCGGCAGGCCCTGCAGAGCAGCCGCCGCGCAGCCGCTGGAGGTCCTTCCCACATGCTCACCGAGCACCTCCGGGAAATCTTCTTGGAGGGGGACGCTGCCGACTTCGCGGCGCTCCACCAGGTGTGCCAGCTCCTAGCTCGCGACCAGGTCCCAGCCAGCGTTCGGGACGTCCTGTGCGCCAGTACACTGCTGGCGCTCAGCAAGGCCGGCGGAGGGGTCCGGCCCATCGCCATCGGGGAGGTACTCTACCGTCTGGTGGGGCGCGCACTCTGGCAACAGCACGCGGGGCAGGCCCAAGCACACCTGGCGCCCCAGCAGTTTGGCGCGGGGCTACGGAGCGGCGGCGAGACGGTCGTGCACGGCGTACGGGCCACCCTGGACCTGCACCCGGAGTGGGTGGCTATGGCAGTCGATGTCCGCAATGCCTTCAATAGCGTTGATCGGGACGTCATTGCGGAGGAGCTGAGAGAGGCCTTCCCCAGCCTTCTACCCTTCTTCAGGCTGGGGTACGGTCGGCCAAGTGACCTGCTGTGGCGGACGGAGGGGGGAGCGGTGGAGACCCTCCACTCCACCAGGGGTGCACGTCAAGGGGATCCACTCGCTGGATTCTACTACGCGCTGGCACACCATCGCGCGCTCCAGGCAACGGTCGCGGCTCACCCTGGCGTGCTGGTGCCGACGTACGCAGATGATACCACTCTGGTGGGACCGCCTGCAGACGTCGTGGCAGCCTTTGCTACCCTCCAGGTGCAGCTGGGCGCGATCGGCCTGGACATCAGGGCGGACAAGTGCTGTGCCTGGTCCCCGGCAGGTCCCCTGCCAGCCCACCTGGGCCTGCCCGTGGGCTGCCAGACACCGGCCGAGGGGCCTCACTCTCCTCGGCGTCCCCCTGGGCGCACCTGCCTTCGTGGCGGAGCAGCTGCAGGGGCGGCTGCAGGACCACCTCCGGCCGGCGGCCCGCCTGCACACGCTGAACGACATGCAGCTGGCAACCGCCATGCTGACCCGGTGCATCGCGCAGCGGCCCCACTACCTGGCCCGCACCGTCCTTCCCTCACCGGCGGTGACGGCAGCGTATGAGGCCTTCGACACCGGCATCATGGCGGCCGCAGCCTCCCTCGTGCAGCACCCGGCGTTCCTCACCACCCAAGCTGCGCAGCTGCAGGCCAGCCTGCCGATCAGTCGTGGCGGCTTGGGATGCCGCTCAGTTGCCCGCGTCTGTGAGGCGGCCTTCCTGGGAAGCTGGGCGCAGGTGGCCGCCCCCATGTGTCAGCGGTTCCTCGTGCACGGACAACGCGCCCTGGAGCGGGCGGCAGCCGATGTGGAGACAGGCCAACTCCCCTTCCAAGTCGCCCTCCGCACTGCCCGCGACAGGCTCCTGCAGGTCCACCCCAACATGTCCGAGCAGACTGTTCCTTTCCGGCACCTCGCCCACACTCCAGACCTGCGGGCTCAGGCACGCTTCACGGCGTTGGTCGAGAAGGCGGCCTCCGACCAGGCGGTGGAGCTTCTCCCTCCGTCTGACGTTCGCGGGCGTGCTCGGCTTCTCTCCGCCTCTTCCCCTGGGGCGGCGGCGTGGCTCCAAGCGCTCCCACTCTATGCCGCACTTACCATGCCCGACGAGGTCTACCGGACGGCGGTGCATCGGCTCTTGGGGCTCCTCCCTCCCTGCCTTACAGGTGTCACACAGTGCGAGTGCGGCGCCCGGCACGCCGACCCTGCGGAGCTGGCCGCGCACATGCTCCGTTGCGCCCACGGAGGCGAGAGGACCGCTTCCCATGATCTTTTGCGCGATGGTATGCAGGGGGTGTTCATAGAGGCGGGCTTCAAGGTGGCGGTGGAGTGCTCCTCAGTCATGCCCATCCTGCGGGGCGAGGACGGCCGGTCGCACACCCGGCGCGCCGACCTGGTCGCTATCCTGCCCAGCGGCGGTCCCCGTATCATCACTGATGTGGTGACAACGGACAGCTACGACTCCGGCAACCCCACCAGGTCGGCGTCGTTTGCAGGGCATGCGGTCGGCCTGGCAGCCCGGGCAAAAGAGAAAAAATATGCCGATCACCCGGTCGGTGATGAGTTCGCGGCCCTGGCGATAGATGTTCACGGGGCCTTCGGCAGCCGCTGGCTGGATCTCCTCCAGCGGCTTGCTCGTCAGGCTATTGATCGGCGGTCGGGTCCGCCCGGGGCGCTGCCCGGCTTCAACGCCGCCGGGTCGCTCGCCCAGGTCTTTCGCATGCGCTTGGCGGTATCGTTCCAGCGATCCCTTGCCCACGCTGTCCACACGCGCGCAGGACGCGCTCTGGCCGCTGCCTCCGGGTCTCGGCGGAGTGCCTCCTTCCCTGCCTCGAGCTACTCGGACCTGATGTTGCTCACTCGCGGGTACTGAGCTTCCCTAGTATGTTGTCGTGATTGGTAGGGTAGCGGAGTCCTTCCTCGGCATCTCATTCTTCGGCTTTGGACATTGTCCATTCTTTTTGGGCTGGCTTTGCCAGCCCCTCTTTCTCTATGGGCGAGCCTTCTTCTTCTTTGAAGGACTAGGACGAAGACATCATCGACAAAACATCCACAAAACAGTGCCCGGGAAGACAAAGAAGAAAGGGCTCGCCATTTGAGGATATGGACAAAACTCCTCGAAAGACAAAACTACACGCAAGTAGCGGGCCCGCGGCTACACGCACCGGGACGGCGCCAAGTGGCGGCGGGAGGTGCAACCGCCCGAGCAGTTTGCCGCCCGGGGAAGCTCCAGATCAGGGCGGTTGGGAGCGGTTCTACGAACTCTCCCATCTCCATTTTCTGCGCAACCGCCCGCGCGCCCCCCTCTCCGGGCCCCTGCGGGGAAAGGCCACCGTCTGGGGCACCCCTCTGATCACTTTCATCGCCAAATGCCATACCCAGTCCGCCTCACGGTAGCCTCTGCGCCCGCAGCCGCCGCCGCCGCCGCTGTCAGCGCCGCCAGTGCGGCGGCCAGGGGCAGGTCCCAGGCGCCGGGCCAGATCTGCGGCCGCGCCTCAGATCTGAGTTGCCGCTGGCTGTGCACCGGCGCAGGCGGATTGGCAGCCATTCCACATCCCGCCGCGGCCTGCAGCTGCGAGCAGGGCGAAGATTAGTGCGAGCTGCACATACCAGCAATACTGGGACCTTGGTGCAGGGACTTCGAGACAGGCACGCCGGCCAGCGTCGCCGCGAGATGATCATGACCTGCACAAGCTGTCGGCATGCGTGACCTTGGGGAACTCAAGGTCCAGCACAAAGAGCTGCACACATGGGGCTTGCCAGGCCTCGCTGTTGCATTGCAGATACATCCGATCATTGTCGTCATTCTCGCGCTAAGTGTCGCCTCTGGTCAAAAATCACCGAGCTCGTTGACGACCTGTCCAGCCCATGAGTTGCTTGTGACGATCTATTATGAAGCCACACCAGGAGAGGGCGGAGCATCGTGGCAGATCAATGAAGCGCTTTCCGGGAGCATCGTGGCTACTGGGGAGCAATTTGCGGACTGGGAGCGCAGTCAGGCTGAGGTCTGCCTGCAGCCTGGGCTTCTATACAACATGGTACTATTCTCTAATACCCCAGGAGGCTGGTCCAATGGGACATACGTACAGATGGAGGGTGGAAATGTGAGCGTAACGCGCCCGCTTGGCTTACCAGTGAACTGGCCAGACATTGGAGTAAGCTATTGCTGCGTCACTCCAGTTTTTTGTAGTGCTCAAGGGTGTGAGTTACTGGACTCCAATAAAACCGCATTGCTTACTTGTCATTGCTCATGCGCGTTGAATCAAACGCATGAGCAGAGATGCTCAGAGTGAGGAGCACATTGATAACCAGCTTCCCCAATGGCAACCTTGTGCAGCTTATCATCCCGTTTACTGTAGGAGGGCCACAAACACCTCAGGTCAGTGATGCAGTAGACCACCTATCCATCTTAGATTGAGGCTCTGTATTCTTGCATGTGTCTAAGATGCTGTGTTTGTCCATCAGTAGACAACGCAGACGCAGATGTCCACAAATATATGTATCTTAATGTAGTCTAGAATTAACAGTTCGATATAAGCCTCACATGTATGAGTCTGGTTGTACAAGTGATCATGTCCAAGAGGAACGCGACCACATTTAGATGTGATCTTCTTTAGCTGATCATCAAGTGCACAAGACCGCAACATAGTCTTTGCAGGCAATGCCAGTATGCTCTGCTAGCACCTACATGTACAGTTGCAGCGAAGACTGTCATTCTGATGTACATGATCAAGCACTACGGGCTTATCTGCAGGCTGCACCAAATACGACAGGAGTACAAACTCACCAAGCAGCTCCACCAACAATAGAAAAGCAGAGGTAACATCACTGCTCACAATTGTCAAAACAGTCGGCCTGCAGGCTTTTTCTGCATGTGCAATTTAAGCAATTGCAAGAATCCCTGATATGCTCTGCATAAGCCCAAGGACTGGAGTATCTGTACCACATTCAAATTTGACATTGGAGATTGTTGTTGGGCCGATAGGCCAAATCTAAGCGTAGCCGCTCATCTGAAGAACATCAAACTTATACTTCTGCATGTGCTTGATATTATCTCAGCTGGTGTCTACTGATGAAACTTTCTCATCTAGTGATACATTGACCCATCCATCCTAAGACTAAGATGCACTAGTACAGCTGCCACTCATTCATTGTGTCTTGGCAGGCAAAAACCCGGTGGAAGCAGAGCCGTCCTTTTGATATGGGCCATTCTGGCACCAGTAGTGGCCTGCATGTCAATAATGGCATTACTCTTCTACAAGTGGCGCTATTGGGGTTCTGGCAAGCACTTCCAACGTCTGCGTAGGACAAGCTCGGCACTGGTGCCAGAAAAGCATCAGCAAGACGTAGGTAAGTGGTGACCCCTTACAGGAGCCTCTCCGTCCGTAGAATATTGGGCAACACAGCTATCCCTCCACCCTCCCTCAACTGCGTTCAATATCCACATCTTAATGTCTTGCTGGCTGGCACAACTAGGTTCTACAATTGTCGAGAAATCAGCGGGTGCCGTGTTTGACAGTACCGAATGAAAAGATCTGCTACAACATCAGAGAGAATGCTATTGCTTAAGTGAACAAACAGCCTCAACAAGCTGCCTGCACGATGTAGCAATCTGAGATCTCGTGAGCCGCTGACTGTCACAGAGTGGACCAGCCCCGAGAAGAAGGGTTTGGGGGATGACGAGGTCGTCACAACACCCCGCAGGCACACAACAACACAAGCACTGAGCTTTAAGCAGCTCCAAATAGCAACAGAGAACTTCAGTGAGACACAGGTCATTGGCGAAGGAGGCTTTGGCAAGGTCTACAAGGCCATCCTTGCGGATGGAAGGAAGGCAGCAGTCAAGCACCTTGCAATCGGCAGTACGCAAGGCGAGCGGGAATTCCAGTCGGAGGTGATGCAGTCATCCGGACTGATACCCACTGCTGTTAGGAGATAATGGCTGCTACCATTGATATCAAGTCTGTGAACTTCAATTAAGTAGCAGTCGTGTTGTTGATATTCGTTGACTTGACCCCATGATCAGGCATATAACTTGCAGAGAGTGGCAGATGGTCTTGTTGCTTATGTAAGTATCTCGTGGCCTTTCTGCTTGCCTGACAGGTTGACCTCTTATCCCATCTACGCCATCCAAACCTTGTTGAGCTGCTGGGTCATTGTTCCAGCAAGGAGCACCGACTTCTGGTCTACGAGCTCATGCCTGGGGGAAGTGTTCTGGACCATCTTCATGGCTTCCAGACACCACTGAATTGGGCAGCCCGCGTTAAAATTGCTATTGACTCGGCTAGGGGCCTTCATGTCAGTCCCAATCCATAAGCTGTGTCCCAACCTCTTCAACTACTGTGTTCTGATGTGGACAGATCTTCATCATGCAAATTCGCTTAGTCAAATATCACTGCTAATTGCATGTAAACTTACTGCTAACAGTATTGCTCTAAGCTTCTCTTTTGCGTGTTTGCATGCAGTATTTACACCATACTGCAGACCCCAAAGTGATCCACCGAGATCTGAAGCCTAGCAATATCTTGTTGGACGAAAACTACACAGCTAAAGTAGCTGACTTTGGCCTTGCAAAGTTGGCTTCCCTTCTTGACACAAATCGGCCCCCCAGCACCAGAGTGCTCGGCACCTTTGGATATGTTGCTCCTGAGTGAGTCACTGCATCTTGAGCCTCTGATGCCTGTTGCATTATATAGTCGTCCTAGAGAACCATGCGGCTCAGCAGCACTATATGGAAATCAGAATTACAGTCGTAAGGCTGCAATGCTACCAAGTCCATTGGCCCAATGACAGCAGTAGCAGGACAAGCAGGGGCAAATGCCGAGTGAAGATGTTCCAATCTGCAACCAGATATGTGCAGGCAGGCATCCTGTCTGAGAAAAGCGACGTCTACAGCTATGGGGTAGTGCTATTGGAGCTTATCACAGGCCGGCGACCTATTGACTCTAATCTACCTCCTGGAGCAGAGTCAATTGTCATCCAGGTGTGTGCACCTCTCTATTGCGAGCCTGAATACATGACCAGTTGTGCAGTCAGCACACTTAGCACGTCCTACATATTTTCAGCGCGCTGTTCACATAGAGACCAGTAAGCACCTGTGAGTAAGCACCTGTGATTAATAGCCCTCGCTGCTATCTAAGGCATGTATAACATGTTCTTTCAATCCTCATATGTACGCTGTGGCAGGTGAGTCAGTTCGTGGACAACCCCAGGAAAATGCTAGCCCTGGTGGACCCTACCCTGAGGGGCGACTTCTGCCACCACTCGTTCCACTATCTTGCCTCCATTGCAGCAGCTTGCACTCAGCAGACAGTTGAGCTCAGGTACTTTATACCCAATCAGAGCCTATCTTGAGCAGCCAGGAAGCTTGTCGTCTGCACTGTGAGCACCACGCTGTCAGTAGATACTTGTCAGTAACCTGCATACCTAACGGGCTTATGTGAGCGGAAGGACAGGCCTACTATGAAGGAGGTGGTGCGGCTGCTGCTGCCGCTCCTGGAGCCTCGACTTGTGCCTCTGCGAGTGGACAGACCTTGAGCCATGGAAGGGCAGCGAAATGCGCGCGCAGCAGTCAGACAAGTCTAAGGTCCTGCACAGCCTGGCCACGTTTGTCGGCAAGCTTGTTAAGAAAGGAGCAACCTTTGATCAGGTCTGTATACGCTGTGCACAATGTGCGATACTTGGCGAGGATGAACTCCCTTAGCAGCTGCTCCTGCCAAGGCTCAACTCTCGTGTGGCACAGATATAAGAACAACCGAGCATTGCAGGATACTTGCCAATTATTTACTAAAGGAGGAGGAGCACAGCACGGCAGACCAACCGTGCTGCTTGCCAGAGAAGTGCATGACAACGGAAGCTATGGCCATGCGTGATGACGAACTTCAACATTACACACAGAACCATTGACCTCCCCTCTACATCCTTGCTGTTCCACTCTCTGTCAAGAATGACTTGTTCAAGAATGGTTGGTGGGTGGCTTGCTTCAGTACTCCTTATCAAAGGTCCAGCGCAATCGGTCGCACGCGCAATTAGATAATAACCCCAGCAAGCCAGACATGCCGCTGCACCAAACTCCTGCTCGCAGGCTGGGAGTGCCGTGGGAGAGGCAGACAAAGTCAAGTGACTTGTGCTGCAGTAGCCTCCTATCCCCGACAGTACCATGCACAATGATGCGCATCACTGAGGTGCAATTGCCGGCCGTAATTGAATGGCAACACCAACTTTGCGCAACATTTGCTGCTACTTCTGTTAAGTGGGACAATTACTGCAAGTGGTGGTGCATGAAGCAAGGCATGGATGGCGCACTCGAGCTCGACAAGGAAAACGTTCTTCCTCATGTTGTGTAGTGTTATACAGAGACTGGGCAGTTGTGCGGCTGCCGAGAGAGGGAAGTGGCACGAGCATGAGCACCCCAGTCTGCGCTTTGGGTGGAGGAGGGGTGGGTGGTCAGAGCAGTTTCTTGCGCTCGAAGAAGGACTTGAGATGCCAGAGCTGCAGCGCTGCAAGGCCAATGCAGACGAGGAGCGTGAGCAGGCTGAACCATCCAACACGGCTGTTGGTGCGTTCCTGCACCTTGCGCATCTCCTCCTCCCTGCAATTGCCACCGCCGTCGCAACAACATCATCAGGCAAGCACCGAGCAAATCCTGCAGACCAGGACTTTCTGGCAAGCACGGCCCCGGCAGCTTGGAAACCCTGGGTTCATGATCCCTGGAACACAGCATGCCGCCAACCCCGCAGCTGGCAAGCATCGGCCCTGAATGCAGACCAAAGTTGCAGCATACACGAGAATGTGCCATTGACTGCTCAACGGCGCAACATCCATCGTCATTGCAATCCGGGGAGGTCACAGGGCGTGCACCTGGTGCGAAAGTAGCTCATCTCCTTGCGGATCTGCTCGAGCGCATCGTCCAGCTTCCGCAGCTCCAGGCCCATGCTCTGCAACACCCCTCAAAAGGGCAGCCTCCCAGCTCAGCGCCTCAGCCGACCTGGACGCAGTGGCGGCAACGCCAGCCGCGGCAGCAGCGGCAGCGGCGGCGGCGGCGGCGGGGACCCACGTCGAGGCGGTCCTTCTTGGCGATCTGGTTCCAGTCCTGCGCGGCGACGCCCGTCTTCCAGTCCAGCTCCAGCTGCACGTTGTGCACGTTGGGCGTGGCGCCGGGCACCCAGAAGCACGCCATGAACTGCCCCGACTCCTTGGTCGTGAACCCAAACTGCCCGCTCTCCACGTGGTCCTGGTAGTGCAGCTGCGACCCGTACGGCGACGTCACCTGCGCCCGCGGCGGCGGCGGCGGCGGCGAGGCCGGCGCGTCAGCGTCATCGCCGCGTCATCGCCGCGTCAGCGCGTCAGGGCCAGCCGGCTCCCCGGGGACTGCCAGCGGTCCTCCTCCGCGCCCCAGCCCTCGCCGCCGGCGCGCCGACGCGGCCCTGAACCCTGAACCCTGAACCCTGAACCCTAGACCCTGAGGCCTCACCGTGACGGAGACCTTGTTGGACGGCGCGTCGCCGGAGACGACGCGGTAGTCGCCGACGACCAGCGTGCGGTCGCCAATCTCCTNTCGCCGCCGCCGCCGCCGGCGCCGCCGCCGGCGGGGGCGGCGCCATGGCGCGCAAGCCGGGGTTGGGGTCTTGGGAGGCCTCCCGGGTTGGATAACCACGCCTTCACTTTTACCTTGCCTCGCTTTAATTTCATGCGCACCGCGCGCCTTCTCTCTCCCCTTAGCCACCTTACCTTTGTCTAGCTGTTCTGTAGCCTTCGTTTGTTTCAAATACACGAAATGTTCTGTAGCTGCTAAACGCTTGTCGGCCCCTCCGAACCCTTGTCAATTCTTCTTGGGCTGGCTTATCACAGCCCTTGCCCCCATTTGGAGTGCCACTTCTTCTTTGTCTAGCTATTCAGACTTGCATCTTCTGACTAGAGGTTACTGAGCGTCCCCTTGCTGCTGTCTTAGTACTTCGCACCCAGGATTCTTCTGTCCTTGTCCATTCCTGTCGGGCTGGCCTCTCCCAGCCACCAGTCAGTCTGGCCGCGCTTGCTTCTTTAGCACTGGGCTTCAAGATGGATGTAGCCCCACTTACTGCACTAGCTTTTGCTTGGACAGTGTGTTGGTAATACTCTTGGTAGAAGGAAAGTGGCTATGCCAAAAGGCGGCGAGGGCTATGAAAAGGCCGGCTAACGAGGAAAGACGGCTTACGAGGCCTCCGACATGGTCGCTGCTCTGGTGAAAGAGAGAAGAAAGACGCTTCCAGGAGAGGGCAGGTGGCTGGGAGAGGCCAGAAAAAGGATGGACAAAGATCGAAGGGGCCAGGGAAAGCGCTAAAGCTAGCACACCTGGAATCAAGCAGCGAAGAAACACTCAGTAACCTCTGCTAAGCAGCCGCAGGTCAAAAGAGGAAGGCGAAAGGAAATGTGCGCGAGAGAAGGCGTGCAGTGCGCATGCACGAAACGGTGGCCAGTTTTCTTGGGGCTGGCTTTTCTGGGGTGATGGACCAGCCAGGAAGCATGTGAGCGAATGGCCAACAGGCCTCATGTCCCATGACAGCAACGGCATTGGTGCAGCTGATGAGGCCGCAAAGGCAACCGCATTACAAGCCTCTGCATTTGAAAGCGCAACTCTGTAGTCTGCATTCAGAAGAGCAACTCCATTGGGGAAAGCCCCAAAGCCTGCAACGGCATCAGGCGGGGTGCCAACGAGGACACATCTGCCTATCAAGTACCACGTACTTGGGCCTCTCGCTTCGTAGTTCGTGTATGCGAAGCTGCCATCTCAGTGCAACCCAACTCACAGCCAGACTGGTCACTAAAGGTTGGCCATGTCCACGCCGTGTTCACTGGCTTACCATACTGCTATATGCCCCATTCTTTGCACTCGCTTTGCCTGGAGATTGCATTGGCTTAAATTGGCCTCCCTTTCCACTGCAAGCACCTTCTCTCTGTACAGCCAGTCGTCCACGTTGCTGCGGAGAAGCATCAGCAAGTCAAGGCACTTCCAAGCACTTCACTGCCCAAGACAGGTTGCTGGCGCACTGTTGAGTGGTTCTCCAAGGAGCCAATGCCTCATTCGTGGCGGCGGTAATCGACCAGCGTTCAACCTGAGGTTGAGAGAGCTATGTTTGGCTTGGGCGATACAATAAAGTGGAGCAGCTGAGCCACCAGCACTGAAACTGCAGAGCAAGCAACGGACACGTACCATTGTCAGTTGGCTTGACAACCAGTACCTGATGATGCTCGCCGGCCAGCTACACAGCAGCAGCAATCATCAAGACGTGGAGCAGCCATGCCAAAAGGAGCTGCACATCTATTAGCTCATATGCTGCTGGCGGTGCTTGAGCCTTATATTTGCACCATTTGCTCGGATGCTTGGGCTCCGCAAGGTCGCCTGTGACTTGAGAAGCAGTGTTGGCCATCCAATATGAAAGCAGTGAATGAATCGCTGTACAAATGCTGGCCTCAGGCTGTGGTCGTGCTAGGCAAAAGTTGAACCATCAATGCAACAAGGGGTCGCTTGCAACGTGAGATTGCCATCTGCCAAGAAGCACTAGATGCTGCTCTCAGAATTGACAGACCAGCTCAGAGTGGAATACCAGCCTAATGCTTGGTGCCATTTCGTCAACATTCTTCAAGGCTGGAGTGAGAAGCTGAAGGTCATGCAAACAATGTGAATATGATATAGAGAGCAGGGCAAGCAAGCACTTGGCAAAGGATGCACAAGTGCATGGGTTAACACCTGTGTAGAAGGAAAGCAGCCACGGGGCTCAGACCCACTTGATCTGGTGAGTCGAGCCGCATCCGCGACTTGGCATATGAGGCATCGATGGCTGGCCGAACGAGGGAGGCCGGCTGGATGGCCTTTCTGGCTACAGCTTGCAAGTCTCTTAAGAGGCCATCATCGGCGCTGCATGATTGCCGCGCAGTGTAGGGGTCAGTCTTTTTGTCACAGCTACCAACAATGACTAGATCCTCGTGGCTGCTCATTGATACCTAAACTGGACTGATCGAAAGTATACAAACTCTCGGAACATGGGTCATACAGAGCATTTTGAGATGAGAACATAATGTTGCACAGCCGTCATTCCTATGACTTCCACTAAGTGAGAACCTCCTAACCCTGAAGGCCTCTTAGCCACTCTTGCGCTGTTAGAGTTCTTCAAGGCCTGAGCTGAAGGGGCATCTCTTTACCGGCCAATTCTCTGCAGAAGCCGTGTGGCCAGGACCTCGCAGGACCCTGGAGCTACTTTCTCAAAGTCCACGAGAGTATCAATCACAGCATTGGCAGCTTGCGTCGCTGCATCCTCAGAGCATTCTGCAGCGACCTGCTATCAATCGTATGTCAGACATTTGGCATGGTCTTTAGCACAAATATACAAACCACTCAGCATCTACACCTTTGAAAGAGTGGATTGAAGGGGGAATGTGACTAGCAATTGCAGCAAAAGTAAAGTAGAACCAAAAGTGGGCGAGTAGATGCCTACCTCCTTAAGGGAGGGGATGAGGAGAAGGGCCAGAGCCGGCGAGCTGGCTGCAGCAGCAACCCTGGCTACATCGTCCTCGTCGCTGTGCGGCCTAGAGAACAAGCGGGACCGCAACCCTTCCATGGGGGGGCCTCTGCAGGGTGCACACAGAGGAGGACAAGATGAATGTCAAAAGCGTGTCTTACAGCAGTAAAATGCATGGAAATTACATCCATGAAGATGTAGAAAGAGCTCACATCCCCTGTTTAGGGGCAGCTGTAGCTAATAACAAGAGGCAGGTCAGTAAGCTGACACAATTTTCAGCCTCCTAGTCCTAGTCCTTTTATTAAGTCAGGAAAGCACTGCACCTGTCGCGTTCTGCCTCATGGTCTTCACCACTATCAACAGGCTGCGGGCTTGCCATCACAATGCCATTGCTACGGCCCCGTCCCATTTCCCGCTGCATAGCGGCTTTGGCCTGCAACCAGCATCTCACATTGACCTAAATGCATGCTAAGAGCAATATCACACTGCAAGAATACATCAACCACCGGTACCACTTTGATGTCAATGCCAGAATTGATGGCGGAACCAGCATCACATGCTTTGTAACGTGGATGAGACAATATCTGTACTGTGAGTATTTTCCCTTCATGCATGTTGAGCACACTACTCATAGTTGCTGGTACTAGGTGTGGTTGCTATTACAAGTACTTACCCAGGCAAGATTAGTGGCACTGTCCTCTATCATGGCACCTTTGGCAGGCCCAGGCCCGTCCTGTGATAGTACGCTTGCGGAGCCTGTATCTGATGACGTCCGCCGAAGGTTAGCTGAACCTGGACTGCCACCATATTCTTCTAGCTTGATAGGGTCAAGGGAGGAGCTGGGCCTGTGTAGACTCCTTGTGTCATTCCAAACCTGACTTCCACTCCGCCTGTGGTGCTTTTTCTGTACCTGTGCCAGACGAAAGTCTGTAAGGCACCAGGTCCAAGCATGAAACTCTTAAGCACCGCCACCCTTCCATGATGCTGCTGCATCTAGCTTGAGGTGCAGATCTTGATGACAATCTTGAAGACTCACAGACTGAGCTGCGTGGAGTCCTGAGCTAGTGGACGTCCAGTCTTCAGAAGCAGTGCGAGTATGCTCTGCAAGTGGTGGCCTGTCTCGGCCTGCCCGCAAGAGAACCATTGTGCCTGTACTGCTGAGTGGCATTCTGTCCTGCAAATGACCGGCACACATTCCTTGTCAGAGCAGCATCTGCGCAATGACAGTGTCATCTGGCATACACACACTGTTAATAACTTGATCAATGAGATCTTTGCAAGTGACGACTTAAGGTTCAAGATTTTACAATTTCATGACAGCTAAAGACCAGGAAAACTCACCACTCTTGAGAGATTGCTGCTGCATAGATGCCCAACCTTCTATTAGAGCAGTGGACTTTGAGTGGCTACACGTATGAACTACATCAGCCATGGCCACGAAAGTGTCTGAGCTCACCGAGTGCTCTTTGTCGCTGTCCTCATTCTCTCCTATGTTGTGGCATATTCTTTCGCCCGTGTCATCTGCACTAGCTGATGCATACGACTCCCTGCTCCCTCTGTCGGGCACCCTGGTCCTGAAAGCATTGCTGCTGCCCTGAGAATCTCGACCGGAATTCTTTGACACCAACTCCCCATTATTCAATGGCACCTCGCCTGATCCAGCAGCACTGGAAAGGGAGGACAACACTGGTGAGGTGCGTACTTGTTGCCAATTAGTACCAGTAATGCATGACAGTCTAGTCCCTCAAGATCCTGCTCCTTCTCACTCGGGCCTGAGATACATGGATACAAGCAGGTATTGACCTGGTCGTACCCTACAGACTTGGTTCAGAGATAGCTTACCCTGCTTCTAGCTCCTCATCCTCAGCTGCTTCAGCGATCGTGCTTGTTCGTAGATCCTGGTGATCACGATGAAGTATGTCGGGCCTCGCACCATAGTCATCCGCAAATCTTCCCACAACTCTTTCCACGTGCTGCCTGCTTTGCAGCTCGCACAAAGGGCAGGTCAATTCAGGACTATCATAGGACATGTGTGCACTTCCAATCTAAGTAGACTAAACCTAGTCATATCTTGCTTATCTGTCGGTCCACCTCATCAAGCACAGCTGACTAGGAAGCAGAAGACCAACCTTATCCGCTCTATCAAGCTGGGACTCTTCTTGGCAGTCTTCAAGAACTTGTGCTTGAGAAGCTCCCTAGCACTTGGTCTCTGCAGTCACGTACAGGTCAATGTCAAGTGCAGTGAAATGACAGTGCTCGTTAACATGAAAATCCGACCGCAAGGAACGTTCTGTCTGTGATTGCCATTCGCAAGGTGACAAGGAGGCATGGCGCGCACGTTTATGCAGTTTGTTAGTGAAACAGGGGCATGAAGAACTTACCTCAGCTGGATCTTTCTGCAAACATGCCGTAACGAAGTCCTTGAACAGCTTTGAGAAACGCTCGTCCAACTGCCAGAGTTGGACAATGAGACACGAGCATATTACACCAACAGGTAGCTGCTGATTTCATGCTCACTAGCTTGCTATTAGATTCTGTTCAAGACAGTGCCCAACAACGGGCTCTCTAAGATAGGCTTTCTGATGAGACCTGCGGCGGTGGTTCCTTTGGTATGAGGAAGAGGACGCGCATTGGATGCATTGAGGCGTATGGAGGCTCTCCTCTTGCCATTTCAATTGCTGTGATGCCCAATGACCAGATATCGGCCTGCCACAGCAAGTGACAATCAAGTGCCAAATGTTTTACCAATTTATGTGCTAAGAGACAGCCACATGCAGTCCACAACGAGATACAGGTTTCTCAACCAGGACAACTGCCTCAGCAGAAAGCTCAAGACCTAAACACACCAGAAACTACAGGTTGTAGATGCCCAGAGCAGGCTGCACCTTCTCATTGTAGCCCTCTGCATTCTGAATGACCTCTGGGGCCATCCAAAAAGGTGTGCCAACAAACGTCTGCCAGATGTTGGAAGCAGTCGTCACAAATGATGCGGCTTTTAACTATGGGCTTATCTGTCTTCCAATGAAATTGGCAAGCTAAGATACTATAAGGACTAATAATGAGATGCTCATACCTTCCTCTTGGAAATTGTCCTTGTCAGTTGTGCAGAGACCCCAAAGTCTGCGACCTGCAGAGCAGATCATGTGCAAGCTAAGCTGCAGGAATGCTGACCTGGTCCACGCTGTGTCTGAGCATCAGTTCTGCACAATTCAGCGCCATGAGGCACTGTCTATGCTGCATTTACTTTTCATGAAGGTGGTCAGGCAAATTCCCACAGTACTAGCAACAGTACCTTGACATCTCCAGTTCCGGTGAGAAGTATATTGGCAGCTGCCAACAAAAAAGACAACAATCAGTACTTCGTCATGAATCTGCAGCAGCTTTACTTACTCATGCCTTCATAGAAGAGCATCTAGGCATGGACAGACAGGCTGGAACGTATATTCGAGCAACTGGAAATCCTCACTGCACTATTTGAGCAGGTCGACGTGCTGATATACAGCTCATCCCCTACGATTAGTAATTTGTTGGTGGCTGTAACTCTCTTTGTGTCCTCCCAAATGTAAGTATCCAATATCAAGTTTGTACCTTTGATGTCACGATGAATCTTTCCCTCTCCATGTAGGTAGTCCAAAGCCTGTAACAAGTCCCGCAGGATGCAGGCAATGGAACCCTCATCTAGAGGAGGACCTTCTGCAAGCTGCACAAAGGGTAACACGTCAAATATAAGGAGTTCCTGAGTATCACAAGTCGATTGCGCAAGAGTGACCTAGATCAATGACCATCAAGACCTGTGGAACATGAGCTATGATCGCTGTGAACGTCAAAGAGCTCAAGCTCTGCACTGCAGCGAGTACTCAAGAAGGTCACTTGATATAGAAGGTCACTTGTATCAAACAGTGCACATCATTGCCTGCTTGCTCTAAAGAGACAGTTTCAATTGATGTCTATTACCATGTCAACAACAGAGCCACCTGCCATGAATTCCATCACAATCCAGAGCTTTGTCGCATGAAGATAAGATCCATAATACTCTGTCACATATGGAGATCGGCACTGAGCCAGCACAGATATCTCCTGCACAGGCCAATCCATTGCAGCCAATCGTTGTGACAGCAACGTCAGCAGATGAAAGAAGTATGCTCAAACCTGTTGGCTCGACGTATGTCGCCGCCTCAACTGAGATAGAAAGAACAAGCTGACGAGACTCTACGCTTTGACATGTGCACGACCTTGACCTGAAAGCCTTGCCCGTCAAGAGAGGCTGGTGAATCACTGCTTTTGTTCCACAAGCTGGCATCTCACTTGCTCCATTGTCTCACCTTTTGAATGTCCTCAAGCTCGTCCTCACTGGACATGGGCCACATAAATGTTGCATTGTCATTCTCAGAGGCAAGCCACAAGGTGGCACCCTAGCACGGCCGACCTATCCTTGCATACAGCCTCTACTTGTCCTTTAGAATGTCTCAACAGCTAACTATGGCGTCATGCCAGCAGCCCCTGCACTGCGCGTGACGACGTCAGCCACGGGCCGCGTCCTCAGTACGCAATGCAACTCTGCCAACGCTCCAAAAGTCTTTCTGCCTGCAGACTCGCGCAGGTGCAATGAGCACGGCGACTCACGCTTCCTCGAGGTCAATGATCTTGATGGCCACCTCCCTCCCTGTCTGCTTATCGCGCCTGCGGGCGCATTTCCACAGCCGGCTGCCGTCACTAATAAATCGTGCAGGCTTATGGCAGGCCAACAGCAGTCCCAAGCAGAGACGGCGACTCTGGCGGCGGCAACGTAGCGGCGTAGGCGTCGCTAGCAGCATTCCACGTGGGGGCAGAAAATGGAGGGGCGAAGTCCAGAGTCTTGATAGCGCGGCTCTCGAGGACTGCTGCGCCGAAGGCAGGGCGGATATGGCAGCCTCACCCCCGGAAGACGTCGCCAAAGGAGCCCCTCCCGATCCACTGCACCGTCTGGAAACGGTCGTCCATCGCGGCGCCCCGGAGGCCTCACAATCGCACCACAATCGCAGCACAGACGGAGGCGGCGGCGCCTTTTCGCGTCGTCAGCGTGGCCTCCTGCCGACGCCCCGCGCCGCCAGCCGCTGCGCCCGCCTGCCCGCCGCGGGCGCGNGCGGGCGCGCCGCCTCAGGAGGCGCGCCGCGCCCGGCGGCGCCTGGCGCGGCGCATGGACGGGGGAGTGGTTCCGGATGACGGCGTGACCATGGGAGCTCGATGGGTGAAAAGTGGCTTCCATGAAGAAGTGGCACTCCCAATGGGCGCTTCCATGTGGCTTGGCGCCTTCCGCCTCTAGACCTTGTCGCTGGCGATGGACGTGCACGGGGCCGTTCGGCAGTCGGTGGCTGGACCTACTGCCCGGCTTGCCCGTCAGGCCATCAATCGGCGGCCGGGTCAGCCAGGCCGCCCATTGAGGACGGGCTGGAAAAGAAAGACACAAGAAGAAACAAAGCAGCTACTAACTACTCAGTAACCCCTGCAAAGCAGTCGCAGGTCAGAGAGGCTATGTTCCTCGAGCGAGACGGCCAAGCGCATACGTACACCTGCGCTGGCGACCCGGCTGCAGGAAAGTCCACCGGCTCCCCATGGAAGCGGCGGACGATGGCGTGGCGTGCGAGCTGGTTGAGCAGCTCGAGCCACCGAGCGCCCAACGCCCCATGCGTGTCGATAGCCAGCGGGAAGAACTCGTCCCGTTCCTGCGGGTGGTCAGCGTACTTGAGCTCCTTGGCCCGAGCGGCGCAGGCGACCGCATACCCAGCCTTGGTGGCACATTGGGCTGGGCGTGAGCGGTCGTATGGGTCAGTGGTCACCACGTCAAGAATAAGACGTGGCCCGCCGGCTTGTGGGGTGGCCACCATGTCGACACGACGAGCGTGGAGACCGTCGGCCCGTTGCTGGAGCGGCATGACGGCGGAGTTCTTCGCTGCCACCGAGAAGCCAGCCTCCACCAGAATGCCATGCATCGCATCGCGGAGGCGGTCGGGGGCCGCTGTCCGCTCTCCGCCGTGGGGACAGCGCAGCACATGGGCGGCCAGCTCCCCAGGCTTGGCCCCTCGCTCGCCGCATTCGCATTGACGCACACCCTGGAGGCATGGCGGCGGTAGGCCAAGGAGCCGGTGGACGGCACTGCGGAATACCTCGTCCGGGAGGGTGAGGGCCCTCCCCCTCACCGACGCCCTCACCATCCCGGATGAGGCATTCCGTAGTGCCGTCCACCGGCACCTCGGCCTGCCGCCGCCATGGCTCCAGGGAGTGCGTCAGTGCAAATGCGGCGAGGAGGGGGCCAAGCCTGCGGAGCTGGCCGACCATGTCTTCTTCGCTGTGCTCGCGGTAGGGAGCGGACAGCTGCGCACGACCTCCTCCGCGATGCCATGCATGGCATCCTCGTGGAGGCCGGCTTCTCGGTGGCCGCCGAGAACTCCGCAGTCATGCCGCTACAGCAGCGGGCGGACGGTCTCCACGCCCGTCGCGTCGACCTCTTGGCCCCCCCACTAGCTGGCGGGCCGCGTCTCATCCTAGACGTGGTGACTACCGACTCCTACGACCGCTCTCACCCCGCACATTGTGCCTCCAAGGCTGGGTATGCAGTGGCCTGCGCCGCTCGGGCCAAGGAGTTGAAGTACGCTGACCATCCGGGGACGACGAGTTCTTCCCACTCGCCATCGACACCCACGGTGCGTTGGGCGCTCGGTGGCTCGAGCTGCTCAATCAGCTCTCGCGGCACGCCATCTCCCACCGATTCCATGGCGAGCCGGTGGACTTCCATGCAGCAGGCTCACTCGCGCAGATGTACCACATGCGCTTGTCCGGCTCGCTGCAGAGGTCCATGGTTCGTGCGTTGCATCTGCGTGCCGGTCGTGCCCTAGCTGCAGCCTCTGGCCCTGGCCAGGGGATCCATTACCAGGAGCCCAGTTTCTCCGACCTGCGGCTGCTTAGCAGGGGTGACTGAGTGTTTCGTAGCTGCTTGATTCTACGCGTGCTAGCTTTGCGCTTTCCCTTGGCCTCTTTGACCTTTGTCCAATCTCTTTTCTGGACTTGCCTCTCCCAGCCATCGCCCTCTCATGGATACGTCTTTCTCTCTGTGGCTCTCTCACCACTGATGTGGTCGACCGCTCCAACCCGGGGCTCTCTGCCTCACGGGCTGGCCACGCTGCGGCAAGGCTGCTCGCAGCAAGGCGGCCAAACACGCCGACCACCCGGCTGCAGATGAGTTCGTCCCCCTGGCTGTGGACGTGCACGGGGCTCTCGGGTCCCAGTGGCTCGACCTGCTGGCAGGCTTGCGCGGCACGCTGCGTCCCGCAGGCGCAGTGAGCCGGCTGACTTCAACGCCGCAGGCTCATGGGCCCAAGTCTATCGTATGAGATTATCGGTCTCCCTTTAGTGGTCCATGGCCCAAGCCTTGCATCTGCGTGCTGGCCGTGCTTTCGCTGCGGCCTCCGGCTTTCGTCAGGGGGATAGTTTCCCGGCGGCTAGTCTGTCGGATTTGAGGCTCCTCACTCGTCACTACTGAGTGGTCCATCCTCCCGCCGTTCTGACAGAGCTTCTTCAGGCCCCTTCGTAGCTGCTAAGAGTTTTTGGCCCCTTCGAACCTTTGTCAATCCTTTTCGGGCTGGCTTTTCACAGCCCTTGCCCCCATTGGGTGCCACTTCTCCTGTGGCCCGTTCCTCACTTACTCACTCGCGGGTACTGAGCTTTCCCTCTACATCGTCTTGTGTTTTGTAGTGTAGTCCTTGTTCGGCACCTTTTTCTTTTGGCTTTGGACATTGTCCAATTATTTTCGGGCTGGCTTTGCCAGCTCCTCTTCCTTATGGGCGAGCACTTTCTTCGTTTCGGGCTGGCTGTTTACATCTTTCAGAGCCACTGCCTTAAATTGGAAGAGCTGTTCCTATCCTACCAGGCCTCGTCGGGTGCCTCCTTTCCAGCTGCAAATTACTCCCACTTGCTGCTGCTAACTCGGGGTTTCTAAGCTCCTCTCCTCTTTCTTTCTTTGTAGTCTCCTGCATAGCTGTGTGTGTGTGGTTTAGGCGCCTTCCAGCTCCTTGTCCGTTCTTTTCTTTTGCTGGCCTTTCACAGCGACTGCCTACGATTGGAAGAGCTATTCTTTCCTACCGGGCAAGCTTTGAGAATGCTTGAGGAAGCGCTTTGGCCCCTTCGGACCTTGTCACCCCTTCTCGGGCTGGCTGTACACAGCCCTTGACCCCTTTTTTGAGACAGCCACTTTCCCTCGGGCTGGCTGTTCACAACCCTTGCCCCCTTTGGGAGAGCCACCTTCTTACAAAGTCCTGATAACGGGCCAATGAGCTGGATAAGTGGGTTTCTTTTACCCTTGTATTTTATTTGGGCTGGCCTTTCAGCCCCTGCCTTCTATTGGAAAGAGCTGTTGTTTGATTTTTGCCAGTCGGCAGGGACAGCAAGATGAGCTGCCCGGCTTTGACGCTGCTGGGTCGCTTACCCAGGTGTTTCGCATGCGGCTAACCATTTCTTTCTAACGGTCCGGGGCCAGGCTCACGCAGTGCACTGGCAGGCTCCGCTTTGGCCGCTCCTTCTGAATCTTGTCGGGGTGCCTCTTGTCAAGCTGGAAGTCACTCCAACTTGACCCTCTGTTTGCACCTGGCTGGCTTCTTCAGCCGCTCTTTTGATATCGGCAGCCGCCCTATCCTTCTTGACTTGCGGCTGCTGACTTGGGGTCACTAAGCTCCCATTCGCCTTAGTTTTTTGCATAGCTGTGTGGTTTGGCGCCTTTCGGCCCTTTGGACCTTGTTCTTTCTTTCTGGGCTTGCGTTTCACATTTCCCCGCCCCCTTCGGTAGAGCTCACTTCCTCTTTGGAAGAGCTCACTTCTTTCGGCCTTTTGGACATAGATTGGGCTGGCCTCCCTTGGAAGAGCTCACTTCTCTTTCCGGCCGCTTCGGACCTTGTCCCATTCTTCTGAGCTGGCTGTTCACAGCCCCCGCCCCCTTTGCTAGATGCTAGCTGCTACGTCATTAGATGTGCTTACCATTGTACTTGGCTATACTGGCCTTCGATTGTTTCAAATACACGAAATTCCCCCTTTGGTATGAGTCGTCCTAATGGGGCACCCCAGAAGTGGATGGAACAGATTTTGAAGGGGCCGGAGCTCAATTCGTTGATGAGTATACTCTCTATCATAGCCCTCGCCCCCTTTGCTGCAGCACTACTCCGATTACCCCCAATGCGATCAGCTCCTGCCAGCTGCAGTTGACATCTTTGGCTGTGTAGGTCCTCGTTTCCACACTCTCCTCCAGAGTATTGCCAATCTAGGCTATGCACGACGTGCAGATGTGTTTCCGGCAGAGATGGGCCTGCCAGCTGCATATCTGTCGTTCTTGCGACGACGTGTTTCGGCCTGTTTGCAGCGTGCTCAGGCTAATGCTTTGCACCAGAAAGCTGGGCGAGCTCTACTCAGGGGCAGAAGGGCTTTGTATCTGCCATCTAGTATTCAGGCATTGATGTTTTGACCCGTGGTTACTGAGCGAATCAATCTGCTGTAGGTGATGTGCGTCTCTAGATGTGCTTGCCTTTGTACTTGGCAATATGGCCTTTGTTTGTTTTAAAAGACACGAAAACTTTTCCTTTGGAAGCGCCACTTCATTTTTCCTTGTCCATTGTTCTTGGGCTGGCCTTTAACTGCCATGAACCATACCTGAATAGCAACAAATATCTAGCCTTTCACACCTCTGCCTGTCGTCAAGGGGAATGCTTTCGGCGGCTAGTCTTTCTGACTTGCGACTACTAAATAGAGGTTACTAAGTGAGTATCTGTCATGGTCCTTGCTTAGATATTTATTTCAGCCCATTTCGCCTCTTCGGAATATGTCAATAGGTTTTCGGGCTGGCTTTTTGCAGCCCTCGCCCCCCCTGAGAGAGTCTCTTTCCTTCACATCCCTTCTGAAGCTTGTTCATTCTTCTGTGGGCTGGCTTTTCACAGCCGTCGCCTCCTGTGGAAGAGCTGCTAATTGCCCCTTCTTCCAAGTGCAATTGAGGAGCATCCGGGAGTCAGCACTCTGCTCTTTCCCCTCCCTACAACCCCTCCTCACCCCCTTCTCAGCGCTGGCCCAAGCACCAGACAAAGCCGCACAGGCCAGGCTCGTTGCTGCAGTTGAGGACGAGCGCCGCAAGTCGTTGAGGACGATGCCGGATACAGCACCAATCCAAGGAGTCTGGCACGTCTCACACCGCTGGCAACGCCTGGGGCAACGGATTGGCTCACCACACACGCAATTCACAATGCCTTCAGAATCACCCTGAAGCATTCCGGACGCTTCTCCAGCTGTTCCTGGGCCTGCCCCCGACCTGCCTAATTGGAGTGACTCAATGTGAGTGCGGCTTCCGTGCGGAGGGTGGAGACCTTGCCACCCACATGCTGCGGTGTCCTACAGGCCCTGAGGTGGTTGGCGTCCACAATCTCCTACGGGACGCCCTGGCAGGCTTGATGCGCGACGCCGGCTACCGCGCCATCGTGGAAGTGACCAATGTAATGCCACCACCACGGATTCCCAGGGACGTCATCACCGTCGCACCCTGGACATTGCGGGTGTACAACGTGGCGGAGGTCCACGAGCCTTGTTGACGTGGTGGTGACAGAGGCATACAAAAGTTCCGCTTCGACACATATTTCTGGCCACGCGGTGGGAGGTGCTGAGCAGAGAAAGCTCCGACACTACTCTGACTACCCCCGCAGCGATCATCTCCTACCGGCGGCCATCGACACATTTGGCTGCATGGGCCCTCGCTTTCACACCTTGCTGGAGAACATTGCAAGCTTGGGATATGCACGTCGTGAGGATATGCTTCCAGCTCAGCTGGGCATGCCGGCAGCCTTCTTGTCGTTCTTGCGACGTCGAGTATCAGTTTGTCTGCAGCGAGCTCAGGCTCATGCATTGCATCAAAAAGCTGGTCGAGCCTTAGCTGGTAGCTCTAGAGGTTGTCGAGTGCTGTCCGGTATTCGGGCATCAGTTAGTGACCTCTATGTGCTGACTCGTGGTTACTGAGCGGGTCAACTTAGCAGCAGGGTGACGTACATTTGTCAATGTGCTTACCTTTGTACTTGGCCACACATGGCCCTTCATCTCTTAATACACTCGCCATTTTCCTACTTGAAGCACTAATGTCCTGGGCGGCCTCACCCTCTTGCGGGTTCCCCTCTGCTGCACCATTGTTCGTGGAGGAGCAGCTGCGAGCTTGGCTGCAGGCGCGCCTCCAGCCAGCGGCTCACATCCCTCAATTGGACGACATGCACCTGACGCTCACCATGCTAACCAAGAGCATGCTGCACCTGCGGCGCTCCCCTCGTGAATGCAGCTTATAGGTCGAGGAGAAGATCATGTGAGGAGGGCTGCCGCTTGGAGAGCGCTAGTTAGCTGTACCACCTACCTGCCTATCTGCCAGCTGTGCCGCTACTGGCAGGCGGCGGTGGCGGCGGCAATGACGGGCGGCGGCGTCACAGCCCCGGGCTCGAGCACGGGATGATAAGCAGGGCAGGCGATAGTGGCAAAACTACGAGCTTTTGCTCACAGAAAACAAGAAGCGCTCTCGTGGAAGAGGAAACGACTCTACCAGCAGATGGCAATGGCTGTGGAAGCCCTTGACGGAAGGCTCGGTAGTCGATACTGAACAATGCATGACTTCCAGGCAGGAACGAGTAGGGACGCTTTCTTGGACTCGAGTGGCGGGCCAACAGCCGCGGGGAACAAGCTTTATGGTAAGCGCAGAGAGAGGGAAGGGGCGTGGAGCGGGGGCGGTGGTAGGGGAGAAGTACAGAGTGGGAGAGGGAGAAGGGAGAGAGAGCGAGAGAGAGAGAGAGAGAGAGAGAGA
>WELB01000031.1:327330-344225 GCA_009602725.1 Spirogloea muscicola
AAAAAAAAAAAAAAAAAAAAAAAAAAAAAAAAAAAAAAAAAAAAAAAAAAAAAAAAAAAAAAAAAAAAAAAAAAAAAAAAAAAAAAAAAAAAAAAAAAAAAAAAAAAAAAAAAAAAAAAAAGCGGCGCCCCCGTACGACGTGTTCCTGTGCCACCGTGGGCCCGACACGAAGCTGGACTTCTGCACCTTCCTGGCGCGCGAGCTGCGCCGCCAGCGCCTGGCCGTGTTCCTGGACGCGCGCTCGCTGGCGCCCGGCGACCACGCGCCGGGCGCCATGGCCGCCGCAGCCGCCGCCGCGCGCCTCGGCGTCGTCGTCCTCTCCCGCGGCTTCTTCGCCAGCGGCTACTGCATGCGCGAGCTGGAGGTCTTCCTGGACCGCGGCTGCGCGCTGCCCATCGTCGTGGGCCTGCGCGCCAGCGACGTGGACGCCGACGCCATCGTGGCGGCGGCAGCGGGGCCGTGGCGCGACGGCGGCGGCGGCCGCCTGTGGGAGCGCTACGGCGGCGACGAGGCGGCGTGGCGGCGGGATGTCGCCCGCGTGGCCGAGCTCACCATGGACAAGCTGAGCGACCACGGCGGGAGCTGGGACCTGTGCATCGACGCGGCGGTGCGCGCGGCCTGCGAGCGCCTCGGCCGGCCGCCGCCGGCCATGGCCGCCGTCGACACGACGCCCTTCCCGCGCAACGTCGAGTTCGTAGGCCGCGCGCCGCAGCTGGAGCGCCTGCGCCGCCTGCTGAGCCGCGACAGCCGCGCCGCCGTCTGCGGCCTCTTCGGCGTCGGCAAGACGCAGCTGGCGCTTGAGTACGTGCACCGCCACCGCCGCGCCTACGCCCGCATCCTCTGGCTCGACGCCTCCGGCGCCCGCCTCGCCGCCGCCTTCCTCGGCCTCGCCGCGCCGCTGGGCGTCGAGCTCTCGCCCGTGGAGGTGGGAGAGGAAGGAGCAGCGGCCGCGGCGGCCGGTGGTGGGCCATGTTCCCTGCGGCCGCCGCTGCCGGGCTGCGACGCCGAGAAGCGCAACGTGGGCGCCGTGCGGCGGGCGCTCGAGGCCGACGGCGAGCCCACATTGCTGGTCCTCGACAACCTGGAGCACGACGACGCCGCGCTGGCGGAGATGCTGCCGTCGGGCGAGACGTGCCACGTGCTCGTGACGACGCGCCTCAGCGGCGTGTCCAACTTCCCTGATCTCGCGCTCGACGTGCTGGCTCACTGCGACGCCATGGCGCTGCTACTCGGCAAGGAGGAGCTGGGAGGCGACGAGCTAGAGGCTGCGGAGGACCTCGCGGGGAGGCTGGGGTACCTGACGCTCAGCCTTGCGTTCTGTCGGAAGCAGCTCGCTCACGGCTCCATGCTGCCGTCGCACCTGCTGCAGCGAATGGAAGCCGAGGGCTCGCAGACGTTCGCGGCCGAGCCGGGGGACCCCGTGTTCCGGACTCATCCCAACCTCGTGCGCCTCATCGATGCAAGTGTCGAGCTGCTGCGGACGGACGCCAACTTTGCTGCGGCTCACAGGGAGCTGGCTGTCGACATGGCGCACGCTGCGGGCTGGTTTGCAGATGCGCCGATCCCGGTCCGGCTGCTGGCTGAGGCGGCAGCCGTGCTCCCCGGCATGCGGCGCGCGCGCCAGCTCACTACGAGACAGGAGACTCCCAGAGCTCAACATCGAGCAACGCAGGAAGAGGAAGCTGAACCGGAGGACGTTGCTCGTAGGGATCCATGGGCCTCTGCCACTACGATTGACGAGCTGCAGTATCATTCTCTGCGATGCTGCACAGAGTCGGTGGAGGCGGTGGCAAATGCCAGCGGCGGGCACAGGCCGGGCACCAGCTATGTCCGGTCGGAA
This sequence comes from Spirogloea muscicola, assembly GCA_009602725.1. NCBI lineage: Eukaryota > Viridiplantae > Streptophyta > Zygnematophyceae > Spirogloeales > Spirogloeaceae > Spirogloea > Spirogloea muscicola. The sequence goes on from WELB01000031.1 coordinate 329,171, forward strand.
GCGGCGACCGACCGCCAAAACTCGGCCGCGACAGACAAGGCAGTGCAGCTGCTGGTGCATTACGGCATGGCGAGGCGTGCCAAGCGCGACAGCTCCCTCATCTTCCACCGCCTGTTTCAGGAGTACGGCAAGGCCAAAGGCGGCGCGGAGGCTGGCGTCGCCATGGTGGCCAGCCTCTGCACCTCGAGCGCCTGCGTGGAGACGCACCCGGAGCACTTTGACAACGCCATTCATGCTGCGCTCTGCTGCCGGTCTCGCCCCCCTGCCCTCAAGCTCCCCGACGACCTGCTGGCGAGGTTTGTGGAGGGCCCTGCGCTGCGGCTCATGAAGTTCCTCAGCGTCGTGCTGCGGCAGTACTCCGGCGCCTTGGAGATCGCCGACCGCCTTGCTTGGGCTGCAGAGCACCGGCTGCAGGCCTACCCAGGCGTCTGCGCATCGGTGTTCGAGCGACGGTCGTGGATGCTGGGCCTGCTCGGGCGGTACACGGAAGCGGAGCAGCTGAGCCGCCGCGCGCTGAAGCTGCGGCGCAAGCGGCAGACGGCCGCAAACTCCGCGCAGCTCGTGAGTCAGTCGCTGATGACACTTGCCAGCCAGCTCCGTAACAGCGGCAAGTACGGCGAAGCGGAGGAGATGTGCAAGGAGGCGCTTGCCATCCGCGAGCGACGCTTCGGGAAGAAGCACAGCCTGGTCGCCACGACACTCAACCTGCTGGCAGAGCTCTGCCACAATCAGGGGAAGCACAGCGAGGCAGAGGACCTCGCGCTGCGGGCGCTCAGCATTCGGCGGTCGACGTCGTCAAAACAGGGCCGGCTGTTCAGTGCCACGCCGCTGGTCCGGCTGGCGATCGTGCTTGAGACGGTCGGCCGGCATGCGGAGGCGGAGAAGTACGCGAGCGAGGGCCTGACCATTCGTCAGGAGCTACTCAGCCCACGCAGCCCCGAGATTGGTATCTGCCTCACCACACTGGCAGCCACGCTAGCGTCACAGGGCCGGCTTGACGAGGCCGAGAGCAAGGCGCGCGAGGCGAGGCGCATCTCCGAGGCCGCCTTTGGTGTGGGCCACCCGATCACGGCGTTTGCGCTCGACGGCCTTGCCAACGTGCTCAAGCATCTCGGCAAGCCCAGCTTCGTCGAGGCAGAGGACCTGTTCTGCCAGGTGGTGAAGATCCGCGAAGCCAAGCTTGGGCGCGAGCACAGCCTCACAGCGAGTGCGTATCGTGACTACGCCGACCTGCTCATGCGCATCGGCGACTTGCGGTGGACTGAGATAGAGCAGCTGCTCAAGTCTGCCTTGCGCATCCATAGGACCGTTGCCATCGCCAGCTCGCCGGGCGACCTCCAGCTGGCCCGAACTCTGGCAAAGCTCGCGGAGCTTTACAACGAGCAGCAGCGCCACGAGGAGGCGGAGCCGCTGCTGCGCGTGAGCATCTCCATCGCCAAGCCGGTCCTGGGCAGCGGGCATGCGGAGACGCAGCGCTTGCTCGAGGCCCTGCGCAGGTCGCTGCAGGGCCAGGAGTGCTTCCAAGAAGAGGAGAGCGTCATCCGAAGCGTCTTGCAACTCCAGGCAGAGGAGCGGGGCCACCGAAATGCATGCTCAGGCCGCCTGCTGGTGCGCCTCGGCTCCTTGATGACAGGTGACGCCCGAAAGCAGGATTGGTTGGACGAGATGAGCCTCGTGCTGGAGGCCAAGCGTGCCGAGTTGGGCGCGAGGCACACTGACGTTGTGAGCCTAGCAAGGAAGGTGCGGACTCTGCGACGGCAGCGACTCTTCAAAGTCGCCTCGACTTGGAAAGGTGAATGCTCTTGCCAACCCTGTGGTTTCCTGTAGTGCGAACACACACACAACTTCATGGTTCAAAATATGATGCGAGTAGGGGGTTAACCATGCTTCAAGTGCAACAATCACTACAAAACCCAGAAAGTACTTGCGTCCACACATAGCCTGATGAGCTTCTCACGAATTCAAGAGACTATGCCAAGATTGTCTGTACTGAAGAACACGGTGGTGCAATAGACCGAGCTGGCCCTGCAGGCAGCACCATCAACTGACAATACTGTGTGCTGCTTTTGTGTGGCAGGTCACACCACCATGCAGATAGCTGTGCAGCTCTTGGCCTTGGCCATCCTACGGCTCCCACTCTGCTCATGCTGAGCACATTTTTCCCTTAGAACCCGGCAATTACCCTCTTCAATAATTGCTATAGGACTCATTCCTTATGCCAATGCATTCAAAACAAAGTCAAGGAAGACGTCAGGACAAAAGTGCAAGAAGCTGCACCTTGTCATTCTTTATTTTTTTCCAAGAACAGATACACAGCTACCCCAGCCACACTGATGATGGGTAATATCCTGTTGCCCATGTCTGCCAGCAATTAAGCCTGCTGATGCAAGCCCTCGCTCGGCCACCGCTTGGACTTTCCTTTACATGAGAGGCATGATATTTGCACATTCACAGACTTTGCTTGCAAGTAGCACTTCAGAAGCACCTAGAACTCCAGCCTTTTGATGGCGTGAAGGCGAGAGTAAGACGAGACACCATCCTGCATAGTGGACTTCAAGCGTCCTACTGTCCAACTGTTGATTGCTTGGCTAGACAGCTTGAGATCACTTAGTGCACCAGTCGGAAGCTTGTAGTACACCCTTTCTAATGACAAACTCACGCGGTTGTTGTTCTAAGCCCCCTTGAAAGATCCATCTTCTAAAAGCACAGGCAGCATAAGTAGGCAAACTAAGAGTTGATAAATAAGCACGAATTACTACACCTAGACCGACTGTGCACATTCTTGCATCAAACAGAACCAGAAAGTGTCCTGCTAAAAGGGTGTCAAAGGTCAGAATGTGGGCGGAAGCGTTGCACCACATTTTCCAGCATAGACTGCATCGCGAGGAAGTCACCCCTCAGCCTCTCATGGTAATCGTACATGTCCTGCAAGACGAGGGTTTTATTTAGGAACTATTTCAATTACATGTGGTTTGCTTGGCGGCCAAGCTACAGTAAGAAGGCAGCTTGGAATGAGGGCTGTTCACTCAAAGCCATCGACAACATGCTACAAGGTGGGCACGACGTGATGCTCTTACTTGCATGTAGTTGTAAAGTGCAATAGTGTCGGGCTCCTTCTCATCGTCAGACTCCGAATCAGCAGGCAGCTCTGGACCCGTCATGATAACATCAGGTTAGCTCGAGGGTCCAAGGGCTATACAGCAGACGATAAGTCATGGCGAAGCCTCAGAATCAAGCTCAACAGACAACTTGCATTCAAGGAAGCGACTCCAAAGTAGGGACTGGGACTGGCACAGTACCTGGAACAGAGGGCAAGAGCTCGGCATTCACTAGCCACGAGGGCTTCTTGTACGTACGCACAATCATTCCCCTGTGCTCGGATGCACTCCCCAAGCGCTCATCCCGCTTTGGGATCTTCCTCTTCTTCTTGGCCCGTTTGGGGCCGACTGGATCAGGCAGCAGGCCTGGAAGATTGACATGGGGCGGCCTCAAGTGGCTCAGCTGCCCAGAGAACTGCTGGAAGAGGTGCACAGGCTCGGTCAGTCCATGAAGGACCTGCAGTAGTCCACACAGCAAGGCCACGTCAGCTTCGATGGAGGATTACCTCGTGACGTTTTGACCTGACAGTGAAGCATAGGAACGCTCCATCGATCTGATAGGCAGCGCTGCTGTATGCACCTTCTTGCCAAAGGTCTCATGCTGCTGCTGTATCAGCTCCTGTTCCTCGGACACCGTTCTATCCAAGTGTGGCTTTGCCGTCTCCTCCGCGTCTCCGTTCAGAGACAACTCGCTGTCGTGCAAATGAGTGCCTGGCTCCGACGGTATCCTGATGAGATCGGGCGGATGAGCGGCTGGGTGCCTGGCCCTGCTCTTGTGTACCTCTCCTCGCTGCACAAACATAATCTATGTCCAGGTGAGGCCTGTCCAAGGGGTACACCTTCAAGTTCTTAAGGAACTTGAAGGTGGAAAGTACCAGACAAGACATCTAGTAACCAAACACTGGCAATGAGACTCGACTTAGATGTGGTGCTGGACCCTGAGCTTTCTGTGCTTTGCTTTGCGTGGGAGGCAGCGAGGAGCTTAGCACCACCCACCTTGATGGGCATAGGTGCCGCTACGTCTTGGCCTTCCTCCAGGTCTGCGGCTCCACCTGCTTCCTCCTCCATCACTTTCTTCTGATAAGCTGCCTCCTCTTCTTTGGCCACTTGCTGCAGGCTCTCCCAAAGGGAAGACAAGTAAATGAGAATGACTTCGCTAGCACATAGCTGCACAAAGACACCTCTTGATTGCGCCTCATGACAGATCATCTTCAACTCCTTCACACTGGAAAGACTGCAGGAGCTCTAGAGCATCCAGAACCTCACCGCAGAAACATGCTTCTCCAGCTTCTTTATCTGGTACCACGTTGACAACCCAAACCTCCTGATCTTGTCCTTGGTCTTTGGAACAGCCATTGGGGGAAGATTACTGTGTGTGTGGGGCATGCTCCCCTTGGGTTCTGTCATTGCTTCCGCCCCATCAAGTCCGCTGCCCAATGGAGGCGCTCCTTGCATGGTCCTAAGCATGCGCCCAAATTGAGCATACCGCACATACAACCGAATCTGTAAAAGACAAGCAAGACCTCTGTCTGAGAGTAGCCCTGAGTCACTTGCACACTGGAGAACTACGCCTGTCACCCCTGCAAGTAGTGCAGTGGTCAATAATAATCGCATGGGGCCAATGGCTTTATGAGATGCTGCAGGAGAGGCTGTCAAGTGAGGAACGTGCTGATTGCCCCGCCCACCTTGTCCCACCGAGCGCGAGCAATACGTCTTGCCTCGAGGCGATTGAGCAGCTTATCATCGTACCGCAGGTACTTGATGAAAATCTCCGACTGCAAGACGCATCAAAAAGGGTTCAAGGATGTAGACAGTGACCTACTCCTACCTTCCCACATGGTTGACTAACAACATCAATAATCACTACGCCTACAGCAGCGAAGGATTGCACTTCCTACTTCTAACAATGGCAGAAATTGCATGCACGGAAAGTACCATGGAAAGAAACCAGTAAAATATGATCATGGCAAGCGAGTAGATCCCTCCAATTCTGGATAAAAGAGTTACTGCCAACACAGCAAGCAGACTGTGTCAGCAATGCCCTGCATATCATAAATGACAAAGCAGAGGCTTTGGAAACCTTGAACAGTGGTACTCCAAAGACTACCCAATACTTCATCAGCAAGCTGAGCGCTGAGCATCGATGACATACAGATTCCAAAAGACGACTGGTGGTCCGTCTCCACCAGATAGGCTGAAAGGACTTCAGTGGATATTGCAATAGAGACTCCACTCCGGTTGGCAAGGGCTGCCTGCAGGCATGTTAGACGAGCCAATCTTTAATGCTTATTCCAACTACATAGTACATTGCAAATGACAGCAAGCAAGTCGAAAGTCCTGCTCAAGGCAGCAAAAAACCAAGTTCACTGAGATCAAATACAAGACTTCCCACAGCCAAGCGCTATCTTGTGCTGAGTAGTACCACACCTGGAGCTCTGCTGTAGTTGTGGAGTAGGACCCAGAGGTGAACTCATGAAATGTCACCTGCATGAGCATAAGATCATGGTCGCTCTTGAACTTTCTGGGCACAAGACTGCACTCATCAAAAGAACCCCAGAAACGAGGTGTGTGAGAATATAGCCAGAAGTGGAAATGACACATATACTGCTGTCATGGGAAAGGCTCGTCCATTCCTTCCCTAGGTGCAATATGTAAAGTACTCCTCGAGCAAAATTTTATTGTCCTCAAGTGGCTCGACACGATAACATTGTCAGCAAATATTGCCGATTGTACGTCCCAACCGTACTGCTGCAGGTCTTTATACAACTACTTGACATGAACGAACCCAGGATGCTGAGGCAAATCAGATTGCATGCTTTGCATTGGGAGTTAGTGTAGACCTGAGCCCGATGACATTGGACTGTGGACCTCTCAGCGTGGCATTTGGAGCAATAGTGCCATTGGAGCCACCCTGAAGTTGACCCGTTGCATAGCTGGACCGCATCTTTTTCTTCTTGTTGCCGAAAATGCGCAAGGAGAACTCAAAGCCGACAGCAGTTGCTACCAGCCCCTGCCATAAACCATTTGACCAAGCAAGTGCAGGACCAAATGAGTGCCAGTCACCTTGCCATGTCATGTTCAAGCCAAGACATGGAAGCCAGCCGAAGCGATCAAGTTCTGTCGATTGAAGGGTCAACAAAGAAGTGCATTCTCAAAGGGTGTAATTCATCAGTCAAGCTTGCTCTCACTTAATCTCCCTGCCAGAACTGATGGCAGGATATCCTTGACATTTTATATTAGTGGTGCAGGAAGCAAGGTGTGCTCACAAGGTCAGGCCTGTCAGCATATTGGAAAGCGATAATGTAATTGTCTTTCGCAAATACGCAGTCGGTACAGAGTATCCTTGTCCGTGGGCCGCGAGGGGTGTCGGTGCAGGTGAGCTGTGCGATCTGAGTTAATGACTGTGTTCGATTATCCAGGCCGGACCCGCCAGACTATATGCAACCCAAGTGCATCCACAACAGAAATCTCTGTCAGCCCTGCTTATTTTCCAATCCACACGACATTGCAGCTAGCAGCAGAGAATTGAGAATAGTAACTGCAGGCATGCAGCTTGGAGCCGACCAACTGGAGCTGACTCAGTCAGCCACCGATAGCAACAGAGAAGAATGCACAAAGAAGCAGTACTCACAGTGAGGCTATTGAACCCCTGAATCTGAGAGCATTTCAGGTTGCCAATGGTCGTGAGGTTGTAGTCAAGTGTGTTCTTGATATTGATGATGTCATTGCCATTGGTGGGCAGCAGATTCTGAACTGTCACAGTCTTCTTTGTCACAAATTGGTAGAAGAATCTGCAGCCACAACGCTGGGAAGTATCAGCAATGTAGCTTGGTGATACTAAAGAAGCCTGTCAACTGGATGGCTTGCATAATGCTGAACAGCAGCGCGACTTCCGACAGCAATTGCTGGGGCTGAGAAGCTTAGTCAATTTCATGTGTCCAGACGACCTGATTAGCTCAATGATGTTGGTGTCAACCACCATATGAAAGAAGTGGGGCGCTGCATGGTACTCTTACAGCCTTTTACACAACATGTTTGCAGTATGCCAGCACTAGCAGCAATATGCAACTACAAAGGAGAGGCACTGCTTGCATGCCAGCATTGCAAGGGAGATGTCGTCACTAGCTAACAGTCAGGGGTGCACCCCAGCGAGATGCCGACGAGGAAGATGTAGGCACCGATGGACAGCATGCCGCCCAGCTCGGTCTTCCTCTTGACCTGACATTTTTGCTCGTCCTGACAAGAGCAGATGTTTCTAAATCAGCAGACTATAATTACACTGCCGCTCGCAAGTAGCTGGGTTGTCCACAAGATGGCCGACCAAAAGATCGAGACGAGCATTGTCACAGACACCCTTGACGAGCTGCTGCTTCTAGTCTGGTTTGTGGTGAGGTTTTCAGGGGTGCCATTATCAATGCATTGGCAAGTCAATCATCCTCGCTAAGAGCAAGCCGTTCAGCCGACTGGCCATGATCAACTAGCAGCTGCATGGACTCTCCATCTTCCACAGGACCGATTGAGGAGAAGCTGCCGCCGCTGCTTCACACCAGCCTCGCACTGCACCATCTCATGACAATGATGCATAATGACGAACAGCACGAGGCGAGGGTGGAGGCGGGGCAGCTGACGGTGTAGTGGCGCTTGGCGAAGGCGACGTCGATGCGGGAGACGATCCAGCGGAGGCGGAACCAGACGCCGGTGAAGGGCTTGAAGCGGAGGAAGAGGCAGGCGAGCGTCCAGGCGCCGAGCAGCGAGAGCGTGAAGATGAGGAAGGCGTTCTGGACGTGCGTGGAGTCGTCCAGCGTGCGGATGGTGAAGTCGGGCGTGAAGCCCGAGGCGGACGTCTCGGACGCGTACTGCCGGTTCTCCTGCGGCCGGAAGTCGGCGCAGGCGCCGCCGCCGCCGGAGGCCGGCGCGAAGAACCCCGGCGGGCAGATGCACGTCCGGTTCACCAGCGTCGCGCCCGCCGGGCACGACGACGGCGCCGCCATGGCGGCGAGCTTGCGGCGGTGGCCTGGCTCAGCAAGGCCCACTGCGCTGCCAAGGCCGGCGATATGGTGTGCCTGGAAGCTCCCGAGACAGGCCCGGCGCCGTGCGCCGGATACCGGGAGCCGCTACCGCCGCCGCTACCGCCGCCGCATCCGCCGCCGCCGCCGCCGCCGGGTGGGGGCCTTGAAGACGGCTCAGGAGCCGCCGGCCATGCCGCGACAGGGCTCCGCTACTTCCCCGGCCGCCTGGCAGACGCTCCCGCCGGTCAAGCCGCGGGCAGCTCCCTCTCTTCGCGCCGCCGCCGCCGCAGCCGCCTCGGCCGCCGCCGCCGGTCGCGGCGGGGAATGCGGCGGGAGATGCGGCGGGGAATGCGGCGCAGGGAAATGCGTGTATATTAAGAGATGGGGAGGCCATGTGTGGCCAAGTACAAAGGCAAGCACATTGGACAAATGTACGTCACCTGCTGCTAAGCTGACCCGCTCAGTAACCACGAGTCAGCACATAGAGGTCGCTAGCTGACGCTCGAATACCGGACGGCAATTGACTAGCTCTTGTGCCAGCAGCTAAGNGGGCTGTGGGGCTCCGGGCCAGCTGCCCGGCCGCGGGTAACTGTCCGCGCTGCCTCTTTGTAGCGTGATTCCTGGGCTCCAGGAAACAGGCTACGTACTGCGGCCAGCGTGCTCGGAATGGAACACCGATTTGGGCATGAGCGGGCTGCGACGCCCGTGGAATAGTTTCGCTGCGGGGGGGGAGGAACCCCCGCAGTCCCGCCCCTGCTGAGCTGACTCACCCGCCCGCCACGTGGAGCGCCCCGTCCGGGGGGGGGCCCGCCGCTCCACGGATGCCCGGACTGCGGCGCCCTGCGGCAAAGTTCTGCGCCATCGCCGAATTCTTGACGGTGCCGCGGACTGCCCACCCGAAGTGGGCAGCACCCGACTTTCTGGACCCTTGTTGATTTCGGCGCCTGCAAATTGCCGTGAAAGCAACAGGGCCTTCCCTGCTCGTAGCCCCTACCCCAGTGCCAGTACCAGGGCGGCGGCGGCGGCGGCGGCGGCGGCGGCGTGCGGAGGACCGCGGCGGGCCTGCCCCTGCGTACCGGCTCCGCCGCCTGCGTCGAGCTCCTCGACGCTTTTGCTGAGCAGGTCCCGGCGCCGCAGACCCCAGCCCGACGACTTGCACCCGCCTTTCTCAGGTCGAGGGTTCGAGTCTGCCGCCGAGCAACAACTCCACCGCGCTTCTTGCTCACCAGCTCTGCTGTGCTCCTTGTCCCTGAGCCGCTGCACCGGGAGATCGTGGTCGGGACTCTGTCGTCCGCACTTCAATGGCTGACCTCTGCCGGCTGATTTTATACAACATAAAGTGATAGGCAGTTGGGGTGGAATTGAGGGTCTGGGCCCTCGACTCACTGCGCTCTACCCGATTTCTGGACGAGCTCGGATGTCTAGCACGCTGGTTCCACGCTTAGGCCCCATCGGAGAGGCACCGAAGCCTCCTCCTGATAGCAGTAGCGCCCTGCTGAGCACACGTAAGAAAAAGAGTTCAAGAATCATACACTTGTCGCGAATTGCTCGTCGCAAATTTCTTGACTTAGAAGAATGACTTAAGAGACTACCGCTTCAAGTCTGTCTTTTCTGGAGGATATCTAACTCCCCATACATCAATTAATACTTGAAGTGTCACCAACAATGTGGGCTTGCAGGTGCTCAGCTACGGCGCGGAGCCCCGCGTGGTGCTGCGCGCCGCTGCCGAGGACCCCGCCTGCACGCTAGCCAACGGGCTCGCCGCGGGCCACTGCCTCGCCCGCCCGCACGGCCTCGCCGCCGCTGCTCCGTACCTGGACGCCGCACGCGCCACCCGGGTGCGGCAGTGCACCGGTCCACCGCCTGGAACAGCTGCCGCGATTGCTTGAGCAGGGCCGGCTGGCTCGGGCTTCTGGCGGCGATGCTGGGCCTGCCAGTGCCAGTGCCTAATCCTAGATTTGAACCCTAACCTAAACTCTCAAATTCTAAACCCTAAACCCTGGTTGGCCTTGAGGCCAGAAGATTATTACCATATCATAATTGAGCTCAAAGTCGTCGTTAACAACTGCTGAAAATCATCTGCCAAATCTTCTTGGCGGTTGGCAGGACCAGGCGACGGACTATGAGCGCCTGGTTCTGCGCTCTGTGGAGGCCGCTGCCGATGGGCGGCCTGATGACGCCCTCCAGCTCCACCTTGAGGTCAGCCGGCAGGATGTCCGCAATCTGCTGCGTTAGCTCATGCTGCTGGTCATGCTACTGTGCATGCGACCGACCACCAACAGCTGTGCCGCCGGCGGTGACCTCCTTCCGGCAGAGCAGCTGGCGCGGCGATGCCCGCTTGATCTGCTGTCGGTGAAACGAGGCCAGACGCTGAGCTTCTACCTTGGCCGCCAGGACGTCATGCTCCAGCTCGCGGAGATGGTGCGCTTGCTCCTTCAGAGTCTCTAGACCAAGTCTGCATCACAGGGTTGCATAGTGTGCCGTGGTTTGACTGTCAGAAGTAAAGCTAAATAGCCGGTCATCCATGCATTGCATACAATGGCAGACTGCTTGAGGGTCTGCATCTCAGGCCTGTGATTTAGATAGGCTTTTGGATGTTAAGATCTCCAATGGGTTCACAGCGAGGAGCATTGAGCGTTTGCTCCGCGGCTCTCAGGTGCTGCCAGCAAACGGTGCCGCGCCCTACCTCCAGGGCATGCTGGCCTTTGCGCTGGTCGAGGTGGACCGCTTCCAGGAGGCCGAGGGGGCAGCACGCTGCGGCCTCGAGCTGCTTCCCTCCGACCAGTGGTCTTTGCACTCGGTAATCTCGCCACATCATGCACAACCACTTCTGAACATTCAGAGATTTCTGACTAATGTGTGACTCACGTTTTTAAACTTGATGTATACCAGGATCAATTTGTTCTGGCAAGTGTGCTGACGGAGCCGACACTGAGCTCTTATGCAGCTGTTGCACGTCCTCCACGAGACATGCCGATACACAGAAGCGCTCACTCTGGCTGCACAGAACCAACATTGCTGGCCCTCACGATGCTCCTTCCTGTGAGAGCTCAAATGGACATTGCGTCTGCTGCGCTTTGATAGCAATGAAACCAGGCTCCAGGCACTGCTGGGCAAAGTTGAGCACAAGCTGCTGCCTTTGCCCTCGCAAATTCGTAGTAGTTGAAGATGCAGTGTCTGGCGTTAACAAGGAGATAGTAGCATAACAATATGTCATTTGGGACATACAGATAAGACTTAGTCTGAGCAGCCAGCGCAAGCTCGTCGTGGCCACCAGGTATACGCACAACTGGTGGCACGTAGCACTTTGCCACCTGGAGCGTGGGGCGCCTGGCCATCTGCAGGCCGTACTTGAGATCTACGATACTCACCTCTGGGCTGCGACGGCGCTCGCCACCACCGACAATGGCGCCTATGCAGCCACTAATCGCGCCGGAGACAAAAGCTGTCCCCAGGTGTCGCGTGCCGCTTATGCTGCTTATGCTGCTTTTGGTGGGTGTGGCACCTGTCCATAAAATGACGACTGTGACGATCATGAAGAAAGGGGCCATATTAGTTTCATGTTCTGGTGAAGACCCCTTGTGATGCATCTGGCATTGAGATGCCGAATTTGTGACGGCCTTTGGATACAGGACCAGCTGAATGCCCTCGACCTGCTTCTGCGGCTGGATCTCCGGGGCCATGACGCATATGTTGACGAGCGCATTGCTGGCGTGATTGCGCACGTCATTGACCAGGTACGAGTAGAAGCTCACTTACGTAGCCCGGGAGATCAAGGCTTCATACATGTCACAGTCATTAAGAAGGATTGTTAAGCTTGGTGGGGATGATGCTTGACAGTTGTGTGTTAAAGTATGTGCGGCTGGATTGCTCATTGGTTGTATCTGATGCCCTTATTGTGCAAAGCAGATTCAGTGGCATGGAGAGCTGCTCCTGGACCTCCTCATGGCATGGGCCCTTTCGCGCAAACCCAATTCCATGACTCCTGCTGCCGCCTTTATGAGGAGCACCGAGGCCAGGTGATGATCGGAGTGGGACTTCATGCTTTCCTCTGAGCTGCTTCACGCCCAATGATGTGTGGATGCTGCCCTGGCACCATCGTCATCTTGGCTGCAGCTCTTGAATAAGTCAATGGTGGACGGCGCACGAGCAGGGTTGAGTCGATGCCAAAGGCACGGTGTGCAATGATGAGAGGCTGCTACCTCCCTGTAAGCTGGTTACGATGCCTGGTGCCCCGCGTGCAATGTGTGCCCCTTCCAGACCCGACTCTCCTGCTGAGCGCAGCAAGTTCAAGTACCTCTTGCGGCGACACGCGTTTGTCCAGGTAGCCAAGGCAATGCAGGCGTTTGCCAGAGAGCAGTACACGGACGCATGCCAGGCTCTTGGAGATGGCTTCTCAGCACGCTGCCTAAAGGTAGGACCCCTGCACTATCCGCTGTGGCCCCTCAGGCTACACGTCTGATGGAGAGTCTAATCTAGCATGTTGAAGCTTAGCCTCTGATAAGCTGTACTTTGCAGCCCATTGGAGCGTCAAATGAGCAGCTCGATGTGTTCGAGGAGGTCCACTGCCTGGCTCTACTGCGCAGCGGTCGACCATAACTTGGTGAGGCACCAACGGTGTTTGCTGGCTACTGAGCTGCACACTTGCTTGGCTTCTGACAAGTCATGAAGACCTTGACTATCATTGGACGTTGTTGATATGATAATGTTCTATTTTGATAAACAGTGAGCCCTTTTCATCAAAGGTCAGTTCAAATGCAGAGGTACAGTTTACAATCATCTTCGGAGAGTGACGTTTTTCCTTGGCCTGTCCAGCGCATGACCTCCTGCAGCTGAGGGCAGCCAAGCACGGCAGCGTGGTGTTTACTTCAGCACTGATGGTAAGGTCGACCACCGCTGCCCCACTGCCTTTCTTTGCTGCAAGGGGCGGCAGGGGTAGCTTATATGCTGCTCTGGAAACTTTTTCTCTGAAGCAGCTCCTTGGTGTACTTCTTGATCCATTGATGTTGCACACTTGCCTTTGACAAATCATTGCTAAGAGAAAATTCATACTAGTTTCTCTCGAAGACTGGGTCATGATTCCCTGTCCTTCACACTTCAACTGCATTGACAGCCAAGTCCCACAATTGCACCCGATAAGTTTCCAGCCCAGCTTATTGAACTGATCCTCAAGTGGAAGGCTGATGATTTGCAGGCTCAGGCACACCAAGCTCAGTGTAGAGCGGGCAGTTTGGATCACGTCTGAGGCTCAGCAGATTGTCTTGTGCTGTTCCAATGTACCTCTGTAGAAGCCCTGCAAAGACAGTTGCTTGAATATGGGAGACATGCAGCAATGCTTGCTGCTCATCCCCTCAAGATTGCCGCTGCGCTGCCAGCAGCAGCCCTATTTACTGTGCCATTGTGTATATAATGAAAGGCTTGCTTTGTGACAATTGTTGCAATCAAGCAACGTGCTCAATCGTGAACTTAGGTATACTGCCCGTTTCAGACCTGGTTTTGATGTGGCGTTAAGTTTGGCCCTTGTTGAAATTAAGCAACTTGCTTAAAAAGCAGATATTAGTCACAGAAGGGTGTGACGTTATGACAGGTGCCAAAGTAGCGGTAAAATGACTTTGGAGCCGGAGATAGCCTGGTAGAGATAGCCTGGCGGCGACACCTTTTACACTAAGAGCGAAAACAATTCCTCCTATTATGTCCACGCGTATTGCCACATCACCATCCTTGTCACATCGACAAAAACTATGCCATCGACGGGAACCGCACGACAGGGGGGCATGCAGGTTCAGGGGACTTGCGTGTTTGGCCGAAATGGACGGCCAAACAGAAAGCGGCTCTCACAAGTGGGGCGCAGGCTGTGAACAGCCAGATTAACAAGTGTTGACAAGGTCCGAAGGGGCTGGAAAGCGCTAAGAGAAGAAGTGGCTCTCCCAATGGGAGCAAGGGCTGTGGTAAGCCAGCCCGAAAAGGATAGACAAGGCTCGAAGGGGCCAGTCTACGAAGATTTCGTGTATTTGAAACAAACGAAGGCCAAATGGCCAAGTACAAAGGCAAGCACATCAAAGACCTACATAACCTACAGCTGAATGACCCGCTCAGTAGCCGCTGGTCAAAACATAAAGGTCGCTAATCGATGCCTGAATACTAGATGTCAGATAAGAAGCCCTCCTGCCACCAACTAGAGCTCGCCCAGCTTTCTGGTGCAAGGCATTAGCCTGGGCACGCTGCAAACAGGCCGAAACGCGTCGTCGCAAGACAGACAGATATGCAGCTGGCAAGCACATCTCAGCCGGGAACACATCTGCACGTCGTGTGTAGCCTAGGTTGGCACTACGAAGGGGCTAAGCCCTAAACCCTAAACCCTAAAAGCCTATTGACGATAGTGGCTGGAAAACGCCAGCCCAGAAAAGAATGACCGAAGGACGAGAAGGGGCCAGGGTAAGAAAAACAAGCACAAAGAGAAACTAAGCAGCTACGAAGAAAAGCGCGGCCGAATTGACTGGTGGGCTACGAAGCACTCAGTAACCCCTGCTAAGCAGCCTCAGGACAGAGAAACTGGGACAGAGAGAAGATGACAAGTCTAGCGAGGACCATGTAGGATAACCACTTGATAACCTCTAGTTGGTAAGGAAGTGGCTCTCCCAATGGGCCAAAAACTAAAAGGGCTCGCCCATTGAGGATAGGGGCTGAAAAAGCCAGCCCGAAAAAGAATGAACAAAGTACGAGAACGGGGCCAGGGGAAGCGCTAAGAAAAACAAGCACACAACGAAACAAAAGCAGCTACGAACCACTCAGTAACCCTGCTAAGCAGCCGCCGATCAGAGATGCTAGGCTCCTGGAAGTGGGTCCCCTGGCCAAGGGCCTCAACTGGGTAGTGAAGTGGCCAAATGCAACGGAGGTTGGGGCACGGCCCGGCGCCGGTTGGGCAACTGTCACACGTGGGTGGGCGGG
>WELB01000031.1:344751-371436 GCA_009602725.1 Spirogloea muscicola
AGAGGGAGAGAGAGGGAGAGAGAGAGAGAGAGGGAGGGAGAGAGGGAGAGAGAGAGAGAGATTGAGAGAGAGAGAGAGAGAGAGAGAGAGAGACAGAGAGAGAGAGAGAGAGAGAGAGAGAGAGGGAGAGGGAGAGAGAGAGAGAGAGAGGGAGAGAGGGAGAGAGGGAGGGGGAGGTAGCGCCCTGCTGACGTCCAGGGCGGGGGGAAGGTGGCGAAGGCGAGCCGACGAGGGAGGGGGGGGGGGGGATGGCCTCTCAGCCTCCCTCCCTCTGCCCCACCGGGCGCTTCTTGGCCGAGGCCCCCTCCCTCCTCCCCTGCTGCTCCCTCCTCGCCCGCCGCCTTGCCCAACGCCTTCCCAATCTCGCAAACCTACAAGCCCTCGCTCCTCGTTCCGCGACGACATTAGACCATGGCGCGGTGGACGTGGGCCGCCGCCGGCCCGTGACCCACAATCCGGGCGACCCGACCGCAGCGAGCACGTCGCTGAGCAGCTCGGCCGCCGCTGCGCTTCTGGGCGCCGCTCTTGAACGCTGATACAGAAGCGGCCTGCCGTTCGGCATGACGGCCCGAGTTCCACATTTGCCAAGCGGCCGGCCGGAGGCCCGCAGCTGATGGTGCAGCCAGTCGTACCGGACTGACGAGCTGCTCCGCGCACCTCCGGCTCCGCGTGGCCCGACTATGTCGTGCGGCCACCACAGCTCCTGGGGCCCATACGATGCCCTTGGTCTCGCCGGCGGCTGCCTCCTCGCCGCGCCGCTGCTCGTGCAGGCCCTGTCGGCGTTCCGAGCTGACGCCCTCCTCCCCGAGTCCTACCTCGTGTAAGCAACCCCACTCACGGCTCGTGCACTTAGCAAGCCATGTCAGCCATCACAGACATGCCCGGCTGCAACCCACTTGCACTACCTGGCCTCTGCGTGGCACCTCGGCAGCCTTTCCGCAGCCTACAGCTTCACATTTCTCGGCCACTGATGCGACTCCAAGCCTTTGCAGCTTGCGGTAGCTCTGGAAATGGATTGGTAGCCACGGCGGTTGCTTGACTTCGTTATTGCAGCTTATCTCGAAGATGGAAATACTTCGTGGGTCGACACCAGGTTGATGATGGAGTCTCGGTCGATGCTTCTGTTCTCGTGCAGGCAGGCCTTGTACCTGGGTGGCCACGCGATCGTGATCGTGTACGCCGCCCGCTTCAAGCTCTGGCCGCTTTTCATTCCGCAGGTGTGCACTTTGCATCCAATCCGCGCTGACGATGAGCTTGCAGAATGGCAAACCTGATGATGCAGAGTCATGCGCGCGGTCAGGTCCAGCACAGTATGACCAGCCATATGAAGTTGCAGAAGTGCGTCATGCCTTACCTCTGGCCACCTTAGACCAACACCAGCGTCTGATCACATAGTGACCCAATCTTTACGAGCAATCTCGATGACAGATCAGGACACGTCTCGCGCATGCATGCTTGCCTTATGGCGGAGGCAAAGGGTAGTCGCCTCAGACAGCTGAGGCAGTGCAGGTGGGTAAGGACACGCGTGCTCTTCTTCCACCGTGCTGACTCGGGAAGACAGGCTGGTGTTCGTCATATTGTGCAGTTGATCTGCCTCGTTGCGGTGCTGCTGTTGACGCTCATGAAGCTCTCATTCGACGTCCGCACGTGCTTTCTGATGGCGGCGGCGGCCACGGAGCAAGATACATTGGCAAGGGCGGAGGCTGCAACAGGTGCGGGCTGCGGCGGTCAGGAGATGGAGGCTGGCGGCGGCAACGGCGGCAGCCGCCCGTTCCGCATGTTCTACGAGTTCGAGGCGTCCCTCCACCGGCGCGCCGCTCTGGGCCTGCTCCTGCGCGAGGAGGCGTCGGCGCGCTTCCAGCCCCGAGTGCGCCCCCAGGCGTCGCCGTACAGCACGCGGCACCAGTCCCTGGATGAGTCCTCCAAAAGCTCCACCATTGCCGCTGCCAGCCCCGCCAGTGGGGAACACGCGGCCGGCTTCTCTGGCTTCAGAGACGATGCTGGCCTGCAGCCTTTGTCGGAGGCACAGCAGCCGGCCGCTGAAGCCACAACGCCGCCGGAAAGGGAATGCGCCCTGGTTCCAATAACCCTGACTTGAGCCAACCTCGCCAGGCCGGTGGCGTGAGCAGGCCAGGGGCCTGGGGCTTGTATCACGTCGCAGCATGCGACCCCAGCGAGCTACCGGCAGCCAGCCTCCTTCATGAAGACCATAGCTTGGGCATTGGCAATTGGGCTCCCTCTAGTTGATGTAGCTAAGCAAATTGCTTTCAGTAAGACTTCAAGGCGTCAAGATGGAGGGCAGACTTGTGGTCCACACATACTCCTATTCAAAAGGACATTGACATCCTCGCATGTGAGAATGCGTACTTCTCTGACAGCCTCGCTGCCCCCTTACTGGCAGTAGTGAAAGTAGTGGAGAATTTACATACTTCTTGTAGATTCTCCTCAACCTTACCAAATTTTGTCATACATACTTCCGAGTCTAAAGTTGAAATTTGGCTGCGAGGTTCTGGCAGGATGCTAGTACCTGAAGTGACCAAGCCCGCACATTACTTCTAACCACTGCGCCTGTCCTGGCGACAAGACATCCGCATGCTGCTAGGAGGATGAATGTGAATGTTTCCACATCATGGAGGACCAATCTGGTGCACAGTCTGCCTGTTGACGTGGTTCACATGCACGACCTATGAAGCATAGCATGAGGGAGGTGCAAGGGGTCGAGGTCTTCGGGCTACCAGTAATCTCTGAAAGAGACAATGCTGGTGGGAAGGTAAAATGGGAAGATAAAATATTTATCAAGAGTCAAAGTGCCAACCGCAATCACCGAATTTCTGGGGACAATAGCTGCGAGAGGCCTTACTCGAGCCACTTTAAGACTGGCCAGAAGGATCTGGCCCAGGGAGACGCATGACTTACTCTCTTTCATCTGGGATAGGCTGGACATTTGCTGATGCTTATAGTCACCAGGTGTGCACACAGCGCATCCTGCACTTTCAGGATTGTCCTCCGCAGGCCCTGTGCCTGGACAAGCCACTAAAGGTTCAGACATCCACTCCATTCGTTACTTGCAAGTGATGTGGGCGCCGTGCTGCAATAGTCTCCGAAAGCCTTCATAACTAGTGCTTGTACAAGTGACTTGGCGTTGTTACTGTCACGCTATGGAGGTCCAAAGCCACACTGCCACTCAGCAGAATTAGGAGGTAGGACGTCTATAACATGACATGCCACCTCAAGTGTCAGACCTAGGCACTCTTCCGGTCGATATTGGGCATAGTAGGAGCTCACGTCAGAAGACGATTTCACTTATTCACAGGTGCTTGTCAGAGGAATTACCTGGGCAGCAAGCGCCTCCCTCTCATTCTCGATCTGCATGCGCTGGCCTCTGATCGCAGCCCCCTGCCAGTCACAACCAGAAAGCCTCTAGGCTCCACATCACTCGTCTGTGTCAACAAGACGTTGTTCCTTCCTTTTCAAAGGAATGGAGACGGAGCAGCCACACAAATAGCATGATGGCTGCTGACGAGAGAACGTCCTATGGGATCGCTTCCCGGTGCCAAGCCTCGGACAACTGATGGCCCGCAAGAGCGAGGAGACCCAAGAGGCCGGCCACCACCTGCCGCCGGAAGAGGGCCTCTTCCTGCGCCCACCGCGACTCGGCGCTACGCAGCCGCTCGTCCACCGTGGGCTCGCAGGCGGCGAGCCGCCGCCGCCGCTGCAGCGCCGCCGCCGTCTCGGTCTCCACGGCCGCATTCGTCGCCGACGCGAGCGCCGAACGCCGAGGACCTTGCAGCCGCTGCAACGAGCCCACGAAAACCCATTGGGAGCTCGCTGACCACAAGCTCGGGCCTCTGGTCGGCCTCCAGAGAGGCGCCACAATGCCGGCGCTCTCGCGTTGCGCCGCCCCCGCAGCACCAGCAACGGCGAGTCCTTCCCCATACATAAGTACCACTGCTGTCTCCCACTACAGGGATTGCACTAGCGAAAGTAGTGCGTTAGCGCTTTTCTGGCCCATCCAATGTGTTAATCCCTTTTGTTAATCTGGCTTCTCACAGCCATTGCCTTACATTGCTTCACTGATTCTTCAGCACTTACAGTAGCTCCGCAAGACTCATGTGCGAATGCGCAGCGCAGCGCAGAGAGCGCGGGGAGGACAGGCGGAGGCTCACCGCGCGCGCGGGCGCTCTCCGCCACGCTGCCGCGGCGGCGCCGCCGGAGCCGCCGCCGCTCTGCCCGGCCGCCGCCGCCGCCGCCGCCGCCGCGGGCGCCGCGGTTGTAGGTGGGGGGCGCTTGAGCTGCTTTTTTGTGGCGCCAAATAGCTCCGGCGGTTTCGCGCCAAAATGCGGTGCGCTGACTCTGAGTCCCGCGGATCCCGGAAGAAGACTCTCCCAGTGAAGGGTGATGGCTGTGATTGGCCAGCAGAGAAGCGCTGATAGAAATAGCTCTTTCCAACATAAATATATATATATATGTAAGCAAGCAGTGGCTTTGAAAGGCCAGCCCAAAGGAATGTTCACAGCGACTCAAGTGGGCACTGGGTGCTCAGTATCCGGGAGCTCCGGCTCTGGACGGCGGCGGCTGTGGATGCCCAGCTCCCGGGAGGAGCACAAGTGCACACCTGCCCGAGGGACCAGCTTCATCGAGACGAGGCGATGGACAGTGAAGGCCGGCCCGGATGCCTTAACGAGGTCCAGGGGAAACCACTGAAGAGCACCGGTAAGCTCTGGTTAGCAGTAGCAAGTGAGAATGACAGGCAGCCAGACGAGTGCCGCCCCGCCGACATCCTGAGGCGCCAGCCAAGGCAAAGCCAGAAGAAGCGCAAGCTTCTCCAGGACGGGCTAATGGCAGTGAGCAGCCAGCCCGACAAGGCAGCTCGAAGTCTGTCCTAGCTGGACAGCGCCAGCAGAGGAGGCCGGCGCAGCAGACTGATTGTTGCTCATTTTCAGGTTAAGCCTCAGAATCGGATACGGGCAGAGGATGTGCTAGCATGACGAAATTGGAGGCAGAAATTTTAACTCAACAAGTAGCTGGAAGTGCAAGGGGCTGTGAGGTGTTCACAGGCTGATGCTGATGTGCACCCTAAAGTGGCTGCCAGCGGAAGCTGCTAGAAATAGCTGCAGAAAGTGACGTCCTACTGTCTTGATTTCAGGCGCCCGTTTCGTGGACAAGCTGGATCGAGAGTCTAAATATACAGCACAGTCTGTTCAAGGGTCCAAGAGTGCCCTTGCAAGGGCTAACCAGGAATCAAGCCTAAGTGCTACATCCCCTGCACTAATGTGGTACATTCTCGCTTGCCAGAAGCTCCTCAGCATCCTCCGCAAACATGTCATCATCGTCTTCGTCCTCAACCTTTTCGAATATTGTAGACCCATTGCCGGCCACAGAGCCATTTGACAAGCTTCTTCCAATCACTGTTGTCAGCTTCAACTCCGCTTCCTGGCTAGCAAGCTTCTCCTTTATTATCTGCGCTTCAGTCCAGAACGCAATTAATTCAGTGCAATGCCTAACAACCACCTTTCCAGCATTGGGCAGCCGACGACTGCCCTGCTGCATCAAAGGACTTTATGATCAAACACTTGCCTTCTCCAACTGGTCCGCTAAATCAGGATTCTCCCTCAGATAAGCCAGCACCTTCTCGCGGCCCTGACCAAGCCTGTGGGGCACCAACATTTAGATCAACCCCTGCTTTCAGTTGTGGAGACTCACGTGGACAACCCTAACAAATGGCTTTGATGATATAACCTCGCCAAGGAAAGTCATATTTCAGAACAAAATTTAAAGATGTCTCAAGATTGCAAAAAGTCACCACACAAACCACCCCTGTTGAGATAAGTAGATGACAAAGTCAGAGTCTGTATGTACCTGGTGTCACCATAACTGTACCAGGCACCCTTCTTTGAGATGACCTCTGCGCTCTCAGCACAATCCACTAGGCAATTCTGCACAAAATCATGGCAAGTCGTACCAACTGATTGACTGACTGACCAGATGTATGAGACAGTGACACGTACATTGCCTGCAGAAGTCGAGGTCATGTGCACAAAATTACATGAGACAAGACTGGCTGTCAGCAAGCTGACATACACTCACCAGCCGAGGAATTCCCTCTCCGAATATTATGTCAAATTCCAGAATTCTGGCTGGTCGACCAACCTGCACATCAGAGTCGGCCACAAACTTTAGCTGGGACAGTAGTAACATATCAATGGTCCGGCGGGCGGCTGCTTGTACTATTACAAGAGTGCAAACCACTCTGACTCTCTCTTGAGGGGTGACTTCCAAAAGAGACTCAGAAGCTGCCAGGTCATGTTAGCAAGTTCATCATCTGGAAAGTACAGCTTAAGCACTACTTTATGCAAAAGCCTCCCTGGTAAATATTCCTGAGCTCTTACCACTATCCATGATGTGTTCTTATTAGATAGGAGAAATCTTATTGAAGGTATCTAGAATGACTAATGCAAATCAATATACCTTGCTTTTCTTGATCTGGACTTTGGCCCGTATACCAATGTCCTCATCCTTTGGCTGCAGATACAAACAGACATCCACATGCAAGAAAAGTAAATGCTGGCATCATTGGGGCAAAAAAGCCGTCAAGATAACAAGGAGCACCTTGAGATTGTCAGTTCCTGTTGGCAACCACCCAATCACAAAGATGCAGCAACTTCACCAAGGAATGCCTTACCCCTTTTATCTTCTGGCCAATAGCTTTTATCTCCATGCGCAGGGACGCGTAGTATTTGAGAGCAACCCCACCACTCGTTGTCTCTGGATTCCCATAAGCTGCAATCTAACTTTTTCACATGCTCCCCTGTGAGGAGTGTGGGTGATGACCCAAAAGCAAGATACTTGCCATCATGCCAGGTGGACCCCACTATCTCTGATGGACAACTGCTGCCACTAAGCCGCCCACTTAGTCCACTCTGACAAGCTTGGCTGCTGGATTGAGCTAGTAGAGCAATCACATCCTACAATGAGAAGGCGTAAGATCTACTTGCTCACAATGACTCCAGTAACTTTGTTCAATGACATCAGCAGGTAAGGCAACAGAAATGCCACTGACGCCTCATTAAGCATTCCTACTACCATTGATATATGCGTGGTACCTTGTATCTCATCTGGTTGATGAAGATGATTGTGCAATTAGACTTGGACGCATTTGCAGATAACTTGCGAAGAGCCTGACTCATCATCCGGGCTTGCGTCCCCACTTGTATCATACCAATATCGCCCTGACATGCCAACACAATCGCTACTAGAATGATATCTGCACTTACTAGTGGCGTAACCCATCCACTGAGGGCACGGACACACGCAGTGACCTTGGATAGAACCATCTATACTGTTGATATCTCCCCAATACTTGCTGATGTAAGATCCAGAGGAAAATATAGAGGAAGAAAAAATACCTCAATCTCTGATCTGGGAGTCAATGCCGAGACTGAGTCAACAACAACCAGGTCAATGGCCCCAGACCGCATCATCTTGTCAACAACTGCCAAAGCAAAAACATGAGAATAGAACGTTATTCAATGATCCTGATTATGATCTCCTTCCTTTCCGGCTTATGTCTGATGACTTGCTACAAAGCGAGTCAAAACGGAGAGGCTCACTTTCAAGCCCCATCTCCCCATTGTCGGGCTGACACAAGACAAGATTGTTGATGTCCACCCCCAGCCTCGCGGAATATGCAGCATCAAAGGCATGCTCTGCATCAAGTAGCACAGCATTACCACCCCCCTTCTGCACACCATTTGCCAAAAGCATACATGTCATTATCAAGATCCAGATACACGGTAGTACTCCTGCTGTAGGCACCTTAACTGGCACAAGCAATCCCACATGTGATCTCTTACTTGCAATTGCAAGCAATCAATGGTGTCAACGCCAGAAGTAACATGCAATTTGCCACCTAGAATATACCTGAATTTCTGCGACAGCAACCATGGCAAGAGTCGTCTTTCCACTGCTCTCTGGCCCGTAAATCTGCAGGTACAGGGCTTGAGAGTGTATCTGAAGTGTCCAAGGTGGAGTGTGCAGAGAGTGCGTGCAACAAATACTACCCCAAATTATTAAAGCATCTCATTCAACCCAAACAGCAACCAACTTGATGAGGGGATAAGGGGAGATAAGGTAATATTAACAGGATGATGGTAATTCCAGCATGTCAGGCATGAGTTACTAACCTCCACTATTCGCCCCTTGGGAAGGCCACCATCAAGGGCAATGTCCAATGGCAGAACGCCACTTGAAAATTTCTCTCTGCAGTCAGACAATATTGGATCCTAGTCACTATGCATCGATGTCCACAATTGAACATCAATCAAGCATGATGAACAACAGTCTATTAGCTACTGGGCAGGTCATCAACTGCCTCATCAAAATATTTCTTTAATGATAAGCACGAGGACTGCATGACTGACTAGCTAGGAATGATTCAGAATCTGCCAAGTGGTTAAAAGTCCTCTCTATCCAAAGGGCAGCCAAAACTGGCACTGGCTTACACAGTTGGAACATCACCGCCAAGTCGTGAGATGCTCCCCTTGCCAAAAGTACGATTGATGTCCGACATCGCTGCCTCCAGGGCAGCTTGCTGCAAGGCAAAGCCCTACTTAAGTTTCCGGCATTTTGCTTTTACACACGCTGACTGAGTACAACAACCAACCATCTTTGACTGCTCATTGTAATGTACTTGAGTTTGTCCAAGCAGGCACAGGCTGTTACCAGCCTTCTGTCCTGACTATAGAAGCAAAGGATTGACTTCATCTCCAACTGTATGTCAGCTAAATGACAACCAGACTCCAATCCCTGCTTTGCGAGCAGCCACATCAAGTATGAGCTACCTGCACAGTCCACCTTACAGAACATCAATGACCACATGTCGTCCATTCAATGTACCTTCTCCTGCTGCCTTCTATCTGCATCGGTGTGCTCCTCGCCGTTGATGAGCGTCCGCAGCGAGCCCCGCTTGGCCGCCATGACCTTGGTCTTCAGCGTCCGCCTCAGCTCGTGGCTCTCGGCGAGGACGTCGGCGTCCAGGCGGAGCCCGGCGTGGTACTGGCTGCTGGAGGCCGCGAGGTGGCGCGGGCCCGGGACAGGGCAGGCGAAGGCCCGCTGCCTCCCATGCAGGCAGGTGCAGCCGTGGTGCGCATCTTGCGCCAGCAACGACGACCTGCACCACGGCAGACTGACGCTCCTCTTAACGGAAGAACCATCATGTAAACCAATGGCGCCACGACGAGGAGCACCGTGACGAGACAGGCGTCACCGCAGAACTGCCGGAACGCCGCGGAAATGCTGGACCAGCTGACAGGTTCGGCGGCCGTGCCGGAGGCGCACACCTGCCGCCGCGAAAGCCGGCGGGAGCGGCGGCGCCCTGCATGGCGCGGCCTGGGAAGAGGCGAGGCCAGTGCAGGCGGGGGCCGCCGCCGCCGCCGCCGCCAAGGCCGCCGCCGCCGTCCTCCTCCGTGCTGCGCGCGCCTTTGAGGTTGCTGTGCGGCCACTCGCAGCCACGAGCTCGGTGCAGCCAGCTGGCCTGGCCTCCACATACAGATGGCGGCGCCGATGAAAAGCCCCCGTACCCTTGGTCTCTACCTCTGTCAGGCGTTCCCTTCGGCGTGCCTTCTGAGCTTGTGAGTTGGCCTGCTAGCTGCGATGCTACATCACTGTGAGTTGCTGCTAATATGACAGGCGCGTGCTCCTCGAGCGGAGTGCTGCTTCTGTGCGCCCGGCGCCTTGAGTGTCGAGAGCAGCGAGCTTCAACGACTGACTCACTGATTGTTATCATGCATGCCTCATGTATGTGTGCACCGGTGCAGGGTGGTGTGCATCTTCCTGAACGGCGCTTCTATCAGCAGCCATATCTGCAAGCCCAAGCAGCCACTCAAGGTCAACGTCACAGAGTAGGACATCCTCTCCTTCACATCCTGCACGCTCTTGTCTATCATGACTCAATCTGTTAGTGATCCAACGGCACTGAGACTCCTTGGTCCTGAGCCTCCAAGCCTGAGGCCCTTGGTCGTGGATGGGCACTTACAGTGGCCTGCTCATAAGCAGTGGTGTGCGTTGATAGCTGCTCATCAAACCCAGCACCTCCACCTTCACCCACATGTCAAACTTTTGATAAATTAGCAATAAGTAGGATTGAAAGAGCAATGCCAGTGCCCTGCTGGTAGCCAACACTTGCAGAGAAGAAGCTAGAGGTGATTGCTTGCTACGAAGTAGGCGAAATGCTGCGGATGCTGGCTCATCAATAGTGTACCAATGCTAGCTCATACTGAGCCTTTTCGGGCACCNCGGCGGCGGCGGCGGCGGTGGCGGTGCTGGCGCCGCCGGCGGCCCCAGGCGCGCGCCCTCCAAGAAGGGCTCCGTTGCCCGCCGCAAAGGCAGCCAGGCCAGCAACGGCGTGAAGAAGGGGGCCGATGGCAGGTAGGCACAAGCACTGGACGCCTGGCTCGTCCACTTCCCACTCTTCCATCAAAGGGAGGCAGCCACTCGCTGGAGCTCAAGTGGCGTTCAATGAGAGATTCTTGGAAGCATCTCATCTACTTTCTGTCCTTCCTTGTGTATGGTTGTCATGGCCCTTGTGAGCTGGCAATCATCGTCCGTATTTTAGATTGCAAATCTATATGGGCACATCCACAGGCTGAGAGAGTGGTGTGACTGAGAAACTCCGTAGTAGAGTTGTGAAGCTCATTTTACGTGGATTTGCATGGCATAAACTTCTGGCAGTATAAGAAGCTGCGGCCAGTTTAGGTTGAGGTCCTCATTGGACATCGCAATCCACCTAGCCATGGTCAGCACTTCCCTATTCTTCATTGCTTACTGGTTCTCTTGCTTGCAATCTACACACAGACCAGGGGAGCGGACTGTGAGGAGGCTCAAGCTATCAAAGGCTTTGACAATCCCTGATACAACAACCATAGCAGATGCTTGCCGTCGAATGGCGGCTCGAAGAGTGGATGCTGCTCTCTTGACAGATTCTAATGCTCTCTTGTGCGGTATTGTTACCGACAAGGTCGTCTACATACACAGTCCTTTTGCTTTAAGCGCACACTTGCATATTCACACTTGGAATATCTCAGCATTATGCAATTTGGCACGATTGTTTGCAGCCAACATCAAGCGTTCAATCTGCTGGGTATCCGTTGTTGTCTAGTAGTCCTCCTCAGCTGCTTGTCTGGCCTGTACTGCTAGTTAGGGTTCTCCACCAAGCCTTGATCGATTGAGCACATGCACAATGCACATCTGGCCTCTCACACTGTTTCCATCTCGCAACACTGCAGGATATAGCTCTTCGAGTCATTGCAGAGGGACGAAGTGTGGATGACACGCCAGTGTCAGCTGTCATGACCAGGAATCCCTTGTTTGTCAACATCGACACATCTGCTGTAGAAGCCCTGCAGAAAATGGTCACTGGTAAGTCATTTTCTGCCAGACATGCCCTTGCTTGATTGGCTCAGGAGTGGGTACAGCCTTCATACTTGATTATCAGAATGTAGCTGGTGTCTAATGCCCTTGCACTTTCACTGAACAAGATCTGCTCCTGCAGGTCGCTTCAGACATCTGCCGGTGGTAGAGAACAATGAAGTTGTAGCTCTACTGGACATCACAAAGTGCCTATATGATGCTATTGCTCGTATGGAAAGAGCAGCAGAAAAGGGAAACGCTATTGCTGCGGCTGTGGAAGGCGTGGAACGTGAATTTGGGAACACCATATCAGGTACAATTAACCGAGTGTTTATCTCACAATGCTCTGGCATGGAATGGTCTGGTTCTGCTCGCCCAGTGTGCAGATTGACCAATGCACAAGCCTGCTGTATTACAAGTAGTACAAGTACTGGCAGCTGCAGTAGTGATGTGAGTGGGCACGTAATAGTGGAAGAAGATATGCGGCTCTTCATGGGGGACTTCTTGACAACATTGTGAGAGCGTCGTACCTCTTTAGAGATCGCAGTCACCTATTGACTGGACCGGCTGGGTGGTCATGGCAGCTCCATCAACCTTCATTGATACACTTCGTGAGAGGATGTTCCGGCCTACTCTCTCAACCCTTGTAGGTGATCAGAGCAGGTAACCTGTGTGCCAGACGATTTAGGTTTATATGCTGCCTACCTGTCAGCAGTCAAGATCCAATGGCGTGCCGGTGGAGTAGGTGCATAGGAATGCGCATGTTGCTCCTCATCGGCATTGTAGTTTGCACTGCACGTGTTGCGAAGGCATGTTGAGCACAGCTCCTGACAGTTCTCATTATTGCCTATGTGCATCACGGGATGTGCAGGGTAGCCATTGCAGCTCCTGGAGATTCTGTGTTCGCTGCAGCCAAGCAGATGAAAGAAGCCAAAAGCAGTGCCGTCATTGTCACAAATGAGAGTAGCAGCAAGCCCTTGGGCATCCTCACGTGAGTGTGATTGTAGTATACAAATGATTGAATCTTCATGATGTGCTGCAAGAACCTGGATGAAGTCGGTAATGGTCAGCTGCGTAGGATATCTCATTGCTTGCTTAGTCCATGGCATGCAGTGCAACAGTACTCCTACGCTTTTGAGCAGCGTCTTGTACTAAGACACTGATCATTATGCTACACAGGACGAAGGATATTCTGCTTCGTGTGGTAGCCATGAATCGGACACCTGATGAGACTCCAATAAGCCAGGTACTGTTTGCTTTTCTTGGTCAAGCATGTCATGGGGCTTGGTTATCCTCTTGGACATTCATGTTGTGATGTTGCTTGAGAAGTAGTGTAGGTGATTCTTGCCTGCTCTGTGAGTGATCTTGCGCCTCCGAGTGCAGAGCTTGATAAACCCAAAGTATCATGCACATCTGTAAGAAGAGAAATATTTTGCAGATTACAAAATTCAAGAGTTGAATTTTGTAATTTCCCGCATATGTAGGTGATGACGGCAAGTCCAGAGTGTGCTGCTCTTGACACAACTGTTGTGGATGCCCTTCACATCATGCACGACGGAAAGTTCTTACATCTGCCCATAGTCGACAGAGGTATGATAGCTCAGTGACACTGCATATACAACAATCACATAGACGCTGTGGTGACTACTAGATTGTTCGTAGTTCCTGTCTACAAGGGCTCATCTTACATCTCTTGCATGACATGTTTGCTCTATGGACGTGTTCGCATGACGTCCATCGATAATACCATAATCTGTTCACTCTTTCCTGCTGTACAGATGGCAATGTTGTGGCGTGTGTGGATGTAATACAGCTGACTCATGGAGCTGTTGCGACTGCTGTAAGTGCCATCCCAGACTTTGCAAGTCGTCACATCAGGAGTATGCTTGGAGCCAGCGCCAGCTTAGCCTGAGCCACAAGCTGACTTGCATTGGGCTACATTGCGAACGGCTGTTTTGCAGGTTGGTAATGCTGGCAGTGCAGCAGAAGCTGCAAGTAATATGATGCAGAAGTTCTGGGACTCCACCCTGGCGTTGGATGCAGCAGAGGACGAGGATGAGACCAGGTATAGTATGACCTGTAATTGTTCAAGCTTAACAATTGCAGTAAGCAAGGGGATTTGTTCCTTTGAGTCAGTCGACACTAGCGACATGGTCTGCTAAGATAAGACACAAGGCAGATATTCCTTAGAGTCTGTCAGGGTGGCAGGCGGTGGCATCAGCAACTTTGGTTCCTTGATTGTCAGATTCACTACTGGCTGCCTTTGAAGGAGACGCAGTCTCTCTTCAAGCAACTGACACTTTTGGGGGTTTGGCCATGGACTTGCGATATCATATTAGTCTGGGAATGGAGCCTGATGTTCACTCCATCTCAATGTGCAGTGTATACGATAGTGAGATATCGCATCCAAATGGGTTAAGAGGAGGTGCTCAGGTTGACCATGTATTTTCTTTCAAGATGGAAGATCTGAAGGGGCGTGTTCATCGCTTCTCCTGTGGTGCGCATGTGCTTTCAAATCGCTTGATGTGACATAAATTTACTCGAGTAGGTTGGTGTTCACTGGTTGATGCATGTCTACAAGAGTAGGAGTGACATTACTCCAAGTAATATAAGTAGGACTCTCCAGTGACTTGGAGTACAACAGTTATTTGAAGACTACTGTCATTTCTAGTGCAGGGTGTGGTACTGCATTTGTTGCAACCTTCTTGATTGAGACAGGTTTTACATGTTTGTGTACATGGCAGGCACAGAGAGTCTGACAGAGCTCGTTGTGGCAGTTGCCGGGAGGTTAGGAAGTGACTTCGACCCTGACAACCCTCCCTCTGTCCTGGTAAGTCGCATCACTGAAATAGTATAAACAATAAAATCAACTCTGAGGTCCGCTGCTTCACTAGCTCACTGACCTGCTTACGTTTCTCTTCAGTATGAGGATGATGAGAAGGACAAGGTGCTACTCAACTCGGACGAAGATCTTGCTGCTGCAGTAAGCTTTGCACGCACCACAGGCCTTAAGGTACTCGGCACTTGACTCGCTTCATCTTCTGTTTCATTTGCAAAAGAAGCAGAAGATGGCTGCATGCCAGCTTATTCTTAGAAAGACACGCCTGGGAGCATGCAAGAGCTTTAGCTTCATCATCAAGCTTCGACCTATTGTATAGCAACACAATACCAATTGCATCATGCACTGGCGGGCTTTTGCATATCTCAATACCATTGCACTGCATCATGAACTGTTGTGTCACGATCAAATCTCAAAATCCACAAGGCACCTTGTTGTGGGTGTAACTGCAGTCATTGAAGTTGGTCTTTGACTTCTCCGAGGCCCCAACTGAGAATTTGAGGAAAGCAAGCAAGGAGGTGAAGAACGAGAGGTCTGGCAGCACCACGACGTCCCGGTACATCAGAAATGTGGTCCTGGTCACAGCTGTGGCCTGTGTTGCAGGCGCAGCCCTATACCACTCCAAGTATCGAGAGCAAGTCGAGGCCTCTTCAGAGCCACTCCGAAAGTACTTTCGGCGACTACCTCATCATCGTCCTGCGTAGACCCCACTTGAGGACGCCATGACAGCGATAATTTAAGCATCATGCTGCCATGCGATTTGACAACCATTTTTAGGCTCATAAGCTGTTAGCCGTCCACATTTGACGACAATCTGAGCTATCTCCACTTCAAGGCAGTGAAATGTGCAAGGGGAGCGAGCCACTTGCAGACACACTGCATTGTAAAGACCAAGGATCACTTGTGCAGAATTAAATTGGTCCTAGCATCTTAGCTCACATGCCACACTTGGCTAAGGCAGGCGGGTGTTCACTTATTCTACTATTACAAGATTGCGAAGTCCTCAGCAAGCTCTCAAGCATGCTGCATGCCTAACCACTTCCTTTCGCCTATGCTGCAGAAGGTGCCTTAATGTGAGGTAACAGGTGCCTGAATTGTGGGTCGAAGCACATCGAAATCTGAATGCTGCCGGGCCATCTGCTGGCTCGTGAAATTTTTGCATCTGCTCTTGCTCAAGGTGCCAGAAAGGTCTGCATGCAACGGCTTTTATGGCAGTGGCGCACCAGTTGTACCTGCAAGTTTGGGCATGCCTTACTGTAAGTGCAGGGTACATCTTATGCATGATTCCTCTTACTTGTTGCTTAACATTGTGGAGCTCAGCGGGAATCACTATGGTCCTCTTTGTGCTGGTCTTATCAACAGAAGCAACTGTCCGAGGTCAGTGGGGTCTTTGTACGAACAGTTCTGTAGTGCAAAGCCGAGCTTCCAATTGTCCCTATCATAGACCACAAGATGATTCCGCAGAGCCAGATCTGCAGGTAACAAGACTGTTTGGGATGCCTGAAGGAAATGAGTTGCACTTAGTAGACTGTTACTTGCTTAGAATCTGGATCTAACACATTCCAAGAAGTTCTTGTCAAGGAGGCGGACAGAGACTGAGCTCATGAGCTACTTACCACCGAAGATGGTCAAGTTGGCATAAATCAGCACCATTGAGTCGTAGCAACCGATACAGGCAATGGGGACCTGCTTGGATGACCAAGGAAGGATGGGTGACAATACGTCTCTGGGTCTCTGTCATCACGCCTGGGTGTAATTAGCAGTATCCATTGCAAGCAAGAGCTGCACGCACTGAAGCAGCCACAATGCACTACAGGAGGGAAAGCACAGGAGTGTGAAAGAGCAAGTGAGCAGGCTCCGTCGCCGGCCTTACAAAGATCCACAAGTAGTTGCTCGGAAGGAGCTGCAGGTCAGCATCCTTGAAGTGGACTGTGGCGTTGGGGAAGTAGTCTGCGATCGCTCCTGCGGCGCTGCCATTGCGCACTAATGCATTGGTGGGCCCTTTCGAGGACCAAACCTTTCTTTCATGAAACTAGCTCTAATCACTTTCATGCCGTCAGAAACGAATGCCTGGGCTGCTGTTGGTACTCAAATAGGAGAGAGGCTTGCAAATGGCCGGTGTCCTGACGTTGAGGTGTTGTAGCAGAAGTTAAGAATGCTGGACACGTCTGCTCCCGCCAGCTCATTGATCTGCTCCTGGCTCAATCGCTGCAGCTTCACAGTCCGGTTGATCTGCGAAGCAGCATATTGTGATCCAGACCCCAATGGCAATACCAATTAAACAGAGTGGCAGAGGTCAGTGCACTCAAGAGGTCAGGTTCTTGCTTATGCCTTGCCCCCGCATCAACAGAGCTTACATTTGACACTGTAGCTTGGATTTCTCGGTGCAGGAGGATGACCCAAGCTAGCCATCTTGCTGGAGGCCGTCACCTGGTCGGTAAAGGCCGCATAGGCCGCTGGGGGCAGGAGGATTGCTGTCGTGCCGCTGTCAACGATTGCACCGACTTGCCCCGGCAACGAGCGCACGTACTCGCCCCAGTCAACGCGCAGGTCGTTGCCCGCCACGCTCATGTGCTCAATACTGACATTGTACAGGCTGCAGCGCGATTGCCCGTGGCCTGTGCCACATTAGCATTGCTACAACGCAACTTCACCCCTACTACAGAAGCAATGTAGTCAATCTCAAGAACCCAGAATACTATCTGGGTTTGTGCAGTATAATGAAGAGATACGAAGCTCGTCCTGAAAGAGGCGGTGGCTGTGAAAGGCCAGCTCAGAAGAAATCTAATAGAAAGGCCGGCAACCTGCAGGAGGTTAGAGCGGCCCCGATAATTGGTGCATTTTGATTGGTGTAGCATTGAGTGATTTACATGGGGTCCGTGCCAATGGGTGTCGTCTGCAGGCCGCCAGGGTACGGGCTCCCGTTGTAGAAGGTGAGCGTGCCGCCGCCCTCCTCGCCTCCGAGGCAGTGCGAGAACGTGCTCGACTGCAGCACCTGGCGCTGCTTGAGCTGGGACGGCAGCGAGAGGCTGCCCTTGCCCAGCCCCATGAGGCCGTTGGTGGGCGCCATCGCCACGTTGCCCTTCTCGTGCTCGTCACACCTGCAGCGGCAGATGTGACATCCGCGCTACTTTTCCACATGCAGAATTACAGCTTCTGATATCTTGCTAGCACAAGCACTTGTGAAACGTTGTCGTCACAATTGACATAACGAGCTCGGTTGCTATGATCTGACGTGAGCAAGCTGCAGTTGATGAGCTCGAGGAGAAGGAAAACATCGTCGCAAGATGGTCCCAGTCGAAGCAGTGTTACATTGTCAAGCTTGGAGTCTAAAGCCTGTTTGTCTAGGTATAGGCTGAAGGCGATACTAAGTACACATTGAAGACAACCGGTCCTTGATGTGCAGGTTTTTATCATACCCAAATATGACTCTGCAGGACAGTTTGGTGCCGCTGTTGCCGAGAGCCACTTTGTCCTCCACAAGCCAGCCGGCGGTGTAGCTGCGATCGCCGTAGATGGCGACGTAGTTGCACCTCTTGTTGTCACCACCGCATCCTACTACACACTCGCCTCCTGCACTCAATGGGCTGCAAGCGTATCCACAGCCTGCTGCATATGGTCCGCTGCACTCCGACTGGTTGAGCTGGGAGCAGAGGTCACAGTTGATGCGGTGGTGGGAGCTGGACATTTGAGGTGCAAAGGGGAGTGCCTGTAGTACATTGTACAGTCAATCAGGCCTGCTGCCTAAGTTGCCTCATCAGTACATCTCATGGTCAATGAGAGCTTGCTGTCTAACTTGCCGCATCGCAATTTCGCCGACAGTTTGAGGACCTTCTATGCCGGTGCGGGTGCATTTGATGTAGCCACGAACTGCCAGGAAAGATCTGTCCTCTGATATGAACACAATCATCGGTGTGTTGCTGACTGAAAACACGTCGTACCTCTGGTGAGACATGGCAGCCAAGGCAGGGCAGGCATTGCACCCATAGCAGGTCGCTGCCTGTGTCGATCTGCACGTGCATTGTCTGCTTCAAGGACCCCAGCGTGATCTTGACCCAGTACAACCTGCGCATGCACTACACAACAAGCTCGTACTTTGTGGCGTTCACGCTCCAGAAGCTGACATATTAGAATCCTAAGTGAAATGCAGGAGCCTGCAGCTGATCTCCACTTGCGGGCAGCCAGCTTAGTAATCCAAGGACCTGCAGACTTGCTAGCCTATTTACGTCATCGTAGAGCAGCCCTTTCGCCCTCAAGGTCCATGGACATTGCTAATACGAGCTAGTGATTGCAGTGTTGACGAGTAGCAGAGCCTGCTAGCTGTGCGTGCTTACCCATTCTGCTCAACTCCTCCATGCAAGTCCACCTCAGTCGGGCCAGGACCAGGGCTTTCGCTCGGCTCGTCGCTCGTAGTCTGCCTTGTACCTGGTTGGCTCTGGTGAGCGACACATCCACGCAGCAACCGAGACCGATGCCTGCATCACTAGCTACCTTGGCAATCGACGATCAAGATATGTCTGTGTGGGTCTGTGACGCTGTCTTTAAAGATCACAACTTCTATGAGTATGCACATACTGCCACGAACTGTTGCTTATTTTGAGGTCTTTGTGCTTTGTTGCTCTTGAAGCTTGCATGTGACTAGCTGCTCACCTTAGTGACGCTTGCTTCTCTGTGCTCGAGAACACAGAGAAGGTACTTGCTCCGAGAGCGTGTGGAGGCGAGGACCCTCTCCGCGAACTCATGAAGCCCATCCAGTAGCTTTCCGCGTCCTCCGAAGGCATCAACTTCCCGAGAGAACCTGTTGCACAACCATATATGAAACACGATCTGGGTCTTAGATGATCGATGAAGCATTGCAGGTCTCAATCCATGCAGGCTGCAGGCAGACCAGCGACTAGTCATAAGCACTTGTCCTCCCAATGGGGCAGCCAGAAAAGGATGAAGCCCTCGCTCGACCTCCATCTACTAGGCTGCGAGCGCAGGATTAAGTGCTTGTCAAGTCCCAAACGCTCAAGGAGTCACTCCAGCAGACATCACAGAGCAAGCAATCTGCTTTGTAGGTGACCGGTGATGGAGTGCGAGATTGATGGCAGAGCTGGAAGCTCGCTGGCCAGGGCCGCGGCTTCCGGCGGGCCTCGTCGCGCCGGCTTCTGTCAAGCCCAAGGCCGAGAGCAGCAGGAGCCCACAAGCGGCGGCCAGAACTGCCAGGCCTGTCATGGTCCCACTCCACTGCAGGCTGAGCCGCCGTGACGTGGGCTGCACCGCTTGCGATGGGTTCCACCGCAGGCGATGTGGGTCAGTGAATCTGTGGGCGGCCGCTCGGCAAGCCTCCGAGCAAGACTGTATGGCGAGGCTCTTGCGGAAGGCCGGGGCCTGCAAGGGAGGCGACCCGGCTGGCTGGCGTCCGCCCGGGGTTGGGCCATGGCTGGCCAGCTGCAGGCGGGGCGGCCCGGCCATGGCCATCCGCGGCCTGCATGGGGCGTACGTGCATGCATGATCACCATCACCACCACCATCATCCTCACCATCATTCACCGAAGTAGGCCTTTGTATAATGGGGTGCTTCATGTCCAATAATCATTTCGGCTTCACAAATTTCTGCGAGGAATTGAGCAGTCATGGAAAAAGCAATGGGCTGACATTAGTTGCATGACTGCTAAGATTGAGAGTAGCACAGACTCCAGGATATCGGTAGGACATTTGTGGAGACTGTAGTATAATATCGATGTGGTTTGATTGCAGCTACTGGCAACATAAGAGATCGGAGAGTTTTATCTCAAAGTTATTGAAGGGTTCGCAGTCATACAGGACTTCGAACAATGACTCGTGCAGGCTATTCTTGTTAGCTTTGCTTGGAGTGATTCTTGTTAGCTTTGCTTGAAGTGATTCAGCTATGCGAGCTGAATCACTTAGCGTCCTCCATAGTGGAATTGGAACTGGCAAGGGTCAGGCTGCCCGCTGCCCAAGTGGGCAGCCTGACACACAAGTGGCACTCCTGTCGCAGCAGCCAAGCAGTGTTACAGTTGCACTGGCGATCACAGATGGGGCTGCCTGCCAGCTCCCCAAGTGCTCAGCCTGCCCTACCTTGTGCAAGCACAGTGCTAGGTGCTCGCTTACTGATTTCACCAGATACCACTGAGGCAGCAATTAAAGCCCACAAAAGAGCATGCGTCATGATTAAGTTCCAAGTGGCTGTTGTAGATGTACAAGGTATGAATTGGTGGCACTCCCACAAGCTCAATGAGGGGACCACTTGCAGCAAATCCAATCCAGATGCTTGGCACCGCCGTCAGTTACACAGCTAGCATGTCAAAGGATGCCAGATTTAATTTGATCCTACTGTGGTAGCTTCAGTATCTTTTGTACGTGGGTCACAAAATAGAGGATGAAGGCACGCGGGAAGTGCTGAGTCTCAAGGAGACTTAGCACTGATACTTGATGCGCACAAGCAGAGAAACTTAATGTTGGCAAGTCTGCCAAGACTGCCCACATCAATTGAGGGCCCCGGAGCCTCGGCCAGCCACGCGGACGCTGGTGGCGCTGTAGTCTTCCATGCGCATCCCGGAGGCAGCACCCCGAATGCCCACACGCTCCTCTTGCTTCTCGTTCTGGAAGTTCACCAGGTCCTTGTCGTAGGCCCGGCCGTCATGGCTGCCCGCAGCGTGGTCGTTTGGTGCAGCACCATTGCCATTGGCGCTGGTACCCAGGGCGGTGCCATTGAGCTCGCGGTCACTGGGCTCCTCGGCCTCCTGCATCGTCCACATGTGTGCATACGTGCCGCTGCGCGCGAGCAGCTCCCGGTGCGTTCCCTGCTCCACGACTACGCCCGCCTCCATCACCTGCCAGAGCACATGAAGCAGTAGTAAGCCCCCTACTCCTGAGAATCTCAATTATACTCCCTATTGCAGCAATAGTAGCTGGACATCAAGTAGCCTATTTGACCAAAAGCTTCAGTGACATGCTGAGATTACAATGATAAGCAGCAAGACTGCCATGAAAAGGAAATTGTGGACTTATTAGATGCATGGGGGCTCACAATAATCTTGTCGCAATGCATAATGGTGGACAGGCGATGCGCAACAAAGAGGCAGGTGCGGCCCTTGGCAAGCTCTTTGAGCGAATTCAGAATTGCGGCCTCTGTAGGGGAGTCCAGCGCGCTCGTCGCCTCGTCGCAGATGAGCAACCGCGGAGCCTGTATGGCCACAGCACAAGTGTCACCTGTCAGTCTCGAGGTCAAACACACTGCTGAAGGTGTTTGCTGAGGGTGTTGATTGAAGTGAGCACTAGCACTAGCACTCGCTAGCACAGCACAGCCTCGTCCTCAGCAAGGACCGGAGTGGGGCAATCTTGTGCGAGCAAGTGCGTGATCTTGCCTTGAGAAAAGCTCGTGCAATGGCGACGCGCTGCTTCTCCCCACCGCTCAGCTGCAAAGGACAAAACAAATCAAGAGAATTGTGGGCAAATCTAAGAGGGCTCCTATAAGAGGTGATTACAGCATGTGCAACTAACAACATAAATGGCTAAGATGAATGAAGACAAAGAATAATAAAAAGTTCCCTGATTATGACGACCTTAAGCCATTGCAACAACAAAAATAACCTCTGAGGATCTACACATTGTCTACTCGTGGTGCAGATCAAGCTCGGCATATATAATCCTTAATATGACAAGTATAGATCCTCCGAGGAACCCAGGCATTGCCATGGAGTCCTGCTGACCTTGAGACCACGCTCGCCGACCATAGTCTCAAAGCCGTCGGGCATGCCCTTAATTGCATCATACAGCTTCTGCAAGAACATTCCATACAGTCAACATAGCCGCATGAAGAGTGCGCTTCCTACAGCAGAGAAGCCATGTGCAGGCTAGGTGGTAGTGTTCCAAGAAGTGGCAGGCAGGCTTGTCTATGAGTAATGAATTCATGAGGGTTGAAGTTGGCCAGAGCCTGCAATGACTTCGAGTCAAGGGGACTCACCGCCTGCTTGGCTGCCTGCTCAACCTCCTCGTCTGTTGCCGACGGCCGGCCATACTGAATATTGGCCGCAATGGTGTCATTGAAGAGGACCTGCAAGAGTGAGAGTCTTCCATAAGCGGCCAGCAGTAACCTGCACATGACATGGTCGGCCAGCAAGCAGCCCCAAAACCCAATTCTCTTACTCTAATCAGATGGAAAGACCAGGTCACCTTGGCCCAGGACTAGCTAGCTACACATCTGCGATCCTGTCTCTCAGCCCTGAACATTGAATGTTGCGAGCAAGGTCCAGGAAGGAGGTGCCGCCTACAGTGTCCTGCGGCACGACCGCCACGGCACTCCTCAGCGATGCCTGCCACAGACAACACTGGGTCAGGATTGCTTGCCCTCGCACGGGCCAGGCTTAGTGCCGGAAGAATGTCAGCATTGCACGCTGCTCCATCTCAATGTCGACCCTCGCGAGCCAAGTCTCTTCTAACATAATACATTGACAGTGCAGATGAGATTGCCATGTCATAAAAGCACTCTGCCTGTCCAGAAATCTGCAAACATAGGGCGGCAGCCTCTGTCGCATGCATTGGAGGCTTGCGGTTCAGCACCATGGTGAGGCTGCGGATCTCATGGTTGTCAAGGTACACGGTGCCAGCCTGGGGGTCGTAGAGGCGCAGCAGCAGCTTGACGATTGTGGACTTGCCTGAACCTGACGGCCCCACCACTGCAATGCTTTGCCCCGGCTCCGCCACAAAGGACACACCCTTCAGCACCTGGCGCCGTGTGCAAGAGGGCAGCCAACATGAGCCATCTTCACGTAATTGTCAATGTCATGAAAGCAGACCAGAAGATGTACAAGAAGAGCATCCGTTTAAAAAAAGGCATTGACAATTACGATAATTTTGTGCAAGATTGGAAGTGGCAAGCAAGAGCCTCGACAGGACCTGGCGTGCTGGCGTGTATCCAAACTCAACATTGTACGCGCGCAGCTTCGCGCCACGGCCCGATGGCTCCAGCTCCACGTCGCCGTCGCACAGTGCCGACTTGGTCCTGGTGAAAGAAAGAGCAGACAAAAGAACGTGGGCGAAAGCTTGCAACGTGGAGACGACAAAGGTTGTGCGTAGAAGACAAGGCAAAACGAGATAGCTGGCGTAAATTTTAGGAGCAGATTGTTTCTTAGTTGGCCCAACCGTGCACGTTCATTGAAGGGGGGTGGAGGGGGGGTGGGACCTGAGGATGGTGAACATAGCATCCATGTCCACAAGAGACTGCCGCAGGTCGCGGTACAGGAAACCCAGGAACTGGAGGTGCACAGAAACCAAGCATGGCACATGAGAGGGCAGCCATCACCGCAGCCATTGGGGCGCTAGAAGGTGCCTCCATGGGCGGGGAATGAGGGCCAGGCGGCACGACGGACCAAGCGCACGGAAGCTTGGTGCTGCATGGAAGTAAGAGGGTGGGAGGACTGGCTCCAGGGGCACCTGGAGCGGCACTGAGAGCTGGAGGATGAGACCGTTGGCGAGCACGAGGTCTCCAGCGGTCATGATGCCCTTGGCGACCCGCATGCCGGCCATGGCCATGACCGTCGCCACGCCGAGCGCCAGTATCAGCGCCTGGCCCCCGTTCAGCTTTGCTGAGATGTACTCCGCCTCCACCGATGCCTGCTGATAGCTGCGCAGCAGGTCATCGTACTGCTCCGCCTCCAGCTGCTCGTTGTTGAACTGCGACCACAGCCACAGCGTCAGCGTGGGCACGGCATGAGTCAGGTCTCGCCCCTGCCGGCAGATGGATCGGGAGGAAGTAACAGGACAACTATCCGTGATGGCTGCTTCAATGCAGACGTAACGACCAGAGGATGATGTATAGTATAGTGGGCAACCGTTGCACCACAAGAGCTGTATGTGAAAGGTAAACAATCGTGTGTGGAGTTGCGAATATGGGCTTAGGGAGGCAGCGCGGTGGTCGATGCCCGTGAGCAAACCTGGACGACAGTTTCGTAGTTGAGGAGTGCGTCCACGACCTTGCCAGTTGTGAGATTGTCCAGCCGATTCACCTGTAGGCAAGGAAGGAGGGACGTAGTAAGAAGGGAGGCGCGCAGCATTATAAGTCCGTCACTTCATATGCTTGAGCCGTCATACTTTACGGCATCTTATCATTTTAATGGTTGCATAGTACTGCTTATTGACCCTCACGTTGCTGACCTCTAAGCCCACATGGCTAAGACTGAAGAGGAAGGAGGAACAGAGATGACGGAGGCAGGAGTTGAAGCAGTAGAGGAAGAAGGGTTTGCAAGGCAAGGGGGAGCGCGGTGCCCACCTCCTTGCGGCTGGCAGCGGCGGCCTTGGTGAGGGCAATGGTCCACGCGACGTAGGCGACGAAGGTGAGGAGCACGACGCCCGCAAAAGCGGGGCTGATCTGCTTCGCCAGCAGCCCGCACACCAGCGCCAGCTCCACCGCTGTGGGGATGAATGTGAACACTGCGGCGCCGCCAGTCCATGCCGCGCCCTCATGAATAGGCACGTGCTCTGCCAGTCTCAGGTGAGAGGGAATGGGAGGAAGGTAGAACGGAAGGAGGAAGGAGGGAGGGCAGAGGTTGGGAGTGCAGCCTACCAACGGCGCGGAAGATCATGGTGACGGAGCGCTTGCCGCGATCGATGATGCGCGAGAGCCCGCCAGTCTTGCGCTCGAGGTGGAAGGCCACGTTCATGGCGAGAATGTGCTCGAAGAACTGCAGCGCCACACGGCGTCCCGTTGCCTGCCCTACCGGTGTGAACACTACGTACCGCACCTCGTTGAACAACGCACTCAGGGCCTGCACGTTGGGCATGTGGCAGCTGGCAAGGGGGTCAGCTGTGGCTGTCGTCTCAAAGACAGCAGCGGTGAAAGAGAGTCAGGGGTGCTTTGACAA
The DNA here is from genome assembly GCA_009602725.1 of Spirogloea muscicola. NCBI lineage: Eukaryota > Viridiplantae > Streptophyta > Zygnematophyceae > Spirogloeales > Spirogloeaceae > Spirogloea > Spirogloea muscicola. The sequence continues at coordinate 369,865 of WELB01000031.1, forward strand.
AGACGTGCAGGGATGTAGCTCCGAAGTTGGAAGGCTTAAGAGAGTGAAGGGTCGGAGAGGTAAAGGTATTTGCTTCCAAGAATCAGGGCCTGTGGGCAGGGATGGTGAAAGTAGGAAGTAGCAACAGAGAGGTAAGGGCTTCAGCAGAGGTAAAGGGAGGGGGTGAGGAGGAGGAGGGAAGAGAGAGTGGTGGCAAAAAGGAGAAGTAGGGACGAGAAGAGCGACGGAAGAAGACAGAATGAGGAAAGTGGAAAGAGAAGGTGGGGGGGATAAATGAAAAGTGAGCGCAAAGCAAAGCAGAAAAAATTTGGATGAAGGAAGAAAGACAGGAGCTCACAGATGGAGTGTGTACTAGGTGATGGAGATGGAGGGTGGAGGGAGGGAGTGTGGAAATGGCAGGGGTGAGGCACACAAGGACTACGGAAGAAGGAGGGGGGGGACCAGGGAGGGAGACCCCAGTCAGGCACACACCTTGCTGATGCCCGACATGACAAGCGCAGCAACGGCCGCATAGACCGCTTGCTGGCCCAGGCTAAGGCTGCCGGCCTGCGCGAGGCCGTCCAGGCCCTGCTTGAAGAGGAGCGGCCCCGCAAGGCCAGCTGCCTGCACACGCTTGCCATGGCCAAAGCTGGTCTGTTGATGAGGTACAGGAAAAGATAAGAGGACTCATGGATGTCACGTGCAAGTGAGCATCACTCGGAGTAGGGGTTTGAGCTAAGGAGAAAAGGGTAAGCGGCGCGGTGGAGAGAGCGAAGCACCTTGCCGAGGACCAGGAGCACTAGTGCGACGGCGAGCCGCCAGCGCAGCGTGCGGTCGCCGGAGGCCAGCGCCCAGAGGTATGGCAGCACCTGACCACCGCAGTTGTGGCCAGATCAGCGCCTGTTGCCGCAATGCAGGCACTCGATCTCTGCAGCACGCCAGCATCGACGAGAACTCACGCTCTGGATGGAGGAGTCGGCAGGGGGCTCCGGCAGCGCCAGCGGCCGCGCCGCCGGCCGCCGCTCGCCGTCCCACTGCAGCTCGCCGCGCCCCGGGCTGGAGCTGGCAAAGTCGGCGATGAGCGCCGCAACGGCAGCTGCTGCCGGCCGCCGCCGCCGCTCTGCCGGCCTCCGGCGGACGTTACGGAGACCCAGTTGCTCGGTGGGACGACATGTCCAAGTGGGTGTCCTGAGCAGGCGCGCCGGGCCATGCTCCCCGCTGTGGGCGAGGCTGACGGCCCGGCGGCTGTGGCTCTGCCGCTGCCGCAGGGGCAGCCATGCGACCGGCGCTGCGCAGGCTGCGCTTGACGTCATGGCGGCTCTGCCCGCATGTCAGAGCGGCAGCTGAGGCCGCTGTGGGCTGGCCTGCCCTCCCCCCACCTCCTCCTCCCTCTCTCTCGCCTCCCTCAATCTCTCCCTCTCAGTCACTCCCTCTCTCTCCCTCCCTCCTCCACCCCCTCCTCCCTCCCTCCTCCCTCACTGCCTCTCTCCCTCCTGCGATGTCGATCTGCCCCACATACCCCTCCTACCAGGCTCTCAGGCCCGGTCCCCCGGGCGGGCGCACTTCTCCCTCGCCCTCCCTCCCTCCTCCCTC
>WELB01000031.1:372565-385448 GCA_009602725.1 Spirogloea muscicola
GGCGCGGCGCCTCGGCCGCGCCCTCGTGCTGGACACCGAGCTCTGCCTGCCGCCAGCGGCGGGCGGCGGCGGCGGCGGAGGCGTCGGCGACTGGCGCTCGTACTACGACCTGGAGCGCCTGGAGGCGGCGGTGCCGACGGTGCGCCGCGCCGAGCTCCTGGCCCAGTGGGAGGCCTGGAACGTCTTCCACCCCAGCCGCAAGGTGCAAATTCTTTAAGTAACCCATTAGACATAACAGATACCCATTAGACATAATTGTATGTTGAGACTGCTTCAAGTACATTCGATAGAAAGCCATGATGGGATCCACAAGGGTCATTGGGCCGAAGCACGCACGTCCCTCCAGAATCTGTCGTGTGTCTGACCTCTCAGAGACCTTCACTGCTCCATGTGATCAGCTGATATGAGTTTCTTAATCGAGTAACATAACCTCTCATGACTCGAGTTACTCAGTATAAATCCGTCGGTAGACCTCAATATCACGATCCTGTACCATAACCAAGAGCCTTGACCCCAAACTTGAAACCTTGGTCCTTCACTCAGCTTGCCGCGTGGGGCCGCCACTGGCTGCCAAGATTGTGACGTTGCGAGAGCCATGGCCGCAGGTGACGGTGAGCGAAGTGGACGAGACGGTGCCGACCGCCAAGCTCGTGGGCGAGGCCACCCAGGTTGTGCGGCGGAGGATCCGGGCAGGCGGACGTGGGCCAGCCGCCGTGTGCGAGGGCGATGCTGGGCTCCCCCTGCCGGCTGCGACGCTGCAGCTGGCGCCGCCGCTGGCGCGCCTCACCGACCGCATCTGCCTTGCATTGCAATGGGACTTTGACGCCGTCCGTGTGCAGCGCGGCGCTCGCGCCGTCGACCACACCCGATGGCCACACCTTGACGCTGACACGCGCCCACAGGCGCTGCTGCAGATTCTCCCGCGGCTGGGGATTGCTCCAGGCCGCCGGCTCTTTGTCGCGACCGATGAGGCCGCGCCGGGCTTCTTTGACGCGCTGCGGGCGGTCTATGACGCCCGCACTCTAGCGGACTTCTCATCGCTCTGGGCAGAGGGTAGCGAGTGGTGGGCGGACGCCCGGCGCAGCGGCACTGCCGTCGCCGAGTTTGACACGCTCATGCGGACCCTCGTCGAGGGCGAGCTGGTCGCCCGCGCCCGCCGCCTGGCCAAGTCGATTGTTGTTGAGACCTTCCCGGATCTAACATTGGACCCTCTTGATGGCGTGTCCACTCCCGATGAGCTGCCGCCCTGATGCAGCCCTCACACACTACTTTTGATTGAATATACACAATTTCAGGGCTTTGTTACGTGCCTTGGCGCTTGACATTTAGAGCTGGACTACTAGGTTGGCCTTTATCTTACAACATATCGCATATGAGGGCAAGCGGCACAATTCAAGCTGAACACGAAATGAGACATCAAGTCGAGCAGCGAGGAGGTTCATGTGCTTAAGACTCAGTCTACTTCGTCCGTTACTTGATTCTGGTAGTCGCCAGTATTAGTGTACAGGACAGTGACGAGAGGGCTTGCCTTCGTGGTTAACCGAGTCTTCCAAGCTGCAGGAGCCAATGAAGCGTTCCTGATCTTTAGGAGCACAGTCAAGTGTCAATTAGTCCTTATTGGTTTCGGTTGCTGGGGTTTAGAGACAATTTTAGATATGCAACACTCTTGAGTGCTTATAGCCTTCTTCTTTCTTGATGCAGCTTTTCGCCCTGGACCTTTGTCACAGCTCGACGTTTTAGTGTACATATCTTTTGGTGTTACAAAGACGTTGGCTGTTACATCGAGTGCCTTGAGGGTGGGCCGTCAAAAGCGAGGCGCTATCTTTGAGAGCGATCGGCATTCTCCTCCTGTTGAGCAGAAAGAGAGGCACCTGAGAGGCCAGCGTCTGAGCAGCAGAGGCCAACCTGCAGCTTCATGGCGACTCGATTGGACGTCGCAAGTGCATGACAAAGAGTCTTGCATGTCTTTCCACACCTTTCTCCACATGCATGGCTCAGCTGTTGCTTTTGCTTTGCTTGCTTATGTGAACCGAAACAACACCAGCACTGTGGCCACATTTGCCCCTTTTGCCTCAGTAAGTAGCTGACTTTCCTCAGTGTGGAGCTTAAAGGCGGCTGAATGCATCAGTGTGCAGCCACCAAGTGAGTTTGTTTGTCAAATATTGTGCAGGTTAGGGACTAGCCTGCCAGCCAAGACCGAGCTGCCTCGCCTGGCCTGCACCTCAGACGCGTTTTTGTGCAAACAGCTGCGCGCCGAGGTGGACGGAGAGCGAAAGGGTGCAGGCAAGTTCCACGAGCAGGCCAATAACGTACGTCCTGCACCTCATACAAGCCGTTCAGACAACGAGCAGCATTTACACAACCATATATGAGGCGGGAACAGCATATCTGCTAATCTCTGGAGCACTCTAATGCTACCACCGCCGTGCCATAAATGCAATCCAAAGATGGGGTACTAGCTGGACAAGCGAAGCCCCTGCACAAAGGCGACAGCGACGAGCGTCGCTCGCCCGCCTCCGCCCGAAAGGCGCTTGCTTGGATCCCCCTGAGAGTAGCCGGCAAAGTAGAAGAAGCGACCCAAGAGGTAGAGCACGCCGCCAATAGTTGCCGTATACGGGTGCTGCATGCGGCGCTTATGCAGAAACATCAAATAGTCGATCAAGTACACGGGTTTTGATTGAGACCACGGTCAGAAATCGATAATGCCATTTTCCAAGCCAATGGAAAATGCGTGGCACCCATTCTTGGGCCTGCCACCAGGCGCATGCCAGCAATGGCGGCGGCGCCTGACCTGCAGGCCTCCGAGTACGAGGAGGACGAGGAACTGCGGAAGGATCTCGAGCGCCTGCTGGTGGCCGCGCTGGAGAAGTCGCGGAGGGGGCCGGATCAGAAAGAGCGACAACCACGGCAGAACCAGGCTTGTGACGGGCGGCGCCAAGATGCGACTGTGGTGGCAGCTGCGGCTGCGGCGGCGGCGGCAGCGGCGGCGGCGGAAGCGGCGCACCTGGACGCAGTTGAACTCCTTGAACTGCTTGCTGTCAGTCTCGGTGGCGTACATGATCGGCAGGTTCACGCCGTACCTGGACCGCCGCCAGTCGTCGGTCAGCAAGCGGCGGCGGCGGCGGCGGCGGCGGCGGGAGCGGAATCCGGGGTCGCCGGCCCCGATCAGCGGGGCGCGGGCAGCGGCGGAGGGCACGGCGGCGGGGGTGCTGCACCGGGAGCGGGCGGCGATGACTTGCGAGCCCAGCCACAGGTGGAAGACGACGGCGAGCGCGGCGATGAGCGCCACGCCGCCAAAGGCAGGGTCCAGCAGCAGCGCGGCGCCCGCGGCGCCGGCGGGGGTTTGCGCGACGGCATCCATGGCGGCGGCGGCGGCGGCGGCAATCGATCAGAGCTGCTGGTCGAGGGAGCTGCGGAGCCAGCTGGAGCCACGTCGCAGGTGCCACGTCACGTGCACGGATGCTGACATGGAGAGTGCCTCTCGAGGCGGGCTTGCCACGTGGCACCGCTATGTTGATTTGGTTGGTGCACTAGGTGACGGTATCTCAGTGAGACCGTTCGATATTGCCGAGGTGGCAATGAGAGCACGCGAGGGAGCTGACGTGGAAGTCCCCTCGCGACGGGCCCGCCACACTGTCCGTTGGTGCTCTCTGGTTGGTGCCGCTAAGTGACGGTGTCTCGGACCTCGTCTTGGGGATGCCGAGGTGGCGATGACGTGTGCTCTGATTTGCCACTCAGCTGACCAGCCAGCTGAGCTGGCGGGGGGGGGCATCCCCGCCTCTCCCCCGGCACCAGAACCTCACCGCGGGGCGCGGGAAGAACCCCCGCGCCCGAAGGTGTACGAGGAGATCCGGCGCATAATGTATCCTTGGCGCGTGGCCATCTGCGTATGCGCGGATTGGACGCCCATGGGGCTCCAGGTACGGTGTCCCTCCGTAATCTACAACACCATTGGTGTTTGAGTTGCCTTTTCAAAACCAGCGTACCGTAACCTGCAGAGTTTCTCCCCCGCACACGCCGCCGCCATCGGCGGCGGCGGCGGCGGCGGCGGCGGCGGCGACGGAGCCGTATTGTTTGCCGTAGAGGCGGGTGGACAGGCGGCTGCCAGCGATAAGAGATGGGATTCCAGCAGCAGGGGCGCCGGCGCCGGGGATGCCGCGAGGGCCCTGGGCTGGTGGTTCTTCTGCTGGTCGCAGCAGCGGCGGCAATGGCGGCGGCAGCGGCGGCGGCGGCGGCGGCGGTGGCGGCGGCAGCGACGACAGACACTTCTGCCAGTGTAAGCGAGACGGTATGCGAGCGGCGGGCGGGCCAGCAGGGGCAAGGCGCTCGTGCCCGAGCTCTGCCTCATGTCAACAGGCACATGCTCTAGGCTTGCTTGCCGACGTCGATGACACGGGCCGCTCCCTGCGGCCGTTTGACGTCAGCCCGGAAGCGGTGTGAGAGATTGCACAGTGGCAGCAGAGGCGGAGGCATGCCTTGTCGCATTGCAGTGCCTGGTCTTAAGGTGATCTGCGCCTCGGCAATGCAGGCGGGCCAGAAGGTGGTTGAGACGAGGCCCACAGTGCGAGATCCGGATGCAGCGGGCGCTCCTCCAAGCGCCCTGGCCAAGGTACGCCACGGAGCACCTCCAAATCATTTCTGCGTACAGGGAATGCCCCCTGTTTAGAATGATTGAAGAAGCTGGCAGATGCTGCATGTGTCATTTCTATTTCTGTCACGGCCCTTTATGAGCTTCCATAGCAACTAGGTATAAGTCACCAATTGACAGCTTCTCCAGCATTCTAACCGACTAAGTTATCATCCATTTGATGCCACTGTTGTCCAGTTCCTTACTTGGTGCAAGATCAATGGGCTGACGATGAGCAACAAAAGCAGCATACAGCCTGATCCAGATTGCAGGAGGAGAGGTCTATATGCAGTTGATGATATCTCTCAGGGCGAAAGCTTGTTCATTATACCGGTGAGTGGTACGATCCCGCCCACAGCTCGGTAGCTGTGTCGGAAGTCTGTCAAACAATGGCAAGGCCCTGGAGAAGATTGTTGAGTGCCTCTGTGGTTTTCATGACCAGTTGAGGCTTGGCCTATATCTCAGACAACCAAGTGAGGAGCATAGCGACGCTCTACCGGGGTGGGCAGAAGTTGCTCAACTCCTACTCCATGAGCTGTAAGTTCCTTATCCAACCCGGTACTAGCCCTCTGTCACACTTGGCCCGCAACAGCTAGCGTAAGCTCCATGTAGTGGCTCACAGTGTTATAGACTGAGCTCAGTCCTGCTCACGTGCTTGAGTTGCTCTATAAAACAGTGCTATAACAGCCTCTTATTGTCGCCTACATCAGTTGCATAGGCTTAGCAGAACTTTGTGACATCAATGCACATACATCACTTGAAAGGCAGGGTATGATCATGTTGTACATTGGACCTCTTTCCAGAGCAGAAGGAGAGCAGTCACACTGGGCACCTTATTTGAACATTCTTCCAAGACAAGTACCCTTGCCAATCTTCCTACGACCTGAGGTTGGTCAATACTACACACAGTCCATCTTATTTGTAGAGAATGTAAGCCACTGTCAGGAGCAGGGTGCAAGACAGGTTCATAGAGGTCATTGTGCAGGTTGTGGAGATGCTCTGCATGTGCGCTTCCACGAGCCCCTGCGCCTTCCATGTTCTGCAGGATGTTAAAGACGTTCAGTGGCACCACATGATTGAGAAAATTGAGCAGATAAGGAAGAGTGTTACTGAAGCATACGATCTGCTTGCTCCTCTGAAAGCCGCAACACTTGACGACTTTGGTGAGTCCACGTCACATCACCTCATAAGCATATATATAGTCTATGCTACAGGTGGGTTCATCTACATATGTGAATGTCCTTTGGCTCTCATTTGAGCAAGCATGGCTTATCGTTCTTGTGACTTCACATTTTGCTATACAAAAGGCATTTGTACCGCTTCTTGCGTTTCTGAGCACGGCCAAGTGTTGCACTCCACTGATGCCAGAGGCGGGGTGGCAGAGTGGGCTGCATCCATGGTATTCAGCCGTGCATTTACTTTGCCGGTCGGAGGGGGTGCCGACTTTCAAGACTTTGTTATGATGCCATTCATGGACATGATCAATCACCATCATGACAACAATGTAAGAATGTGAATATGGATTGAGCTGTACGTTGCTGCTCACTATAGAAGTTCCTTCTTTACAGATCTTGACATGCCAGCAATGCAGCACAATATGCTAGCCCAGAGGACGATGGCTTTGCAAACTTCTGCAAGTGGACAGTGTTGTTCTCCATCTTAAGTGGTTCCATAGTAACCGTGATGGCAATGTGCAGGCAGATTGGATGTCCCAACCGGTAGTGCATGGCAGGCTGGAGATTGTTGCCAAGAGGAGCATCAAAAGGGGTCAAGAAATATATACGTCCTTTGGACCACGGCCCAATGACAACCTTTTTCTTTATTATGGTATGTTTGCGCAGCATTGACAGGGCCCCGATTTTGTGGGGCCTATTGTTTCAGTGGATGCTGTGGACAATAACAAGCTCCTACGACACATGTCAGTGACAGCTACTAGCTCTCATTCACCTGGGTAGCAGCAGACTAGGTCAGTCATATAGCCGCGTTCAGTAGACAGACCAATAGAGATTGAGATCAGGTGCAGATGTACTGTAACGCTCATCTGTACCTCTTGCAATAGGTTTTCTGCAAGAAGAGAACCCATTTGACATCCTTCATATTTTCCAGGATATGGAGGTAAGCAATTACTAGCAATCAAGATGCGTAGCATGTTGGTGCCTCAATACAAGATCGAGGGTACTCGCACAAAGCAGTTGCCAGCAACCTTGCAGACTGCAGCTAACTGTGTTACCCGTGCTTCGTTGTGACTTGTGCTGCCACAGGAGGCTGTTGGGTGGTTCTTAGACAAATTCGACAATTACTGCTCCAATTACGGTGACGTTGGAGGTCAATTTGGCACGGTAGACCATTCCGATGTCCTGCAGTGCAAGGGCCTGAGGAAGGACCTTGGGTGGGCCGCAGCACAACGCGCCATGGAGGTGGACAAAGTGGGGCAGCTGCCAGGCGCTCAGGCAGCGGTGTGGTGGGAGCTCGTCAACATGTGGGGGGATCTGGGTTACGAGTACCTGCCATACCGTCCGGGGCCGGGAGTCCGGACTGGCGGAGTCGTGGACCCAGCCCTGCTGGCGGCCTTCGCTGTGCTGCACAAGCTGGTCGAAAGCAACGGATCGCAGTGCAATGCGACACACTTACTAACATCGCAGGACATGAAAGACCAGATGTGGGAGGAGACCTCTGGTGAGGAGGAGCAGGACGAGGGTGCCGACAAGGCGACATGGGAGAGCGACGATGAAAGCCTGCAGCAGAGCGCAGCAAAGGACGAGTGCGAGCCCCCATTCACGCTGCACGAGGTCGACCTAGCAGGGGCTGCCGTTGCTCAGCGGTGCAGTGAGATCCTGCAGAGCATGCCAACGTCGCTGGATGAGGACCTGCAAATTCTGGCTGCTTTGCAGAGCACAGAGGATGGTGTTACGCCACTTGCAGATCGCGCGCTCGCACTAGCTGTTCAATACCGGATCTCCAACAAGTTGCTCCTAGCCAAGGCCATTGCAGCAGCATCCAAAGCAGACGAGGTGCTTGAGCTGTAGAAACTTGACCGTCATTCATATGGGGTGCTGCTATTTTGTCTCTGCACTTGCGCTACCTTGCTGTCATAGCTTCACAAGGAGCTTCGCTGGAAAGGCCCCACCCTGTGAGCAACATGTGTACATATTTATGGAAGTATCGACGGGTCAACACCAAGGTTCACTCTCTACTGATTCTCCTGCCTGAATTTTGATGCTTCTCGGCCCTGGCAGGGCCGAGAAGCATGCATACTGTCCCTGCGCTTTTTGAAAGCAGATGTTGCTTTCTTAAGGATCTGCAGATGCAGGTGTCACAGAGGGCAAGTGTATGCAAGGGGCCATACTTTGCCGGCACATTACATGTCCTGGTAAAGCAGATTGAGACCGGACATGGACATTAAATTAAGAGCCTTACATGAAGCCATCACCTTGGCCTGCCAGTGGCTCAAACGTGCTGGCTTTGGCCGACATTAAAGCGGCTCATCACTTAGAAAACGGGTGAGCATCGCAAGTGCCTCGGCTGGCTTGTACTCAGGCACAGTGTGGCCGGCGCCCTTGACGGTTGCAAACGTCAGGCCGTGTGCATAGCGGCGGGTGAAGCCCGCCACCTGGTCGCCCACAAACCAGGGCCGCCAGTGGTCGGTGACGCGGTACCCAAGCGACCGCGTCCAGCTCTCCGTACCCGTGTATGGCACGCACATGTCGTGATCGCCACTGCGGCATTCCCACCGTCGTTGTTTTACTAGCAACACCAAAGGTGGCAATACTGGTTCTGATATGCAGCCTATATCTGTATGTGCTGGTTTTATAGGTGAATAATGTGTAGATGCAAGAATGGAACAACCAAAGTTCCAAACTTTGTCTCGGCTGGTTATGGCCAATGAGTTAGAAGTCTCCGTGAAAGGCTGCCAAGTATATGGGACATCAAGCAGATGAGGCATTGAGCGGATTATGCAGTTAATGGCTTTACCTGTAAATGAGGGCACGGAAACCGGCGAGCGTGAGGCTCCGGTGCTTAGGGATCATGCTGCCGGCATTGTGCTCGTACCGAAGGCCTTGTGTGCACAGCTGCCACCTTCCTATCTCAGCAGCCTGCAGAAAAAGGATCGAGAACATGAGAGAGGCTCGAAGCTGCAAGATCGGCAGCCCTGAGTGTCCTCAATAAGGACCTTCCTTCTAAATTGCGGTATTCTGTTTCATAACATGCAATGGAGGTCCTATCAACTTGAAATGAAGAGACAACATTTTTTCTGATTAATGCCAGGTACATTTGCAACAAGCTCACAGGGCGGGCGTGCAGGGCGCGCCGGACATCTGGATCATTTAGCCAGAGGGTAGCCACGACGTCGTCGAAGCATGGGACATATGGTGAACCAAGCCCGACAACGCTTGACACGTTGGCCCTCTCGCCGCCTCCATTGTCACCGCCAGCGGACTTGCCCACCTGTCGTTGCGCGAGCTCTGGCCACATGGGCACACGGCCCGGCCGCACCGGCGACTTGAGCGGCCATGCTCGCCCAGCCATGCGTGTCCGCACCGGCAGCGCACGTGGATTGCTCCTCCCTAGACCTGCTCCCTCGGGAAATCAGATCGTGAATGGAAATGCATTAGCTCGCCCATTGATAATGAAGCAAAGGGCTGCAGTGCAGGAGCGAAACGAAGCGTCCAGTGGGTAGCGGATGGAAAGTTCGATGCTTTGTCGTACTTATTAATTACTGCTAAGCATCATGCTGATCTTTGAGTACACATGTACAATCATGCGGTTGTGCACCACCTCATCTGAAAGTATTTCACTTTGGAGCAGCAAGAGAGGAGACCGGAGCAGGGGAAGAGGAAAGCTGTAGCACCAATGAAGCTGGAGGGGAGCTTGATGTCACTACCGCCGTCGCCGCTGCCGCCGCTGGCCCGAGGCTCCTTGTCGTCGTGGAAGCAAGGCTCGAGAATATCATAGATGTCTAGGTCGGCCACCTCCTGTGGCGGGACAGGAAAGCTCTGCTGCAGCTTACTAAGGGCCGATTTACACCGGGACGGACAGACGCGGCCGAGGGGTACGTGTCTCGCGGTGTGGATCGTTTGGGGTCAAACTTTTGCCAAGTCGAGGCCAACTCGAGGCCAATTTGCGTCCGTCCGTCCCGGTGTAAATTGGCTCTAAGAAGGCTTCACATTGCTGACTGGCGATGCTGTTTTGCGACTAGCAGTCAGCTGCCACATTTCTCAGCCAATTGGCCACTTGGCTAGCAATCATGCACTGCCGTTGAGGTAATACAGAGATTACCAGGCATTGATGTACCTAACAACTCTCAATGTCTAAAGTAATGTACCTTACAAATCTCAACGTCTGAGATCAAACATCATGGCCAAAGCTGAGCCTCAGGACGTAGAATGCGATGCCTACAATTGATGCTCAGTGACCAACTCAAGAGCAAGGAGTTGCAGAACAGGGACTGACCTCATAGAGATGGTCGAGCAGGGCAAGGCAGGCGCCGGTTGCATTCCAGTAGCTCCCGTGGCATGCCTTCTCCAGCTTCTGTGCCGCCACAACCGAAAAGGGGCGCATGTTGTAGGACAACACGGACGTGGCTTAGGCAAGCAAACACCGCCAGTCTGTTACACTGCTCTTGAGTTGGTGAGCCAGAGCAATGCCGGCATACATCGTGGAGTGGATTGTGACAAGCCTGTTTCACAATATTGCAGCTGCTTTAGGTGGCAGCCAGCGTAAGACACAAATTTCTCTAATTAATTGCAAATATTTGAAGAGGTGGACGGGCCGAGAGCAAGAAGCTCCGCATGGCCTGCTCCTGACAAAACAGGGGGACGGTACATAATGCTGGCTTGTTGAGTAGAATGCACATTGACTATGTTCCGTTAAGAGTCAGGATGAGGGTTCACAACATGGTCCAAGCGTTCAGGTGCACAATCATCTAAGGACCAGGGCGTGCATGAATGAGGAGGATGGAAGGGCGAGAACCTCATAGAGATCGATGCTGATGAGACCCATGCCGTAAGCAAAAGGGACGATCGCGTTGCCGTCGAAAACCTCATCTGTGCAGCCGTTGCCCACCATGTAGCCCTGCACCACCAGCACGTTTGTTGACCCGTGCTTATCAGCCATTGCTGGCGAGAAGCGGTTGGCGGCAATAGCCCTGTTATTGTGCATCCTTTTTGGCCGAGTCTACGCTACAGGTCACAAATAAATTTGCAAGCGCAGAGCACCCTCGCAGTCAACAATCAAGTGCAGAGGCAGGATGCTGTGCAATCATTGTTATCTCATGGCCAAGATCTCTGCTTTATGATCTACAGAAAGCTGAGACGAAGTGCAGTGGCTAAAGTCGTCAATTGACCTGGAAATTGATACGCGGCTGCACACCCTCGTGGATGCCTGCAGAGCTTTCGTTGAACAAAGATCACGTCATATTAGACAAGTCCGGGGCGCACGCTGCCGGACGGCATCGAGCCCATTTAAGCCATGAAAAGACCGAGCAGGCAACCCTCTGCCAGCAGCAGAGGCTCACCTTTGGCCACCTCCCAGGCAATCATTGGCACGTATATGCCGCCGTACGACTCGCCCGCCACATAGAATGGGTTGCCTTGAAACTCTGGGAATGCATGCAGCCACTGCAGGAGGAGAGAGGGAGCGCAATGGGTTTCAATATCAAGCATCCTGTTACTAAGTTGTCATCTTTCCTTGCAACTCTGGCCCAGTAATGCTGCTCGATACACAGACGGTCAGATGATCAAATTGCAGACCTTCAGGAGGAACTCGTGGAGGTCGCGAGCAGTCTGGAAGTCGTCAGTCTCACAGTCAGCGCGGGAGGTCGAGTAGGAGAAGCCCACACACGCTGGAGAGTCGACGTAGAGGATGCTCGCAATCTGGCGCCGGCAAGCTCAGCAAGGATGGCAGTTAGCAAGTAGATGAGTTCAGTTAGCCGGCGGTGGAGAGCTCAAGGACGGGCATTTGCTACCGGGCGGTCTTGAACCCTTGACCCGTGGAAGGCCTGGAACCAAATGTCAATCTGCACCAAGACCCACAACCCCAAGCCTTCACTGATCTGAGCCCAGGCCACGAAGCTCTCAGGAATTTGAGCAGCGCAGCGGCGCACCGTGGACCAGGCGAAGGGGTTGGCGACGAGCGTGGGGAGGGTGCCGGCCTCTGCGCCCGGCACGAAGTTGAACGGCCCTGGCATGCAGCGGCGGCTGCGGCGTCATGAGAATCGGGACCAGGGCCTCGGAGCTGTGGGCCTCAAAGAGCCTATGACACCTCGTGACAGAAGCCGCAGTCATGGCCCAGCTTCTACTAACTGGGGTTCGCAAGATGCTGAAGTTATGAGTAAGGAGAGCTTCAGTGATTTTCATTGTAGGAACCTATGCTCATGATTTCAGGTTCTGATAGTCACAGTAAGGGATTGGATGTTTTGGCTTCTCAGGCATCTGAGTTGAGATTGTTTGGGGTTTAGAGAGAATCAGGGTTTAAAGGGTTCAAGGGTTTCGGGTTCAGGGTTTAGGCACAGGAGGGGCGGTGCAGCAACTGCAGCAGCAGCAGTACCGTGCTCGTACACCCAGCCGTCGAAGCTGGAGCAGCCCGGCCCGCCGTTGAGCCAGAGGATGAGCGCATCATCCGAAGGCGCGCGCTGCGACTCCGCCAAGTAGTAGTAGAGCTGCCGGTAGCCGCCGCCGACAGCCACATACCTGGAGCATAGAGAAAGAGAAAGGTCAACTTCATCCATAATATTTGAGACTTTCTCTATGATATTAATGTTGAAAGACCGCCACGTACCTGGAGAAAAGAGAGACAGCAAGTTCAGCTTTCTCCTACTCACGAAGTCAAAAGCCTCTCTGAATGCCTCATGTGAAACGTTTCTCTGGCGGTCGGATGAGCAGCGGCGGCAGCAGCGGCGGCGGCTATGGCGGCGCCGGTCGCGGCGGCGCTGGCTGCGCGGAAGAGGCGTGCTTTTGGATTTGAGGTCTGGGGGTTTAGGTTTGGGTTTAGGGTTAGGGGTTAGGGTTAAGGTCAGGGTTAAGGAATTAGGGGTTTGGGGGGTCAGGGTTTAGCGTCGCACCCGGCGTAGTGGCGGGAGGCGAACTCGCCGCCATGGAAGCCTGGGAGCGCCGTCACCTCCCGCCTCTCGACGGCAGGGCCGCCGCCGCCGCCGTGCCGAGCCGCCGCGCCGGCAGCCGCCAGCACCAGCGCGGCGAAGACGGCAGCGGCGGCGGCCGAAGCCCGCGCCGCCATGGCGGCAGAGGGTCCCCCGGCCTC
>WELB01000031.1:385704-405134 GCA_009602725.1 Spirogloea muscicola
AGCCGGCGGGTTCGGGCGCGGGCTACCTGCCGCCCGCTGCCGCCGCTCCGCCGCCGTCTTCAACTATGCCGCTGTGACTTCGCCGCGTCGCGGCGCTTCGAGCCCGCGCGTTGCTGCTGCGGCTGCCGCTGCCGCCGCCAATGGCGGCGGCGGCGGCGGCGGCGGCGGCAGCGGCGGCGGAGAGCGGCGGGCGGCGTACAAGGTCTGCCTGCTGCCCGGCGACGGCATCTGTCCGGAGATCCTGGACGTCGCCGTCGCCGTGCTGCGCCTCGTCGGCCGCCAGGAAGGTGCGGCGGCCCCAATGCCATCGCTCCACTGCCAACGTTTCAATGGCTGCTGCGCTGCCACTGCCGCAAGAGCTCAGTCGACTCACTTGAGTCCATGGCCGCCGCCGCCGCCGCCGCCGCAGGCATCGCCTTCGAGTTCGACGAGGCGCTCATCGGCGGCGCCGCGCTCGACGCCGAGGGCTCGCCGCTGCCGCCGGCGACGCTCGACGCCTGCCGCGCCAGCGACGCCGTCCTGCTCGCCGCCATCGGCGGGTGAGGCCTCAGTTGCGCTCTTGCGGTTCCTTTGCATGGCGACTGGGTTCGATTCATCTGGGTCTGACTTCGGTTTTTGCCCACCACAGCACGGACGCCTGCAGAGCTCGGGTCCTTGGTTACTCGCCCATTTGCACTGTAGTATCGATCAAATCTCTGGACCTACGATTCAGGCAAACTGTGGTAATGTACTTATTTATAAAGTAAAGTACGTTATATACAAAGATACAAGTTTGGGGGTAAACGTATCAGCAGCGGTGGCGCCATATTCTGCAGGTACAAGTGGGACAGCAATCCTCCGCACCTGCGCCCGGAGCGCGGCCTGCTGGGCTTGCGCGCCGGCCTGGGCGCCTTCGCCAACCTCCGCCCGGCCACCGTGCTGCCGCAGGTGAGCAGGTCGACTTTTAGCGCTCTCAGAGTTTCTGCCGACATGGGTTCTTGTTGACGTCCTTGGAAGCCATGGGTTGGGCCTGGCAGACCTCAGACCTCCTTGCATTCATTATCACTTCCATAGACTATGCACAAGCTAAAGCTTTACGATCTCCTATGTACAAAAGCAGAATATATGAGAATGCTCTATATATAACGTACAAAAAGTAGTAAATATGAAAAAAGGTTCAGTGATCTCTGGTGGTGTCGAGGGTGCACTCGTATACGGAGGTCCATGCACAGCTGACCAGTTCATGACTCGCTGCTGATGGGGGGCAGCTCGTGGAGGCATCCACACTGAAGCGAGAGGTCGTGGAGGGCGTGGACATGATGGTCGTCCGGGAGCTCACTGGAGGCACGCCCTCATCCCGACCAGCTCTGCACCTGGCATCTCTTCTGGGCACCTCCCGGCGTTCCTTGCTCCTATAGCATTGATGGTGCTGGATTCTCTTTGGCTATCAAATTGACTTTTAAGCTTTAGGACAGGGCCTGGCCACCTCGATGGTGTGCATGAAAGGCCACCCGCAATGACAGCAGCCTGCTTGCGGACTCGTCAGGGCGACGATGCTTGGTGCATTTAATCACGGTGTGTGCCCAATGCAACGCAGGCATCTACTTCGGTGAGCCAAAGGGCTTCGGCCAGGATGCTCAGGGCAACCAGACCGGCTTCAACACCATGATATACTCCGTCCCAGAGGTAAGGGCCAGCACTTGGTCTCGCAGCTCGAGTGTCGCCAGCCAGCCGATGCTTCATCCAGCATTGTGCGAGCCCGGAGCGGCGCTGACGATTCAGGCCGCCGCTGGCTCCGCAGATCGACCGGATAGCGCGGGTCGGCTTCGAGACTGCCCGCAAGCGGCGGGGCAAGCTGTGCTCTGTGGACAAGGCGAATGTCCTCGAGGTGCGGTGACGCAGGTCCAAGCAGCCATCCTTCCCTGCATTGCCTCATTCATGCTGCCATGGAGTGCATGCAGTGCTTTGGCATCAGCTGATGCCAAAGCCATGCACTTTTGTCCAGCTACTCAGAGAAAAGTCTGTCTCTTACAAGCTATTGTGCTGAGAGCAGCCATTTGCCTAGCAAGTGCAGACTTCCCAGTTGTGGAGAGAGCGGGTGACAGTCCTCGGGAAGGACGAGTACCCTGACGTGGAGCTCTCGCACATGTACGTTGACAATGCCGCCATGCAACTCATCAGGAACCCCAAGCAGGTGTTGGACGATCTGGCCCTTCGCTTCTACTACTACCAAGGCACAAGCTCGCATTGCATTTGTGCTGCAGGCTGATCGAGTGTGGCATGGCTGCATGAAGCAATTTTTTGTGGGAGTACTCTGCAAGTATGTTATGTTTCTGCCTGTAGCATGAGCTGTGTTGTGCTAACAACTGCAAGCGAGCGGGATGTTGCAGTTTGACACCATTGTGACGGGAAACATCTTTGGGGACATCTTGTCGGACGAGGCGTCCATGTTGACTGGCAGTATCGGGATGCTTCCCTCTGCGAGCATTGGACAATCAGTAAGCTGCTTGCCTGTAATGAAAGGCTTGGTCATCAGCAAGGTTGTTGGGTATACTCATGTCCGCCTGTTCATCTTCTTCATTCTGGCCCCTCTGGTCTACGCCTCACAGCTCAGCAACTAACATGCTTGAAGTGGTGTACCTATGCAGGGACCTGGTGTGTACGAGCCAGTGCATGGTTCGGCGCCTGACATTGCCAATCAGGTGCAACTCAATCGACCAAGTTGTTACGGCCTTTACTATGATTGTTCCGACTTGTTTTGCGACATTGTGTTGCTACAGCACTGCACCCATTTGATACTCCCTGGTCATGACATTGCTAGATTACTAGAGCATCATTATTGCGATATGTAGTATGTGTTCATGGCATATCATTATAAATCTCAAGAATGCCGGGTTTGTAAACCAGCTGGTCAATGTCAAACCCTGATAGAGATGAATTCAGTAATCTGATATAGCAGGTCTGTGTAATAGCTGGACAGTCCTTACTGCACGTATGAAGTGTGACGCATTGCTAGGTCACTTGACTCAACAGTCCATAATAGGAAATTCAAGGTGTGTAGTTTGGCCACTGCAGTCAGATTACTTCCCTTCTTCTCCTTAAGGGAGGGGAGAGGCTGCTTACTGTCGGTTATCATTCTCGATGTGCAGGATAAGGCAAATCCCCTTGCCCAGATCCTGAGTGCAGCCATGATGCTTCGGTACGGCCTCAATGAGCCCGATGCTGCTCAGCGCATCGAGGCAGCGGTCCTTGCTGCACTGGATGCCGGCTTCAGGACTGGGGATATATATTCGCCTGGGCTGGTATGTTTACTTCAACCGTGGGCACGCACCCTTATGGACCGCTAGTCTGCAGTAGTGTTGCACTGGACAGGTCTTAATTTCAGCCTTCTCATGCCTTCTATGTAACAAATCTTTATTCCAGGCCAATATCTGCTTACAGTGAGGAAGTGCGTCAAGCAGCTCAGGCTTGCGCCGATGTGTTGACTTGCTCCTGCACTGCTGCAGACGCTGGTCGGTTGCAAGGAGATGGGCGAGGTGGTAGTGAGAATGTTGGAAGGCTCTTGCGCACCTGCCGGAGCTGCGGCCGCTGTCCATTGATAGGCTTTTCAATGCCACTGTCCTCAGACCTAGCGTATGTTGTAGGGCTACCTGGGTGCTGCTCTCGAGTCCGCAAGCCTATCATGAGTTCCAACAGGCTCTACCAGGGTGTCTGTCAGCGTGCTCTTCCTGTCACAAGCACTTGGAGAAGCTTTTCCACATGCAAGTGATTCCGTCATCTTTCGAGTAGGCTTGCATTGTGGTTGTAGTCCCTTCTGAGCTGACAGGGGACAGAGCTCACCGGGCCTGTGCCTAAGCCGCTTCGCCAAGAGGAGACAATGGCTCAGAAAGTCCAGCTCAACAACATGGACAAGGTCAAGGGGTAAGCCCCAACGCAAATGCGCAAACCATTGCAAGCAATATGAGTGGCTCCAACCGATGACCACTGAATAAGTCCTAGTCAATAAGCGCAAGTGGGAAGGTGTAGTTTAGGGGAGTTGCCTTGCCAAGATCGGAGAAAGCAGCTGAGGCAAGTACAGCCAGCACGTAATGCGCAAGCCTGGTCATATGCAGCCTAATGGATGAATGCAACGTGATCTACCCGAGAGCCCACAGCAAGTATACTAGCCTGCTCGCTGATAGCAGCCAGAGCCTTTTGGCTGGCCTTCCATAGCTATGCGCCCCTTCCCCCAAAAGCTCTGTGGGCGTCGTTGGGACAATCACATATCCTACAGGCTTGTCGACGCATTTGAGCTCCTTACTGGGCTGGGCGCTCCTGTACCTGCTCCTGTACCTGTTCCTGTGTTCTGTAAACAGCGTTCTCAGAGTCTGCCTTCCTCCAGTCGTACTCCTCCATTGGACGTTTGCCCTTGTCCACAGGCCCAGCAGGCCGCCCTCGCTGAGGCGGCGGCCCAGCGGATCGCCCTCGTCGCGGCGGCTCAGATGCAGATGCGCTCATGGCGGCAGACAGATTCAGATCTCAGACAGTCAGTCAGAAAGCACAGGCTCCGCCCTCACCCAAGCTGGGTGGCAGCCATGGCTAGGGCGCACGGGAGCACCGCGTGGCCTCAGATGTTTGGAGTCTTTTGTTTTCATATTGTAAGGATCTTATTCCAAGTTGATATTTCTTCAATATCTGCTACTTGGTTAGTAGTCAAGGTAAAAGCTCTTGTAATTCTTGCTAATTCAGTCTCATCAGTTGGGAAATGTCCAGCGCGCGTGATTTTGTGCAACAATTGCTTTACGCACAGGTTTGTACTGAATATTTATTGGATTAGCTAACCAATAATCTTTCGCACCCATGCGTCTTATGTGTTGTGCAACAACACCAGAGTGTGGTTGTTAGGTGCAATGTATCTGAGATACAACAAATTTCCACACTCCGGTGTTGTTGCACAATACGTAAGATGCATGGGTGCGAAACATTATTGGTTAGCTAATCCATTATAAATTAAGTATAAACCTGTGCGCGAAGCAATTGTCGCACAAAATCAAGCGCGCTGGTGATTTCCAACTGATGAGACCGAACTGGCACGAATAATGAGAGCTTCTACCTTGACTGCTAACCAAGTAGCAGATGTTGATGAATAACACTTAGAATAAGATCCTTAAGTATATAACGATAATATTATATTAAATATCTCCAAACACCTGATGCCACGCGGTGCTCCCGTGCGCCCTAGCCATGGCTGCTACCCACCTTGGGTGAGGGCGGAGCCTGTGCTGTCTGACTGACCGTCTGAAATGTGAATGTGTCTGCCGCCATGAGAGCATCTGCATCTGAGCCGCCGCGATGAGGGCGATCTGCTGGGCCGCCTCCTCAACGAGGGCGGTCTGTTGGGCCTGTGGACGAGGGCAAACGCCCTATGGAGGAGTCCGACTGGATGGAGGAAGGCAGACTCTGAGAACGCTGACTACAACACACAGGAACAGGTACAGGAGCAGGTACAGGCGCGCACAGCCCAGGAAACCTTTCATCGAGAAGGCGTGGCATATCTTGCCCCTTCCCCAAGGACATGTTGGCTTGACCGGGTAGAATACTCTAATGCCTCGTACATGTGAGGGTCACGTGCACAAGTGTGCCGATTTTCAAGGCCCGCATCACCAGCATATAGATGGCAAGCAATGATTCCTTCCAGATTGTACTGTGGACGCCAGGAAGCAAATTCTAGTGGAATTGCACTTTGAAAGTCTATAGCTTGATCGTCACCATATAAGCCGATTGCGGCAGGACCATTATATGCTACGTAGTCAAAGCAGAGGCGACAGCGAACAACATGGGACAACTGCAGGCTTTGGAGCTGATTGAACAGCTCATCTGGCCCCTTGCAGCAAGTTACTAATGCCATGTCTGCTGATTGATCTCAAGCCTCTGTGCAGGAATAGTGACACATTATTTACAGACCTGGTAAGTTGTAAGTCCGCACAACTCTGAAAACTTACTCATGGATGTCATAGGTGCACGAAAAAACTAAACGAAACTAGGAGGAGAGCGCTAACTGAAGCTATGCGATTCTAACTACAGCAACTTCAACAGCGCACTTGGGCCTGCTCCCTAGACTCGGGCCCCCAAGCCCAATCTAGCTGGAGATTGTGGGCACTGCATCAGCTGTCAAGCTGCTAGATGTTGATGTTTGCACTAAGTCTGTCAATATGGACTCCGCCAATACAGAGGGCAGCTTTGAGCTCTAGATTTACTTCAAGAATTTCCCAAGGAGGCCACCAGCAAGACCACCAGCAGCGACAAGCAGCGAATTGTTGTTCTGACCAGAGAAAAATCGCGGCTTCTGCTGCTGCTGCTGCTGTTGGGGAGCGTAGCCTGGTGGAGGAGCCTGGTATCCACCATATCCACCTGCCAGAGTGACTCAAATATCAGCTACTTCCCTTGGCCTTGACCGTAGCCATTATTGCTTGCTGATCAGTATCTCTGTCTTTGCTCACTGCCCAACATGATACTCTTACTCAAGGCCAACAGTGCTGACCACACAGCAAGAAGATTGCCGACCTTGTTGTGTCTGAGGCTGGAAGCTAGCCTTTACCTTGATAGGGTGGTGGCGAGGGCGCTGCCGCATAATGAGGAGTCGGTGGTGCTCCATACTGTGGGGGTGCTCCGTAAGGTGGTGGTGCACCGTACTGAAGGGGGGCTCCATACTGAGGGGGGGCTCCATACTGAGGGGAGGCTCCATAGTGCGGGGGGGCACCATACTGAGGAGGGGCTGGCGGAGGAGCTCCTGCCAAGACCAAACAGAGGAAGTAACACAGGAACCCTTGATAAGCACTTCAGGCGCGGTCTCTCCTGTTACATCAGGTATGATCTTGCATGCGGACCAGCCAAGCTGGTGTCACCCGCACTGTAAAAGTGCAAAAATTTCTCACCAGAGCAATTCGCTATGCAAACTCAACAACTGTTAAGCACAACTGCAGGCGCTGCATCAGGTTGTCTTGCATTCTAGCTTCCAAGGCAGGGGCTGCCCCTGGCACCTCGACACTCACCGTATGAAGGCTGGTGACCAGTATATGATTGCGGGGCATAGCCAGGTTGGGGGGGTAGCCCACATTGCAGAGGAGTGTAGCCAGGCGGTGGATGGGAATGCGTCGACTGGGCCGGGTAATGTGGCGGCGGGTACGGTGGTGGCGGTCGCACCTGACCTCCATAGGCCTCTTGCTTCTTGTCACCAGCCTCTGTTGGGCGGATTCGGGGCGGGTAGCCGTACGGCACAGCCGCCTCATGCGCGTCATACTTGCTGGCCTGTCCAGGCTGGTGACCACTGGTGCCCACGGAGTCATGCTTGCTGGCCTGTCCAGGCTGGTGACCGAAGCTCATAGACCAGACAACCTCCTGTCCCGCACGTTCCTCGGGCTCCGGCTCAGCTTTCTGGGGCGGCTGGTCGTAGAAGCTCGGTGCAGCGTTGCTCTGGGGCAACGGAGGGTAGGCCGGAGCTGCAAATGGTGGTGATGGGGGCTGATAGGCAAAGCGCTCGTCCGTCTCCTCTGTTCCTACAGCCTCGCCGTCCTGCGGGTAGTAATCGGGGTAGCCACCGGCCAGATCGTCGGTCGAGTATGCCTGCGAGTATGCAGACGCATAGGAGGCAGCGTACTCCGTCGAGCACGGCCAAGGCGGGTTGGCGCTTTCCGGGAGCGGCGCCTGGTCCACATTGTCCTCCGTGAAGTCGGACTCGGACGACTCGTCCCAGGTGGACGGGTCGTCCGACGGGCAGGCGCCTGCATGGACCGGGCGGCCGGCGAGAGCGCGGGTCAGCAGGCGGAGGGAGGCGCCAAGGCGCCAGAGCGCGGGCGGGGGCATCGCGGGGGCGCGGGCTGACCGTCGTCGGAGGACAAGCCCAGGCCCTGGAAGGCGACGGGGAGGAAGCTGGTCGCCATGGCGGGCGGGGGCGAGCTCGGGCCGGTGGCGGGTGCAAGGACGCGGGTGGTACGGGTTTTCGGGTGGCACTGGGAGCGGCGCGGCGGTAGCGGTAAAGCCCCGCCATCCGTCCGGGCTTCGGCCCTTGGTGTTGACTTGCTTGGACCTTCCACCGTACAGCTCACGACGAAGCCGAGAAGAGAGGTTCCTTGGCTACTGACTTGGCGGTGACTTCGCCGCGACCCCGGCTCCCGCTCCCGCGCGCTGCTCCCCCGGGTCGAGTCGACATGGCCCCCGTCAGCACGGCTCCCCCCGATCTGTGGCACCTCCAGCAGAAAGAGCTCGCCCATTGAGGATAGGGGCTGGAACAGCCAGCCCAAAAAGGAATGGACAAAGGACGAGAAGGGAGCCAGGGGAAGCGCTAAGGAAAACAAGCACAAGAAGAAACAAAGCAATTACGAATGACTCAGTAACCCCTGCTGAGCTGCCGCAGATCAGAGGTGCTAGGGTCCTGGAAGTGGGTCGAGCCCTCCTTTCCCCCGCCTGCCCTCCCTCCTGCCATTACTGCTTCCTCACCCTCCTCTAGCAGCTCCACAAGCGGTACAGGTCGAGTCGACATGTCCCCCGTCAGCACGGCTCCCCCCGCCCTGTGGCACCTCCGGCCCTCCTAGTACAGTAAAACCTGTCTAAGCTTATGCGGTCGGTTGGGGGAGATTTGTATAACGATACACAGGTTATAGCGATAAACAGGGTACTGCTTAACCCCTGACCCCTAGGGTTAGGGGTTAGGGGTAGGGTTAAGGGTTAGGGGGTTAAGGGTTTAGCGTGACGTCACGTGACACAGGTCGCACGGTTGGTCGCACGGCCGTCGCACGACCGTCGCACGGTCGCACGCCGTCGCACGGTATAGGTGAAGCTTATATTTGAGAAAAACATATGAAGTATGGAAGTAGAGAGGATATAAGCTTACGCCACTAAACCGACTCGGTTGGCCAGAATTTGATAACCTTAGACAGGATATAACCTTATGGAGGATAAGCTTAGACAGGTTTTACTGTATAGGGCGCGTCATTTCATGAAGCCACATCTTTGCGCTGCATTCTTTGCACTTTCTGCATTCTCTGCCTGAACAATGTATTGGCTTGAATTGGCCTCGCCTTAATTTCATGCGAACCGCGCGCCTTCTCTCCCGGGAGGAAAGAGGCTAAGCTAAGGGGCCAATTCACACCTGGTCGGCTGGTTGCAAATTGGCCTCGTATTGGCAAGGTTTTGACCTCAAGCGTCCAAATGACGCGCGACACGTACCCCTCAGCCACGACCGACCGACCGATTTGGCCCCAAGTCGCGGGCGCCGCCGCCGCCACCCCTCCTCATCCCCGGGCCAGCCGCTGGCGCCGTCGCCGGCGGCGCCCTCCATGGGGCTCGCGGCGAGCAGGGCCCCTCCCGGGCCCCTCCCCCGCGCCGGCCCCAACCCCCTGNGCCGCCGCCGCCGCGGTTCTTGCCGTCGCCGCCGCCGCTCTCGCCTGCGCCGCCGAGCTCCCGTCGTCGGCCCGCCCGCGCGCCGCCGACGGAGTCGATCTGTGATGGAGCTTGCAAGGTGCTTACTGCCCCATTCCTTTACACCAGCAGAATTTGGGCTGAAGCAGTCGCAACGGCTGTTTATCTGAAGAATAGAATGCCTACTAGTGCAGTAAAGAACATGACGCCACAGGAAATCTGGACTGGAAAGAGACCTACAGTTGCCCACCTTAGTTTTTGGTTTTCCTGCGTGGGCGCCTATTCCTACTGAGATGAGTGGGATGGCGGGATGGTACCTACTGAGATGAGTGGGATGGCGGGATGGCGCAGCGGAAGCGTGGTGGGCCCATAACCTGAAAGTTTTCCTGTGCGCTTCTGTACCTGCTCCTGTACCTGTTCCTGTGTGTTGTACACAGCAGCGTTCTCAGGGCCGATTTACACCGGGACGGATGGGACGCCGCCGAGGGGTACGTGTCATGCGGTGTATGGAGCGTCTGGGGTCAAAGTCTTGCCAAGTAGAGGCTAACTCGAGGTCAATTTGCGTCTGTCCGTCCCCGTGTTAATTGGCCCTCAGGGCCGGACGGACGGACGGACGAAAATTGACCTCTAATTAGCCTCGACTTGGCTGGACTTTGACTCCAGACGCTCCATACACCGCGTGACACGTACCCCGCGGTGGCGTCCGTCCGTCCCGGTGTCCATCGACCCTGAGAGTCCGCCTTCCTCCAGTCGAATTCCTCCATTGGACGGTTGCCCTTGTCCATAGGCCCAGCAGACCGTCCTCGTCGCGGCGGCTCAGATGCAGATGCGGTCATGGCGGCAGATTGATTCAGATCTCAGACAGTCAGTCAGACAGAACAGGCTCCGCCCTCACCCAAGCTGGGTGGCAGCCATGGCTAGGGCGCACGGAAGCACCGCGTGGCCTCAGATGTTATTGGGGAGTGAGCCCGATAAGTACCCGAGGCCTCCCTTATCGCTTCCCCTAGAAGAAAGTGCTCGCCCATTGAGAATAGGGGCTGGAACAACCAGCCCGAAAAAGAATGAACAGAGTACGAGAAGGGGGCCAGGGGAAGCGCTAAGTAACAGAAACAAAGCTGCTACGAGACACTCAGTAACCCCTGCTAAGCAGCCGCAGATCAGAGATGCTGGGCTCCTGGAAGTGGGTCCCGTGGCCAGAGCCAGAGGCAGCAGCGAGGGCTCTGCCGGCACGAAGGTGCAGCGCCCGGGCCATGGACCTCTGCAGCGAGACGGCCAGGCGCATTCGATACACCCTAGCTCCCTTCTCCCTTTTTGTCCAATGTGCTTGCCTTTGTACTTGGCCACACATGGCCTCCCCATCTCATAATATACACGCATTCCTCCCTTCTCGTACTTTGTCCATTCTTTTTTGGGCTGGCTGTTCCAGCCCCTATCCTCAATGGGCGAGCTCTTTCTTCTTATCCAGGGGAAGAACTCTCACGGTCCAATGAGACGAGCGAGGTGGTCACCCATGCCGTGCAACATCCCGTCGGTGTGGCTCATTGGTGTCGGTTGCTGACAAGAATGCGGAGGTGGCTGCTCACGTGGACGTCCGAGGGTGCGTCTTTATTCAATCTGGTGTGAAGGTGGGGTCGCGAGCGGGCCGAAAGCGCGGCATCTCCAACCCGCTTCGGTCAGAAAAAAGAGAAGGCGCGCGGGGCGCATGAAATGAAAGGGAGGCCAATTCAAGCCAGTACATTGTTCAGGCGAAGGCTACTCAGAAATGATACGTTTCGATCCGGCTCGGCGTCGGAGCATCATCAGGATCCGGCGTCAGCGCCTCGCCCATCAACGGTGCGTAGGCTCCTCCGCCGCCATGGTCAATCAGTGCCTCGGCGTGCAGCGCTTTGCCCTCTTGCATCCTCAGGCCCCTTTGTAGCTGATCACCGCTCTTAGGCCCCTCTGAACCTTTGTGAATTCTTTTTGGGCTGGCTTTTCGCAGCCCTTGCCCTTTAGAACAAAGGAAGATGCAGCACTACTCCGACTACCCTCGATGCGACCAGCTCCTGCCAGCGGCAATCGACATCTATGGCTGTCTGGGTCCTCGATTTCACACCCTCCTCCAAAACATTGCCAATCTAGGCTACACACGACGTGCAGATGTGTTTCCGGCTGAAATGGGCTTGCCAGCTGCATATTTGTCGTTCTTGCGACGTCGAGTTTCGGCCTGTTTGCAGCGAGCTCAGGCTAATGCCTTGCATCAGAAAGCTGGGCGAGCTCTACTTGGTGACAGAAGGGCTTCGTACCTGACATCTAGTATTCATGCATCGGTTAGCGACCTTTATGTTTTGACCCGTGGATTTTGAGCGGGTCAACCTGCTGTAGGTTATGTAGATATTTAGATGTGCTTGCTTGCCTTTGTACTTGGCCATTGGCCTATGTTTGTTTCAAATACACGAAATTTTCCTTGCCCCCATTGGGAGTGCCACTTCTTTCTCTTGCCACCTGCACCACACAAAGCCCCTGATTTACTAGGCCGAGAAAGCTCACGATAGCATGTCGAAGGCGTGGTGCTAAGCCTCGATCAGCCGTGAGGAAAATTTCGTGTATTTGAAACAAACATAGGCCAATGGCCAAGTACAAAGGCAAGCAAGCACATCTAAATATCTACATAACCTACAGCAGGTTGACCCGCTCAAAATCCACGGGTCAAAACATAAAGGTCGCTAACCGATGCATGAATACTAGATGTCAGGTACGAAGCCCTTCTGTCACCAACTAGAGCTCGCCCAGCTTTCTGATGCAAGGCATTAGCCTGAGCTCGCTGCAAACAGGCCGAAACTCGAGGTCGCAAGAACGACAAATATGCAGCTGGCAAGCCCATCTCAGCCGGAAACACATCTGCACGTCGTGTGTAGCCTAGATTGGCAATGTTTTGGAGGAAAAACATGAGGAACCGGCTGGGCAGTGGTGGGGAAATGGAAATGTGCTTGTCTTTCTTAGTGCTTCCCCTGGCCCCGTTCTTGTACTTTTTTCATTCTTTTTTGGGCTGGCTGTTCCAGCCCCTATCCTCAATGGGCGAGCCCTTTCTTCTGAAATGGTAGGAAGTGGTAGAAGCGAGTCTCTGGCTTTGGAGGCCGGGGAACCCAAATGGGCCAAATGGCCCCGCCCCAACAAACAATGTCATTCTTTATCTGACCAAGCATGAAGGGTGTGGGGAGCTTAGCAGTTCGCTCGGTCCTGTTTCTCCATCTGGCTGTTGCCAACCTTTGCCGCCGCCAAAAACAAAATTTCGTGTATTTGAAACAAACGAAGGCCAAAGGCCAAGTACAATGCGCTCGTGGACAAAGCGGCCTACGACCAGGTGGCGGAGCTCCTTCCGCCGCAAGACAGTCGCGGGCGCGCCAGGCTGCTCTCAGCCTCCTCCCCCGGGGCGGCGGCGTGGGTATCTGCGCTCCCCATATACGCGGCCCTCACAATGCCCGAGGCAGTCTACAGGACGGCGGTGCAGCGGCTTCTCGGCCTTCTCCCCCCCTGCCTCGTCGGTGTCACGCAAAGTGAGTGCGGTGCCCGCCACGCTGACCCTGCGACGCTGGCGGCCCACATGCTTCGTTGTGCCCACGGCGGCGAGCGGACCGGATCCCACGACCTGCTCAGGGACGGCATGCAAGGCGTCTTCCTCGAGGCGGGTTACGAAGTGGCCGTGGAGCACTCGTCAATAATGCCTATCCTGCGCGACGACGACGGCCGGATCCACACCCGGCGCGCTGACCTCGTCGCCATCCCGCCCGGGGGCGGTCCGCGAATCATCGCGGATGTGGTGACCACCGACTGTGTCGACTCCGCTAACCCCTCCAAGTCGGCGACGACCGCTGGGCATGCGGTCGCCGTGGCGGCCCGCGGCAAAGATCGGAAATATGCTGATCACCCGCCTGCCGACGAATTCGCAGCCCTGGCCATCGATGTCCACGGGGCCTATGGCCGTGGCTGGCTGGACCTCCTCCAGCGGCTTGCCCGGCAGGCCATCGAGCGGCGGCCGGGTCTGCCAGGGGGGCTGCCCGGCTTCAACGCGGCCGGCTCCCTGGCCCAGGTCTTCCGGATGCGGCTCTCCGTGTCCCTCCAACGCTCCCTCGCCTATGCCGTCCACTCGCGTGCGGGCCGCGCTATCGCGGCTGCTTCTGGGTCGCGTCTGGATGCATCATTTCCTGCGTCGAGCTACTCCGACCTGATGTTGCTCACCCGGGGGTATTGAGCTTCCTGTGATTTCGTCGTGTCTTCTTCTCTAGCTGCCTAGCTGTGTGTTTTTTGTTTTTGTGTTTTTTGGCTTTTGACATTGTCCATTCTTTCTGGGCTGGCTTTGCTGGCCCCCTTTCTCTATAGGCTCGCTCTTTCGTTTAAGGCAAGCACATCTGAAGACCTACATAATCTACAGCAAAGTGACCCGCTCAGTAACCACGGGTCAAAAAAAAAACCTTTGCCGCCGCCGCTGCCGCTGCCGCCGCCGCTGCTGCTGCTGCTGCCCAGTAAGCGTAGCGCGCGCGTCCAGGGCCACGCCGAGAAGGCGTGGGCATACGCACAGAACGCAACCCTGCAGAGAGCCTAACACCGAGGAGCCCCGCATACGGTCGCGTTAGACTGTCCGCACTTGGTCCGCACTCGCGGCGAACCCCGCGACCTTGTGTGATACTGCTTCAAGCCTAAGCTTGAACCTTAGGAGAGCCTTGACTTATATACGCAAGCGACTCTCATTGCGCTCCTTTGCATTGCTGCACTGCGAGCTTGTCTCTTTGCATCTTGCCATCGTTGTCACATTACCAGGAAGTTGAAGTCCTTTGGACACTTCCCTGTCCGGATCTGTTACCTGGGTTAGTGCCCTTGAACTTGTTCGCCGTTTCTACAACCGGTCCGTGATACTGTTCCTACAGAAACCCTCTCGGAGGGTAACCTTCCGCTACTGTTCTCAAGGAGACCCTCGTTGAGGGTACTGTTTGGCTCAGTTTGTTCCTCTTGCTCGCATACTTTGCATGTGTCTTGTCCACCGACATCCCATATTACAGGATTGTGTATGGCCCTAGGATGTCACAAATAGACTGGAAGTCGTAACGAGCTTCATGATGCCTTCCCTGGGTTCTACGTTATCGATAATGTAACCAAAGGGAAGGATCTGCCTAGCGCGGACGCCATGCATGAATTTGACTAACGATTTGAATAAACCGCTAGATGGGTGTCGGAAACCTCTGCCAATACCTAAAGCCCTGACACGGGAATCCAGCAATTAGGAGGTCGACTTTAGGCAGCCTCCTGAGAGATTCTGGTTTGGCGGCGGTTCGGATGTCCTGCGGCAGCAGGCTGTCCCATTCATTGAAGGTATCATGGTTGACGACATGGGTATCTTTTACAATGGTGTCATCAAACGGAATCTACCTCCTGCTGGAATTGTGCTTGTCGAGGCTTTTGGTGGTACTGCTAACGGCTTTCGAGCCGCTATGCAAAGCCACATCAAAGTGGCACGCTACATCTACATCGACAATGATCCTCAGGCCCGAGAAGCTGCTGCACACCATATCGACATCCTTCGTCGTCAATACCCCAATCTCGTCAACCACGATACCTTCAATGAATGAGACAGCCTGCTGCCGAAGGACATCCAAATCGCCGCCAAACCCGAATCTCTCAGGAGGCTGCCTAAAGTCGACGTCCTAATTGCTGGATTCCTGTGTCAGGGCTTTAATGCTTTAGGTGTTGGCAGAGGTTTCCGGCACCCATCTAGCGGTTTGTTCATCGTCAGTTCATGCATGGCGACCGCGCTAGGCAAATCCTTCCCTTTGGTTACGTCATCGAAAACGTAGAACCCAGGGAAAAGCACCATGAAGCTCGTTACGACTTCCAGTCTATTTGTGACATCCTAGGGCCATACTCAATCCTGGATGCAGCAGTCGTGGGTTCGCTGGCCGACCGCAAGAGAGTACACTGGACCAACCTTGCTCCGGTCCAGATGATCCAGCGCTGCATCAACAAGCAGCAGCGCCCACCCGAACTTCATGCGTACATGGCTCTGGATTCTTGCAAGGAAGTAATTACAGTGGACCATCGCCACAATCGGGAACATGTTTTCAATCGAGAAGGATGTCCCAGAGTTACCTTCCCAACGCTGGTGGCTTCCATTGCTTCGGAGAATTTCCGCCTGCACAACAACATCCCTGCCCAAGGTATGTTAAAGCATCTTGACACTGGTCGTTATGCTGAGCCAACTCCGGAGGAACGCGAGAAGTGCATGGGTTATAATCCGGGCGACATCACTTTACCCCACTTCTCCCTTGAAACTGACATTCGCCTCACCGGGCAAGCCTTCGACTCTAATTCCATGACTTAGATGTTGAGTGTCACGAATGATATCCAAGTCATCTATAAGGTTAAGCAGGCAGAGGCTGCATGTTACCCTCAAGATTTGTCAGACTTAGACATCAATATTCTTGGTCTATTTGCACCAGTAGTGCCTGAGCAGGATATCTGACAATTACCAACCTCTAGCCACCAAGTTCACCATTCTTATTGAGTATGAATGGCAGCTTGGGACTGGACTAAGTGTGCTAAATAAGCGGCAAATGACAGCCCTTTTGAATGATAAGCTCAATGCTTTTGCTTTTCATCGTCTGACCTGGGTACCTATGTAGGAGCTCATTTTAGATTGTTCTGACAGACGATAAGCCAATTTTCAGGAGACAGTATCCCTTGTCCCCTATTGAGGATCAATTTGTTGAGCAGCGATGTCAAGAATTGTTGGCAATTGGACTAATCGAATCTTCCACCAGTTCTTATGCAGCTCCTACAAATTCTACCAGCCAAGAAGGATGAGTTTGGCAACGATACTGACAAGAGGATGTGTGGGGACTATCGTCAGTCGAACGCTTCCACGCCTATCGACAGGTATCCTGTGCCTACGCCCGAGGAAATCTTTAACCAGGTTGGCTCTAGCAAGATGTTCTCAGTGTTAGATCTTCGACAGGGCTCTAATCAAATTGATATTCAACCTTTGGACAGGCATAACACGGCGTTCTGGGGAGTGCATGGTGGTATTAACGATCTTTATCAATGGGTTAAGATGCCTTTTGGGCTAAAGAATGCTCCAATAATGTTTCAGCATGTCATGGATGCTGTACTGCAGGGCATTCCATTTGCACGTTGTTACATAGACGATGTGTTGATATTTAGCCAAGACTTTACAGAGCACTTCACACATGTTGCAATGGTACTTACAGCGATTCAACAGGCTGGATTGCGCCGTCACCCTGGCAAATGTCGGTTTGCTTTGACTGAGGCAGCATATCTGGGACACCAGATCTCAGGCAAGGGTTTGTCGCCTCAGGATGCCAAGGTCCAAGCAGTCCTAGCTGTTCCATCACCCACTGAACTGAAGTCTTTACGTTCTTTTCTTGGTCTTGCTGGCTATTATCGCCGTTTTATTCAGGACTTCAGTTCCATTGCTCGTCCCCTCCATGATCTTTTGAAGAAGAGTCAATTGTGAAGTGGACTACGCCTCAGCAGGATGCATTTGAGCGACTCAAACATGCTTTGACCAAAGCTCCTGTTTTACGTCATCCTGATTATACCAAGAAGTTCTTCCTTCATACAGACTGGAGCAAAGTCGGCATGGGCGCTGTCCTTACGCAACGAGATGATGACGAACATCACTATGTTATTGCTTATGCCAGTCGCAGCAATAATGCTGCAGAGACAAATTACTCCGCATACGAGAGGGAGTGTTTAGCAGCAGTTGGGCCGTTACCCATTTTCAGCCTTACCTGCATGGCCGTTATTTTGAACTCATAACTCATCATCAACCCTTGCAATGGTTGTTGACTTCACAGGATCTGAAAGGAAAGTTTGCACGATGGGCATTCAAATTGCAGGAATACGCATTCAAGATAACACATCGACCAGGGGTTCAGAATATGGACGCTGATGCTCTTAGCCGCAGTCCAATCCCTGACTCAGTTTCTGAGCAAGTTGCTTGTATGACTGTATCGCATGTGTTCAGATTTTCGTATTGACTAGCATATGATCTCAAACAGTCAACATTCCATTATCATTTGGCATGTTCTTTGGATGTTCCTGATGACAACTTCTTCTCAAAGGATGTGTGGTTGGATGCACCAGTTTTTAAATATCTGCAGACTGGAATTTACCCATCTGACTTCACTCCTATGCAGAAGGAAAGGATCGAACACCGTGCTCGTCGCTACGTATGGCAGAATGACCAGCTGTTTAAGCCGCATGAGGAGTATGGTGACCAACACACTCGCACTGGCGCACCCCAATCAGGCAATTAGGTGGGAGGCCGAGGAAGAGTTGCAGCGACGTCCGAAAGGCCTCGGAGCTGATGCTGAAGGCATTGGCGACGGCGTGTGAGGTGACCCAATCCGTGGCACCAGGTGTGGCTAGAGAAGTAAGTCTTGCCAGGCTCCTTGGATTGTCCTGAATCTCTGGCAGCCTCCTCATAAGGAACAGCCTCCTCATAAGAAGAAAAGAAGAAAGAGCGCGCCCATAGAGAAAGGGGGCATGCAAAGCCAGCCCAGAAAGAATGGACAATGTCAAAAGCCAAAAAACACAAAAACAAAAAACACACAGCTAGGCAGCTAGAGAAGAAGACACGACGAAATCACAGGAAGCTCAATACCCCCGGGTGAGCAACATCAGGTCGGAGTAGCTCGACGCAGGAAATGATGCATCCAGACGCGACCCAGAAGCAGCCGCGATAGCCCTGGCAGACCCGGCCGCCGCTCGATGGCCTGCCGGGCAAGCTGCTGGAGGAGGTCCAGCCAGCCACGGCCATAGGCCCCGTGGACATCGATGGCCTAAGGGGCCTGTGAGAAGGAGGTCTTTCAAACGGGGGGAGGGCTGTGGAAAGGCCAGCTGACAAGACCAAGGCAGCTAATTTCGTAGCTTGTCCAAAATAAGGGCCGGATGGCGCAAAAAGCAGGATACAAGTCTCTAGGACGTCAGCAAGTGGGCGCTCAATAACCTCTAGCCAACAAGTGCACGTCAGAATAACTAAGAGGGCGGAAAAGCGTCGCCCTGACGGAACCCGGAGGCAGCAGCAGCCAAGGCGCGGCCGGCACACAAGTGGACGGCCAAGGCAAGCGACAAGGGGGCAAAGGCATGGGAGGCTATAATAAGGTGATGACGAGACGAGGAGACGCATCCCCAGCGGAAGGGAGTGGCTGTGAAGAAAGGAGAAGAAGAAAAGGAGCAGCCTCTGGGAGGGCGGCGGTTGTGAGCGGCAAGCCTATATAAAAATATAGAATCTTCAAGCGCCAGATTGGAGCACTCCATGATTTCTTTTAGGGCTGGCCTCTCCCAGCCACCGCCCTCTCATGGAAGCGTCTTCTAGGAATACATTAATACATGAATTCGTGGGGGCGCGCATGGGGGCGGCAGTGGGGCCGCACGGGGGCGGCAGCCGGCAACCGGCGGGCGGGCGCCACGTGGCCGGCTGCCCGCGTCCCGCCTCGCCGACGGCACTGCCGCCCTTGGGGGCACGGCTCGAGATGGTCAATTTAATTACCCTTGTTATTAGTTGACGGATCCGCCCACGGCTAGGGGGGGGGCACCCCCCGGCCGGCCACCCTATGGGCGGGCGGGCGGGCGGGCCTCCCGAGAGGGGCTTTAAATTGGCCGCCCCGGGGGTGCCGTCCAGCCCACAGTCAGTGACCGGGGCCCGGCGCAGGGGGGCTGCGGCGGGACATTCGACGACGGAATTTCCCCCCCCTCCCCACTTTCACATAAATGGCTCTACTGGCGCCTCGCTCGGGCCGGGCTCCCTCCCTCCGCCCACCTCCCCCCCTCTGGCTCCCCTCTGGCCACACAACTCTAGCCCGCCTCTCGCCCCGCCCCCGCCGTCGCCGCCGCCGCCGTTGCCGAGCACGGCGGCCGACGATGGCATCGATGGCTCGCCTTGCGCTGGAGGCTTAGCGACGCGGCTCGGCGCACAGAGCCGGCGGCTCGGAGGAAGGCGGCGGCTGAGGAGCGAGCGGCGAGAGCCGGCGGCGGCGGCGGCGGCGGCGGCGGCGGTGGCC
>WELB01000031.1:406078-431892 GCA_009602725.1 Spirogloea muscicola
CTGCCCTCGCCCGGCAACGTGGCGGCCCCGCACCCGCCGGCGCTGGCGGCCGCTGTCCTGCGCGCCCTCCTGCGCAGCCTGCCGGAGAGCCTGCAAGATCCGCGCGCCGCCATGCTCTTCTGTTCCCGGCGCGGCGCCGCCAGACTCGAGGCCGCCGGCCACCTCTCCTTCCCGCTCTGCCTCCTCCTTGCCAAGGTGCGCCGCCCATGCCAAGCAATCACGTTGCCGCTGCCCCTGTCGCCGCTGCCATGGGAACGTCCATTACCATCTGCGGCCCGTGCTCTGTGCTCTGCCGGCAGCAATCCAGCAGGCCTTACCTGCAGTGGCCTCAGCAAGCTCTCATGGCTTTGGATGGAATTGTATTATGCTGTGATGTTCCACTAGTCACATTGCCCATATCTCAGATGATGTACTCAAACCTGTAGTGCAAAGATGTTCTTAGCAGATTGAAACACATTATGTAAGCAGCCGACTCTTGCTGACCGCCTATGATGCTCCACCTGGCTGGCCGGTCGGTGCAGGCGTCGAGCGACGATCTGGCGACGCCGGTTGCCGAGCGCAGCGCCCGCACCACGGCGCTCCTACGCCGGCTCTCGGAGCTGGCGGCGTCGCCGCGCCAGCGCGCCGCAGCGTCGCACGCCCTCGGCTGCGCCCTGCACGGCGCTGCAGAGTACGCCGCCGCGCGGCGGTGCTTCCTGGCGGCCGCCGTTGAGGGCCACGCCTACTCGCGCGCCGGCGTGGCCCGCTGCGCCGCAGCTCACGGCGATGCCGAGGCTGCCCGTGCAGAGATCGATAACCTCATCGCCTCCACCCTCAGGTACCCCTTCTTGCGGCTTGCTATGGGTGCCGCCACGACCGCCACCATTGCCACCGCCACCGCCATTAGCGACGTTATCGCTAACACCACTGACTTCATTGCCACCGCCACCATTGCCGGGCGTTCCATATCGTCGCCTGGCATCCTGAGCTGTCTCGCCAATGGCCGTCGCTGCTTCGCAGGCCTGCAGGCTGGATGCACCAAGAGCGCGCGCTGCTGCTCGCTGCCAGCGCCGCAGCCGGCGGCGGCGCTGCCGTGGCGGAGCGGATGGCGGACTTGGACGCGGCCTCGGAGCTCGACCCCACGCTCAAGTACCCGTACAAGATGTGCGCGGCGCTGCTCATGGATGCGCACGACGTCCCCGCCGCCATGGCTGTGAGCGCACTACACCCCTACTGCCGTCTCGCGGCACGGTGCCGCTGCCGTTGACATCGGTGGACGTTGCGAGCCTGACCCCTCTCGCTGTCTCTCGCTGTCGCGGCCCTCAGGAGATGGACCGTGTGCTGGGGTTCATGGTCGCCCCAGACCTGCTGGAGCTGCGCGCCTACTTTGCGCTGGCGGCGCGCGACTACGGGAGCGCAGCACGCGACGTGCGGGCGCTGCTGACGCTCGATCCGCTGCACGCCATGTACGACGGCCACGTGGGCGCCGCGCAGCTCCTGCGCCTGCTCGACCACCGCGTCGAGCGCTGGTCGCTCGCCGACTGCTGGCTCCAGGTGCACACCCCGGCTTGCTGCCACTAGCTCTTGCGGCTGCACAATCATTGTTATCCATTAGTCTTCTCATGGTCTTCCATAAGATTGGTGTTGGCTGTTGTCCAAGTTGCTGTCTCTTTATTGTCGCAGGCAATCCATAGATGGTCAGCCCTGACGTCCGCTCCTGCGCCTGTGCTTTGGGCCGCTGCCGCTCGCTCAGCTGTACGAGCGCTGGTCGAGCGTGGACGACATCGGATCGCTGGCGGTCGTGCACCAGATGCTGGAGCAGGACCCCTGCAAGGGCATCGCCTACTTCCGCCAGTCTCTCTTGCTGCTCCGGTATACAACTAACCACCAACTTACCACACCCTTCATCCTTTACCGGCCTATTGTCAGCTGCAATTGCTGCAGGCGCCTTGCTGCCAGCTTGCAATGTGGGTTAACTTAATACAAAACAATGATGATAGGAGATCAAACACGACCATTCAGGTGGACGACATCCTTTGTGTGCTATGGGTGTTATTTCACATATCTTCGTAACATGTGTGCATGCAAGCGAGCTAACCGCGGTGTTTGTTTTGCGGTTCTTGTAGGCTCAACTGTCCAGTGGGCGCAATGCGGAGCCTGCGGTTGGCGCGGCAGCACGCCGCGTCGGAGCACGAGCGGCTCGTGTACGAGGGCTGGATCCTGTACGACAGCGGGCGGCGCGCCGAGGCGCTGCGCAAGGCGCAGGCGTCCATCGCGCTGCACCGCTCGTTCGAGGCCTACTTCCTCAAGGCGTACGCGCTCGCCGACGCGTCGCTCGACCCCGCCGCCGCCGCGTCGGTCGTCGAGCTCCTGCAGTGGGCGCTCAAGTGCCCCTCCGACGCCCTCCGCAAGGGGCAGGTGCGCCGCGCCAGCCTCCCACGCCCGCCCCCTCCTCCCTCCCTCCCTCCCCCTCTCTCTCCTCCATCAATCTCCAGCTGTCGGCTTACAATTTGCTGCTTTCTTGGTATTGTTGGTTGCTCAAGCATAGCCCCTAATGGTGTAGACCAATGTGCGCGGCCAACCGATTAGGGACTTGGGTGATTGTCTATTTTCCTGTTTTGCGGAAACCAGAGAGTGGTTAACGACGTGCTAACCTCGTTGTGGCAACGCCAGCTGCACCAGGAGTAATTGCAATGCGGCCTACTAAATGCGGCCTGCTGCCGGCGCTTTGCACAACTGCAGGCTCTGAATAACCTCGGGAGCGTATATGTGGACATCGGCAAGTACCATCAGGCGGCTGACTGCTACATCAACGCTCTCAAGATTCGCCACACACGTGCTCACCAGGGCCTCGCACGCGTCTATGCCCTGCAGGTCCGGGGCGCTCCCTTGAGCAAGTTAGAAGAAATTTACGCCACACGCACAGCAAGTTAGCAGTTTCGCACTGCTACAAGTGAGATTGTGCCAGTGGTATTACACCTGCTGATTACCCGAACTGGCAGCCAATCACCGGTTGTTGACTCCATCATTGGCTCGTGTGCAGGGGAATAAGCAGGCGGCGCGTGCAGAGATGACGCGGCTGATTGAGCGCTCCAAGAGCAATGCAGGCGCGTACGAGAAGCGGTCTGAGTACTGCGAGAGCCGTGAGGCAATCCTTGCAGACCTTGCGCATGTGCGCCGCATCGACCCCATCCGCACCTACCCTTACCGCTATCGCGCAGCAGGTTGGACGGGCTCAGCCTCAGCAGTGACCTTGTCAGACCAACTGCATTTGTCCATTGTCATAGATAAGCTGCTGCGCTGCATGAGAGCTGTGCATGAGCTTGTCACCTTGACATGTTCAGAGCCAGGAGGAGCTCTCGCAGCCGCTCATGTGCTGAGAGCCCTCTCTGGCAGCTTCTGTAGGAGTTCTTAAGAAGTACTTGCTCAAAAGTATATGATAAGGTAGCAATACAGATAGAAGTCCTTAAGTTCTTGCTCAGACTCTTGTACGAGGTAGCATTAACAGCCACAGCATTTTCTAAGATACGGCTCTAAGTGCAATAATATCCTGACACATCTCTGTTGAATGCACAGTGCTGATGGACAGCCGACAGGAGGCGGAGGCGCTGGCGGAGCTGTCGCGCACTATAACGTTCAAGGCGGATCTGCAGCTGCTGCATCTGCGGGCTGCATTCCATGAGTGCATGGGCGACAAGGAGCTGGCTATTCGCGACTGCCACGCTGCGCTGGCCATTGACCCCAAGCACGCCGACACGCTTGAGCTACTCAACACTCGCCTTCTGGGACGCCAGACGCCTACCGCTGCTGCATCAGGGTGACCATGGCGTACCGTTGCTGCGGACCACCCATCTCTTTTTCGGCGCTCGCTCTGCGGTGGCGCCATTTCTAATAAAAGCACCCACTGTGCTGAGGCCACGGCCTTGCTATAGACAATAACCA
Organism: Spirogloea muscicola; assembly: GCA_009602725.1. Classification (NCBI taxonomy): domain Eukaryota; kingdom Viridiplantae; phylum Streptophyta; class Zygnematophyceae; order Spirogloeales; family Spirogloeaceae; genus Spirogloea; species Spirogloea muscicola. The sequence continues at coordinate 410,000 of WELB01000031.1, forward strand.
TGGCTGTAAATAATGACAGCAACGGCTCAGGGTCGTCGGCCTGGAGCAACTTTGCAGCCCAGCGCCAGTCGACCAGGGCTCTTGCATGTGTGGTAGCTATGGCCGCTGAGCATACTTCCAGCTCAAACAGGCTGCCAGCAACCGTAGTCTTCCGGGGTTTGGTTTGCACTTTGTTCATTACTTTTTTCTGGGCTGGCCTCTCTCAGCCACCGCCCTCTCCTGGAAGCGTCATTCACTTTGGGGTTTGGTTCATAAACTCATGAGAGCTGGCGCTTGCGGTCACCTTGACTGTGGTTCACACTGCTTGTCATATCATGGGTTTGCTAATCTCGACTTGGAGGCCCACGTCAGTGCGCTCCTTGCCCACAGTCGACAGTCCATAAATTTGCTCCAGCTAATTGAGGTGCTGCTGCGGATGCCCTGATTGAGCTGCTGCTGCGGTTGCACTGCCACAACCTCCCCTGCAGCTATGAAACTGGGGAATGGAGTGTGTATTGAGTAATGGAGGGCCTGAGTGGCCAAGTACGAAGGCAAGCACACTGACAGATGTATATCACCAGCTGTAAATTTGGGCACAGCAGCCATGGAATCTGCTGCCAGCTATGTTTCTTCCATACCAAGCTAATATCCGCCTGCTGCATTGAGATTAAATTCGCCCTCTAAGATGACCTTGTCAGATGTGCAGGTTCGATACACTCAGATGGCTGCAACCAGCCAGATGTGATGCACTTAAGTGTGTGACTACGTAGCTGGGGCCATTCATACAACTTGCTGCTTGTGGGGCTAGTGGCTGGTCGAGCGATGCAGATGACTGCTTGCATAAGCTTTGGAGACCTGTTGTCAAAGGCGGCTGCCGCCTCGGTGCTGGGCGCAGAGGCAGCGAGGCGGCCGCCGGCGCAGATGTCATCGTCATTGACCGCCGACTGCTCTTTGGCCCAGCTGGGCGGTCAGCTCCTCGCGCCACTGAGGCGGCCCAAGCCCTCAGCCGGCAGCGAAGCTCACCTTTGGTGATGTCCTCAGCCAGCTCAAATAAGAGTCACTGCTGTTCACTGCTGTGTGAAGAGTGCCACAGCAAGTCGGACCTGACTGTAAGCTGGACTCTTGCGCTGGCCTGTGCTAGCAGGTACAACACCTGCCTACTCCACGAGGCACAATCTGAAGCTAAAGGTCTGCATAAATTGATAAAGATTGGGGAACCTGCCAAGCAGGAGTTGCAAGGTCATACGCCAAATCTACATCTACAAGGCTGCCTGATCGCTTTGCCAACGAGGTTCATCGCCATGGGCCGCAACCTCGCTCAGCGAGCAGTTCACTTGATTTCCAGGCAGAGGGCGCCTGCTTCTTGTCAGCAAAATCTTGTCCCGTACAAATTGTCATTGCACACCTGCCCCGCACAGATCTCTTGTGTTGCACAGCCGGACTAGAAGTCCCAGCGGTCCACGGGCATGTGGCAGGCGGGGCAGAACACGTTCTTTGGGTTTCGCTGCTGCATGCAGCAAGACAAGGAAGCACACTGCCTGCAGGGCTTGAGACCCGTCGGATATGAGGCCCCCAAACGATCACAAGCAGGCAACTGCAAAGACAGAGCTTGGTAGGTAGTGTCAGCAGTTTGTGATCTTCAGATAGGTAGGGCTGCTGTCCTACCTCAAGGATGTCCTTGCAGACCATGCAGAGTGTACGGTGACCACAAGGGAGGGCCTGCCACAAAGCCCTTCTTCCAGAGCACGCTGTGCACACAAGCTCAGAGTTGCCAATCACCTGGAGACATTTCTCACAAGGAGAGGATTACTCAGCTCGTTCACCGAACAAAGCCGTGGAAGTAAACTTGTCCTTGTCAGTATACAGCATGCTGCAGCGCATGCTGGGCTCCCTGGGACAAGAATGTACTAGGTGATCTTTCTGTGCAATACCAGCAAGATGGTTTCTAGCTGATGTTGGGCATGCAATTTACAAGCTGGTCATGGGTGGTGGACTCTAAAAACAAAACCTGCAATGGGGTGCCCCTTTGCGAGGGACTCATTGAGGAGAGCGTGGGTGGGGCTTGCGCCATGAAGGAGTTGACATCATAAGCATGGTATAGTGGAGGCCCGTGTAGAAATTGTGGTGGTGGCTGATTCTCCTGCAGTATGCAAGGAAGTCAGCCGGTAAGCTTTGCACGTCAGATGCCAACTTCTGACTTGTGACTACAACTCAAGCAGAACCAACGCTTGCCTGGCCAAATACTCATGAAGGATGAAGCTTAATCAGCTGCAATGGCGAACCCACGTGAAGGATGTAATGCACAGGGGTGTCTGCTGCAGACTTTCGGCTTAAGAAGACTACCTGGAGCCAGGCTTGTTCTTGCAAGAAGGGAACCTGTCCAGAAGCCTTCTGCAGTCTCTGGTACACTTGGTGGCTGACTGCCTGGAGTCCAGGAGTATTTTGCGGACCGTCATTCCAGAGACTATACTGAAATGGATGTGAGGCCTCAGATCGGGCTGCGCAATCCCAGTCAGTTGGGTCAACTCAGAGCAGCAATCACCTAAGTAATCTGCAAGAAAGATCGTCCTACGTACACATGGTGGCACTTTGTATCTAATCTGCCCTGGCAATAGTTCGTCTTCTGCTTCATGTTGATGCAAGGTCGATTTGGCTACATATGTATGTGTATGGGCTGGGGTTTATGGGTGTCCTTGTAGTACCCGACTGCGGCCTGAGGCCAGATCCGACGGTCCTTCCCATTTGAGGTGCCACAGGCAGGCCATGAGGTTGTCCTGGAAAGGGGGGCCCACTCCGGCTGGCCTCCCGATTTGCGGAGCTGCTAGCGCCGGCATTCGACGACGCTTCTTGTGCAGCTCGAGCTTTCCCGCCTCCTGGTTGGTGCAGGATAGATATCAACTCAGATAGGAAGTCAGGCTCATCTCCCTTATCCTTGTCTCCCGGCTTCCCGTCAGCAGGGTGGCCGACGTCCTCCATGTGCTCCTCCAGTGCTGCCTCGCTTCTTAGCTCGTCCGAAGATCCAGGTGTACCTCCCTTAAGAGGAGTCTCACATCCTTGCAACCCCTGCGCCGCCGCTGCGGCGTATGAGCGCCCAGCTTCGGCGTGCTGGTTATTGAAGATGGCCGATGACAACCCTTGCAGGCTGGACATGCCTGAGGCTGTAGCACAGGCAGAGGAGAACTATCAGTGGGCTCTTCGCCAAGACCCTCGAAAGACGCGAAGTCCTTGATCTCACTTTCCATTACAATCAGATGTACAAATCTCTGCCACATTCAGAAGCACCCTGTGTCTAGCTGCGTCATACTGACAAGTTCAATGGACATGCGCAAGGTCTGCAACTGGATCAGATGACGTTGTAAAATTGCATAATGTTGATATACTATACATGTACTTACCAGGCGGCAGCAGAACCATATGGGTAGCAGGGCCTCGGCCAACTGGCACGATCTTCATCCTACAGACATCGGGCAGTGCTCGCACAAAGTCACTGAGCTTCTGGAAGCCAAGGCTAGTGTGATCCAATTCAAGGCCGCACGTAGCTCTGAAGTCGCCTTTCAATGACGACAACGGATACCACTCTCCTTCGGCCAATCTGCTGGACGCCTGAGCAATAAACCTCGGCATCCACTGCCGCAGCTTCTTCAGCCATGCCGGCTGTACGGCTGGCAGGCCAGCTGGCACAGAAGCATCTGGTGTGTAAGGCACTCCTCCTGCGTATCGACTGTGCAGTGAGGGCAGCTGGTAGTTGATAGCCCTGTGCTCGTCATGCATACTCCTGTTCTCGTCTGTGGTCTGCAGATCAGCAGACCACGGCTTCTTCTGATCGACCCTGTTCACCTCCTCAGCTGCTGCTGCCGCTTCTGCGAGCAGCACAGGCCTGGGAACAGCGCTCTTCACTTCGACCTGGTCATGAGAAGAAGAGCTTGCTTGTAATTGCTGTGGCTGTGCTGTTCCATGGTCGGGAAGTGAATAAAGAGGGCTCACATGACGAATCAAATGAAGTAGAGACACATTTATATCATGCCTTCGGGCAATGAACACTTCACTCAAAGCTTTACAACGCTTCATCGGGCTCCAAGAAGGCGTCCAAGAGCTGAGTGCGCGCGTCTGCCATGGCAAGCCTACCTTTTTCCCAAAGAGGTTAACAAAGTGAGCTTGAACTGCTGCTTGGACAGAGCTCTCGTGCTTGAAGGTGACGAAGCCAAAACCACGGGACATAGTTTGGTTCCCTGTCTGGCTCTCTATGACCACAGCATCCACGACTGGACCAAAGTGCGCTTGGAAGAACTCGCGTAGATCCTCTGCAGGCCAGGCACAATCGCGCAAAGAGTGCATGAGAAGCCACACCAAGTCTGGAGCTGCCTCTATCGAGGATATCTCGTATTCTCAGCTTATTTAATTGTAACATGCATCAAGGTCGCAGCGGCCAAGATATATGCGCAATCAGAGAGTCCAGGTGGCAACAGCTCAGGAGCATGCACTTTGATGAGTTTCTCTACAGCAGGCAGGCGCCTCACCCGACTCGACGGTGGGAGATAGGCCTCCCACGAAAATCTTGCGCCCGAGGTCCTCGTGCTCTCGCCGCCTGTCAACCATGGCGCCTGCAGCAGCTGCTGCTGCAGGCGATGGGAGTCGACTTATGCCCCGGCGGCGCAGCTGCGCCTCTGGCGCCGCCCGCCCGCCCAGGTGCGCAGCGCCCGTCAGGCCTGCGCACAGGCGCTCNGGGGCCTTCGTAGGGGGGCTCGGGCGGGAGGCGCCCCCAGAAGCGTCGCTGAATGGAAAGACTTTCGAGGGGCGTGCCCTCTCTGGTAACAGCCCCAGTGGAGGGGGCGGCCTTGATGAAGAGCCCTTGGCTCGCCGAGCCGGGGGGGCGGTTTACCTGCCTGCGCCGGTGACATCGCCCGGCAGCGGGCGCCCCGTTAGCGCTGGCGAACCGGGCTCCCCCGGCGGGAGGCCCCATTTGACGCCGCCCGGACACATTGTATGGTCTGTCCCTCGAAGTGCCTTCGGGATCTTATTTCCTGACTTATCTCTAAGTTAGCGGCAGTCGCCACCGGGGAGGGGGGCCCCATGTCAATCTCACTCGCGGGCCGATCGACGGCTGAAAGCGGCGCTAAGCGGCGCGCCGACGCTAACTACGCGGTAGCCGTTGATGGTGTGCATCCACGGTCAAAGGCGCGCGGCAGGAGGCTCCGATCACGTGGGGAGCCGCGGCCGAAGCTGCAGGCCTCCCGGGATTAGGCAGCTGGTGCCGCAAACTTGAAATCAGGGTTTAAGATCAAGGGTCCAGGGCTTATCTACCAAAGCCCTGGCTGACAAGTTATACTGGAGAAATTGGATCATGAATACCTCCTGATGAAAAGGATGTGACATCCACCGCAAATTGCATCCACTACCACCTCTGTTCTACATAAGCTTGCCCTTGTGTTTGTCATTCTCAAGCCAACTACACAAAACTCCGAGCAACTGTCTTGACGATCGCAAACTGCGTTACATCAATGTCTTACGTCAATGTCTTCTAAATCTGTGTGTTGACTCTGCTTGCACGACAGAGAAATTTGTGAAAAAGATGATCATGTTCTCCATTGCTAGTACTGGCCAATTTGAGAACTGTTCACAGGTACAATCTGAGGTTGTTGACCGCACCAAGCGGATAATATCCACAACCACAAGATGCTTCATAGAAATTGAGCAAGTCCAAGAGTGCCATCATCAGATGTCTGCAACTCTGGCTTTACCAATTCTGCAGTGTCACCCAGGACCTACTCCCATGTCATCTGCTCTCCTTCTCAAATACTTAACAGTTGTCCCAGTGCTTTAATCAGTGCCACTAGATGCGGCCAGAGCATAGCGGCAATACAGGCTATGACCGTTGACACCCAGTAGCACTCCTAAGAGTCTATACGTGCTATAAATCATGAGATGCCTGCTGGGGCCTCAATGAGCGTTGATGTATTGGTCCCAGTGTTGCCATTAAGGACAGTCACATTGCCGTCAGCGTCCACATCAATGATGGCACTATCGCCCTCCTTGATCTCGCCGGATAGCATCCTCTCGGCCATGCTGCTCAGCCCAAGTGACCAGCAAACCCACATCAGCATCTTGTTGATTCATAGAGCACACTCATGCTGATACTGGGTGAACAGCCTGCCAACCTATGTACTTCATTACTCAGCAGTACAGAGTGTTATATGCAACAACCTCCAATGTAATCCCTGCTCATCTCACCTGTCCTCAAGAAGTCTCATAATCGCTCGTCGCAGTGGGCGAGCTCCATACGAGGGACTATAACCCTCATCCACTACCCGATCCCTGAACCTTTCAGTGACCTTCAGAACGAAGGGCATGGGCAGTAGTCAGCTTGGGATCTTTCCATAACAAAGTGCCTTAGACTTTTCAATAATGACATTGACAACTGCAGGAGAAGATATCCTACTCTCAATTACTCTCACTGTATCAAGTGAGGTAGTACCTGAAGGTCAATCTCCTTCTTGTGCAGGCGCTCAAACACCTCCTTCAACATGATGTCTGCAATCTCTTTGACCTCCATCTTCGTCAGCTGCCTGAAGACAATGATCTCATCCAGTCTGTTGAGGAACTCTGGCCTGAAGTACTGCTTCAGCTCCTCATTAACAAGGCTCTTGATGCGGTTGTAGCTGCTGTCCTTCTCGCCATAGTCAAGCTGCAGTCCAGTCCAATTTACAATCCCCGTGAGACATGCATAAAAGGTCTGCAGCAAATCTGGTCAGATAGAGTACAACATGCCTCCTGCACCTTGCCTGACAATCTCTAGGAGGTCAATAGCAAGTTTCGTCAAGAGCACATAGAAACTGAATGCATCTCCTCGTCATCCCTGCCTATTGCACCTGGAATCCAATGCCACCACCGCCCTTCTCAATCACAGAGGAGCCAACGTTTGACGTCATAATAAGCAAGGTGTTCTTGAAGTCCACAGTCCTGCCCTTGCTGTCAGTCAGACGCCCATCCTCAAGAATCTGTTGGCAGACAGCAACACGTCAACCATGAGGAAGAAGAAACAACAAATTGCGGTCCACCAAGAAGGAGCATAGTAGCACCAACTTAACAGATTCGAGGTGTTGGAGTACCTGAAGCATCATATTGAAGACATCTGGATGAGCCTTCTCAATCTCATCGAAGAGAACCACAGTGTACGGACGCCTACGAACTGCCTCAGTTAGCTGGCCGCCCTCACTGTATCCAACATATCCAGGCGGGCTCCCAATAAGCTTGGAGACCGTGTGCCTCTCCATGAACTCCGACATATCGAGACGCACCATAGCCTGCAAAAAAAGCGTGGCCTTCACTATCTTCCATACTTAAGCTCAAGCCGAGAAGCACCAGGAGAGATTCTGTACGCGAGCACCTGCCAACTCAGGACAAACTAAGCAGAAAGTGGCATGATGTACCTCCTCGGAGCCAAAATAGTAGGATGCGAGAGCCTTGGCAAGCTCTGACTTTCCAACACCAGTTGGGCCAGAAAAGATGAAGGACGCAATGGGCCGGTTGGGGTTCTTCAGCCCAACGCGCGCACGACGGATGGCACGAGAGATGGCCTTCACGGCCTCGTCTTGCCCAATAACGCGCTGGTGAAGTGTGCCCTCCATCTTAAGGAGCCTGTCGGACTCATCAGTCGAGACCTGCGCCATAAAATCCAGCAGGTTGCACATGAATCTCAAGTGCACATTAAAGGTGACAGACAGCTTAGCGTGATAACTTACTGCATACACTTACAAAGAGTGAGGCAACATATATGATAAGGAGCTGGATATGGAAAGCTTTGTGCTGGTACTAAGAGCTGACCTTCTCCACAGGAATACCCGTCCAGGCGGACACAATCTGCTGGATGTCTGACTCAGTGACAAGTGGGCCAGTCTCTCCACTCTCCGTCTCCGCCTTCATCTTCTCCTTGCCCTTCTCTGTGATGGCTGAGATCTGAGCTTTCAGCTCCATCTCACGGTCACGTAGCTCTCCAGCCTGCACCAATAATCAGGTTGTCGGAGATATACCTAATCAGCACCAGGTTGCTGAACACAAGCTAGCCAGACTCCATTCTGTCCTTCAATCCCAAATTGATCAATTCGCCATGCCTTGCAAGCCCAGAGGCTATTTAGATGGACAGTCAACTGGATACAACACACCAGAGAGCAGGAACGAAATGCAGATTCCACACGATCTCACAATCTCATCCGCACACGCACAGACGATCGAACTTTCGAAACGCCTGCTATACAAGGTACTTAGCACGCCTACTAAGCTCAGATGAGGACCTTCTCAAAGTCCTGGCCCCTGACTGCTTCGTTCTTCTCCTTGGTGATGGTACGGAGCTCCTTATCCAGCTCCCGGGCCTCTTCAGGCAGCTGCAGCAATTTCAACAAGCGAATACAGATAAGATCTCACAGGGTATTATCAAGCTTGCATATTACAAGCCAATGATGTAAGCCATGCAAGCAGAGCTCATTGTGGAGGTTCAGTGAGGAACACAAGCTGTGCACACCTGTGCGTGGCGAAGGCGCACACGAGAACCAGCCTCATCAATCAGGTCAATGGCCTTATCGGGCAAGAAGCGGTCACTGACACAACAACAACATTACGAGGCTTGTAAGCACGTCTGAACCAGATTTGCTGTCATCATCCTCTGTGGTTGATTTGCATCTGACTTACTATTCTTCTTTGAAATGAGCGAATAGGCAATCAAGTTCCTGCTAGATTAGACTGCTGAGTACAAGTGCAGTACAAGAGGAGAGAAAGACTGAATTGCCGCACTAAAAGATGACAGACAATGTCCCCTCCCAGCATACCTGATATACTGGTATGACAGTTGAGCAGCAGCAATGAGGGCTTCATCAGTGTAGCGAAGCTTGTGGTGGATCTCGTAACGCTCCCGAAGTCCTTTCAGGATCTGGATGGTCTCATCCACAGAGGGCTCAGGAACCTGGACAGGCTGGAACCGGCGCTCCAAGGCAGGGTCCTTCTCAATGTGCTTGCGGTACTCGTCAAGCGTGGTTGCTCCAATGCACTGAATGCCAGTCGCAATTCAAAGAGGTCAGCCAGCGGGACTAAGACCCATGAAAATTGCTTAATTCAGAACAAAAGTCCTGTCACAAGCCCATTCCAAGTTCAGCAGCTTGCACTGCGTATACACAGCTTGCACTGCATATACACACAAGTGTCACTGGTGTCGCTGTCTGTGGCTGCCAGCTGGAACTAGAGTGCCAAGATTGCATGCCTGCAAATATCTTGAATACCTTCACCAAGGAATTCTTGCGAGTACAAGATTGATCATACCAAGCAATGCTTGCAAACACAAGATCCATAATAAGTCAAGAGGAGCATCTTACCTGAAGCTCGCCTCGGGCAAGAGCAGGCTTCAGAATATTGGCAGCGTCAATGGCTCCCTCCGCTGCACCAGCTCCAATCAAGGTGTGCACCTCATCGATGACAAGAATGATGTTATCAGCCTGCTTGATCTCCTCCATCAACTTCTTCAGCCTCTCCTCAAACTCGCCACGATACTTGGTGCCCGCCACCAAAAGGCCCATGTCAAGGGTGATAACCTGCAAAAAGGACGCAAGTGTGATTGAGCTGGGCAAGACACAAAGCAAGCCTGCAAGCTTCCACATTTAGACGGCATAGCACCAGAATGACAAATCTACCTCATCCCGTCAAAAAGAATTTAAATCATTCAGTAACATTACATGTATTACGGCATTAGTAGGCAGATTACAACGTGTCAAAGAGATGCCAGGTGGAGGTGGCAGAGCAGGTATGCAAGATACTGCAGCCTGTCAGGATGAAGGAAGCATACCTTCTTGCCTTCAATGGTCTCAGGAACGTCTCCAGTCGCAATGCGCTGCGCCAGCCCCTCAGCAATGGCGGTTTTGCCAACGCCAGGCTCCCCAATCAGGCAGGGGTTATTCTTTGTCCTCCTTCCAAGGATCTGAGTAACGCGCTCAATCTGAGCCTGTCTTCCAACAACAGGGTCTAACTTGCCCTGGAAGAAAATAAAGCACATCCAATGAGATCGTCGGAGCACACAAGCAGATGAGGAAAGGTCCAGCTGGCAACAATGATGTCCTAAACACTCCAGCAAGACACGCTTGGCCCTGCTCTTTGCCTGCATCCATACACACTCAAGCTTACAGCAATTTCAGTGCTACCCACAATGGCAGCTTATAAGAGCTTCTGCTACAGGAAGCGCTTACCTCCTCAGCAAGCTTGGTAAGATTTGTGCCATACTCCTCAAGAGTTGGCATCTTGTTGCTGCTACTTCCACCACCAACACCGGCACCCACAGCCTCAGTGCTCTCACCCACCATCCTTATGACCTGCACCCGACACGTCACAGAAGCAATCCTCAGCAGGTTTAATCTGTATCAAGGAACTCTTCATCCAGTGCTATCTCAAGTTGGATATTGCAGTAAGCTAGGCGATCATGGTGGTCATGCTGCAGCTTGATGCAGTGGATACGACTGTTGCAAACAACAGAGCAAACTCTGACTGCATAGATACATATATTTCAGTTGACGAGGTTTGAAGACAAACCTGAGTGCGGATGTTGCTTGGGTCAGCCCCTAGGTTCTCTAGGACCCTAGCTGCCACTCCTTCGCCCTCGCGAAGGAGTCCCAGCAACAGGTGCTCGGTTCCAATGTAATTGTGACCTGAATTCATGCAAAAACCACGTGTTAATGTTATGCTAGATCAATCATAGCCTGTCCAGATGGAACCTCCAGGGCACAAATATTCAGAGCTTCCTCTTGATATGGGGTAGTGTACAGGCAGTAAAATGGGCTCACAAGCTATGGTCAGTGACTGACCTAGCTGGCGAGCTTCCTCCAAGGAAAGCTCAAGCACACGCTTGGCACGGGGCGTGAAGGGGATCTCAACAGCAACAAAGCCAGAACCACGCCCAATAATCTTCTCAACCTCCACGCGAGCTTCCTTCAGGTTCACCCCCATGGACTTGAGCACTTTCGCAGCGATCCCAGTGCCCTCGCCAATGAGGCCCAGGAGAATCTGCAGATGAAAGAGTCCGAACAAAAGCCAGAATGTCAATCACAGATATATCGCAATAGCTCACCAATCGCATGCAATACTCCTTCACTACTGGTGAGTCCACAGGTGACCCACAAATTGCTGTCACGGTAAGCCAAACGCAGAACAAGAAGTGCTGATCCGGTTCAGGACAGTCATGCAGAAGGAGAAGCCCGCAGCCTGACCTGCTCAGTGCCAACAAAGTTGTGGCCAAGGCGGCGAGCCTCCTCTTGCGCGAGCATGATGACTTTGATGGCCTTCTCGGTGAACCTCTCGAACATGGCCACCGTCTGGCCCTTCCTGCTGCCGCTGCTGTGGCCAGCCGCAGCCATCGAAGCAGCCACGACCGACCTCAGGTCCTGCGAGGGCTGGCGGCCGAGACTGTCCACGGCGCTGACCCGCCGCATGCCCGAGAAGGACTTGAGCGAGGCCGCCGCCATCGGCGCTGCCACCGCCAGGCGCGCGGTGGCGGCGCGCCGCGACTTCTTGCATCCTCGCAGCGGCGAGGCGACCGCCGCCTCCGCCAGGCAGCCGCCCGCGACGGCCGCCGCGTGCGCCAGGGCCCCCGCCATGGCTGGCGTCCGGGAGCTCTACTCTCTCCGTCAACGGCGGCCCTTGCGAAGTGGCGACGGAATGAGTCGCGGCGGCCGCTAAATCCGCAGCCGGACAGGGCTCCGCCTTTGCCCCGAGGCTCCTCGCCGCGGCGGCAGCGGCGGCTGNCGGCGGCTTCGGCGGCGATGGCGGCGGCGGCGGCGGCGGCGGTGGCGGCTGCGGCGGGCGCGGAGACCAGGACGTGGGTTTCTGGCACTGAAGGCCGGGGTTGGGGGGGAGGGTGCCCCGGGACGCCACTTATCCAGGGGGCCCGTAAGAATCTGCCGTACCTCGGATTGGGCTGGCGCCAGCCGACGGTCGCGATGCGTCCAGATGGGCCCCCTCCCCCCTTTCCCGACGCTTCCCCCACTCCACTTTCGTGATCTAATCCACTTTCAATTACATCGCCCCTTCTTCACATCATAGCCCTTACCGGCGGAGTGGCGCCCCGGTCGGCTCACCCCCACGGGAGCCGTGGGCGCGCGCGGCTTGCGCGCCGCTTGGCGGCTGCTGATACGTTGGATCCCGCGAGATCTCCGGTGCGGCAGTTGCGCCACCGCGCGCCCTCGAGCCGGCCGTGTGGCTGGGGGGCCCTTTACCGTTCAGATCTCTTTGTGGGTTTCACACCGTCGCAGCCGTTTGGTATTGCTGCTTCTTCAGACCTCGAACACTCCTTTGGGTGGCCTGTCACAGCTATTGCCTGAACAATGCAATGGAAACAAGCTCTTATGGAAGAGACTAATGTCATCTTAGGTACCTTAGATTAGGTCTCCGTATTATGTAGCATTGTTTAGTCTGCACTCGACTCTGCCTGAACAATGTATTGGCTTGAATTAAAAAAAATTGAATTGGCCTCCCTTTCAATTCATGCGCCCCGCGCGCCTTCTCTCCCTTTGCCTGAACAATGTAATGGCTTGAATTGGCCTCGCTTTAATTTCATGCGCACCGCGCGCCTTCTCTCCTTTACGTGAGCTTGCCTAATGGAAGAGCTGTTTCTTCTTTACGTGGGCTTGCCTCGCCTATGCCGTCTCTCAGACGGGGCCGTCCGTCTCCCCCACAAGAATTGAGAGTATCTGGGGTCACACCGAAGAGCTGCTTTGGAAGCGCAGCTTCTTCTTGTGGGCCTGCCTTAACAGCCTCGGCCCCATGGGAAGAGCTGCTTCTCGTTGCACAACGAGAGTAGGCACGCTGTGCGCATGAACTCAAAGGCAGGCAAGACCGCTTGTCCTGCCAAATGCAGAGAAAGGCAAAGGATTTGGCTACAGGCGAGGAGGAAAGAAACTCTTCAAAAGGGCGCGATCGCTGTACAAGGCCAGCCCAAAAGGGGTGGGCAAGATTTAAAGAGGCCGCAATGCACAGACCTCGTAGCTACGCAAGTGCTTGCACCAAGAGGGCAGTGCCAGTGGAGGGCCACCTCCCACATAATTCCGTGTACGTGTATACCTACTTGCTCAGGTATGACTAAGTGTAGGAGGCTGCAAGCTAGCCGAGCCTACGGACGGTGGTGTTTTAGCATACTTTCCCAGGGAAGATGTGGTACAGTCGAAGATGTCCACCAGCTAAATCACCTAACAATGGAAGCTGCTCATCATGTAAGACCCGCATAGCAAAGATGCGGGGCAATTGTACCACATACATACATTAAAAGCACCCAAACTTAAACATAGTGGAACAGAAAATCAACAGACATCAAAAATCTGTATGACTCACACATCCAGGCACTGAGGCTTTAATCAATCACAAGAAATTGTTGCAAAGAGCACCACACTCGATGAGGGAACAAGCATGGTGTATATTATATGAAGAAACTGATGAATTTTCCAGAGTCGAAGCAGTATTGTACTTATTGGCAGTAGGCAAGCCCCTCCAGCGGGGCCAGTTTCAAGTGACTGGTCCTAGGAAATATGTAATGGATGGATACCTATAGTACACAGTTATCCAAATGGCATATTGGACTTGTAAACATTCCACAAGCCTTTGTTGCAAAAGGAACGACCTTGTGCAACACGCATCCTGAGCTAGGCACGTGTTTTGACATTCTTCTTGAGTCGCACAGCCAAGGCACCGGCTCGTGGTACTCGAAAGATGTACCTAAGTACACGGAGAAGATCAGATTTATACCTGAGATCTGGAAACTTGGTCACTGCAATTTTGCACAAACATTTCCACTCTGCTGCCCTGATTCTGAGCATCACACATTCAATGAGGGATGAAGCAACATCCGTAGGGCAAATTGAACACTAATACACGAACTTGTTCTCATTAAGGAAGTTGCCGACGGCTGAGGGCAGGCTGGCCCCTCCTCGACTATGCTGGCCAACTCCTGCATGATGAGGAGCAATGCTTCAGCTGCTGATGACTCAAGAGATCCTTCACAGCACCAGCAACAAATTCTGGCGCAACATTTAACAAGACTTTCAAGGGAGCAACATCAGATGAAGTTGCTGTGGCACATGGGCAAAAGTGCATTGTGTACCTGTTATGACAATGAGCTCGTTGCTTAACCTAGTGTTGATAGTGACCACTGGTAGGCCTGCTGTGCCATCAGTCAGCAGGCTGTGCGTACCCACAGCGGGCTGCGGCACATGACGGCTACCTCCAGACAGTGCAGACGAAGAGGTAGCCAAGTCGCCTTCCAGCTGGGCAAGACGCTGCCTGACTCAGACTTAGGTCATGTTGTTCCGCTAGGATTACAACTGAAGTCAATCAACCACCATCAGATGGCCTTTTGAGCAGAAGCAATGGCTCTTGTTCCATGCTCGTGACCAGCCTCTTCTCAGTTATTCAGACTGGATGCTTCCTTGACCAGCCTCACCTAAGAGCCTGAACAGCTTCTTGAGCATGAAGCCCGTGGAGGTCCAGCTCCCAGTCGCCGCCAGCTCTGAAAGGTGAGAACCTGCCCTTTCTCTCAGCACTATAACTGCTGGTTGCAGCTATTACGGCGCCTGTTCAAGCACTATGCAAGGAGTCGAGGGTATGTCCCTACCATTGAAGGAGAATGCCGAGGCAATTACCATTTACTTGACCAATCCAGCCGCAAGGACCTAAAGTTGGCCCTAGAACCTGAGCTCTACAACGCAAGCAGTGCCTGTCTGCAGTCCACAATCCCACTAGTGTCCCACCCAACTTCTGTGCTACTTCGCCTAAGCAAAGCAGCAGATTGCTTGACCTGCTGGTGTTCCTTGCTTGCAAGATCTTCTGTGCGGCCTCCCCATGCAGCTGCTCTGCCAGGTGGCGTTCCTTGAGCGCCAACTTGGCAAGCTGTCGAGCCCTGTGGTGGTCTCCCATAGAGAATGCGCTGATCGCCGAGCGAACATGACGCGCTCTGGCCCTGCAGAAGTATCATAGCAACGTCTCAAGCATCACAGCAGCGTTGCGGACGATTGCCTTAAGGTAGAGTAAGGGGGAAACAGCCACGAGGCTGCTGCCAGCTGGCCAGACAAATTGGCAGATTGAGAATGCATGACTGCTACAGCGTCGATAAGTGGTATTAAGTAATTGCAAGAATGGCTCAAATGGTATGGATGTCAGGAGGTCTGCAGTAGCCCGGGCTCATGAGGCGAACACCTATGCATTCTCGCAAGCCAGGGCATCGCGTTGTCAAGGCAGAAAGCAGGCTCCGAACCTGGACACACGAAGCGCCTGCCCGCGGTACTTGAGGTAGACGTCCTCGTCCTCCTCGCTGGAGGAGGGGCCCTGGTGCACCTCGCAGGGCCTGCCCGCTGGAGCAGCAGCACCCGTGTCGCCGGACATGCTGTGGAGCCAGACGGCGGCCGCCTCCTCGTCGCCGTCCACGACCGCCAGGACCTCAGCGAGCAAGTCCGGGGGGGCCCACGCGAAGTGGGTGCCCAGGTTGCCCAGGACGCGGGCCTGGTGGTCGGACTCCACCACAGCATTGCCGGCCACAAGAGCCGAGCCCGCAGGAGCAGCAGCAGCAGCAGCCGGCGTAATGATGGGCTGCGGCCGAGCTTCTGGCGGCGGCCGCGCGGGGATGAGGTTGCGGTATGGCAGCGAGGGCGACCGCGGCCGGCTGGCGGCAGGGGCGGCCTCGGAGCCGAGAGCGGGGAATGCAGCTGTTGGGCTTTCCGCCGGCGGTGCGGCGACGGCCTCCCGGCCCTGCTGCGCAGTGAAGGCGTGCCAGCCGCGTGGCCTGGCCGGTGCCGCCGCTGCCGCCGCCGGGCGCGGCAATGCAGCCTCCGCCTCGCCTGCAAGGACACTGCAGGCCGTCAGCATCAACATAACATGCATTAACATAACGTTATAGTCGTAGAGACTGAGCTTAAGGTACATTGCACTATGGCAGTGGAAAGCAAGCTGGTCCGTCGCCGAGGGCTCGGTCGTTGGGACGCCATGGACGCCGCCGCATTGGCACTGGCGGCGGCCGCAGCGGCGGAAGCAGGTTCAGGGGTTTGGGTTTAGGGGTTTGGGGTTTTTGGCACTTGACGCTGGACCCAGAACCCAAGCCCTGGCTCTTAGCCTCATCAGGCACTCGACTCTGATCGGCGGCGGCGGCGGGCGGGGCTTGCCCTGGAGGAGGAGGGCCTCGGCGGCGGCGCTGGCGTCGCNGCGCGTCGCCCGGCGGGGGCCGCATTACGCGGCTCCCCCGCTGCCGCGCCCGCCGAGGGCGGCGGCGGCGGCGGCGGCGGTCACCAATGGGAGTCTCTTACGAAGAAGGCTCGCCCATAAAGAAAGAGGGGCTGGCAAAGCCAGCCCAAAAAGAATGGACAATGTCCAAAG
Source organism: Spirogloea muscicola (assembly GCA_009602725.1). Lineage (NCBI taxonomy): Eukaryota > Viridiplantae > Streptophyta > Zygnematophyceae > Spirogloeales > Spirogloeaceae > Spirogloea > Spirogloea muscicola. Next base: position 426,359 of record WELB01000031.1, read on the forward strand.
CCGAAGAATGAGAAGCCGAGGAAGGACTCCTCTACTCTACCAATCACGACGACATACTAGGGAAGCTCAGTACCCGCGAGTGAGCAACATCAGGTCCGAGTAGCTCGACGAAGGGCAGCTCTTTTCCAGCTGCAAGTTAGTCCGACTTGCGGCTGCTGACTCGGGGGGTTACTACTCAGTTACTCTACTGATTAGGCCCGGGTTAAGCATTAAGCTCCCCCAGTCGCCGGAGTCTGTCGAAGAAGTGGTGCTCGCCCATTGAATGTGCTCGCCTACAGAGAAGAGTGGCTGGCAGAGCCAGCTCAAAAAGAATGGACAAGATCCCAAGCCAAAGAAAGAGGAGCCGGAAGAGAACTACACCACAGACCATGCCTTTGGACTAGGACGAAGACATCAGCCAGAGGATGCTCAGTAACCTCTAGTCAGGAGATGCAAGTCGGAGTAGCTAGCCGGGGGAAAGATGTCGCCCTGAAGGAAGCCGGAGGCCGCCGCCAAAGCAAAGAGGGGGCTGGCAAAGCCAGCTCAAAAAAAATGGACAATGTCCAAAGCCAAAGACAGAGGTGCCAAAAAAGAAGAAGTGCTCGCCATAGGGAGAAGTGGCAATCCCAATGGGGGCAAGGGCTGTGAAAAGCCAGCCCGAAAGAAAGAATTGACAAAAGTTCGAAGGGGCCTAAAAAGCGTTGAGCAGCTACAAAGGGGCCTGGAGAGGCTATGTCAGAACAGGGGAGGATGGATCACTCAGTAGTTACGAGTGAGGAGCCTCAGATCCGACAGACTAGCTGCCGGAAAACTATCCCCCTGACGAAGACCGGAGGCCGCAGCGAGAGCACGGCCAGCACGCAGATGCAGGGCGTGGGCCGTGGACCGCTGCAGGGATACGGACAATCTCACACGGTAGACCTGAGCCCACGAGCCAGCGGCGTTGAAGTCAGCCGGCTCGCCGCGCCTACGGGATACAGCCCGTCGCGCAAGCCTGGCCAGCAGGTCAAGCCACTGGGACCCAAGAGCCCCGTGCACGTCCACAGCCAAGGGTACGAACTCATCTGCAGCCGGGTGGTCGAGTGCTTGGCCGCATTGCTGCGAGCGGCCTTCGTGGCAGCGTGGCCAGCGCGCGAGAGAGCCCCGGGTTGGAGCGGTCGACCACATCAGTGGTGACCACATCCGCGATGATGCACGCGCCGCCGGGCGTGGACGCCACCAGGTCGACACCGCGCGTATGGAGTCCGTCGGCCCTCTCGAGGATTGGCATAGCGGAGGTGTTCTCCATTGCCACCGTGTAGCCGGCCTCCTGGAAGATGCCGAACATTGCATCACGGAGGAGGTCGTGAGCAGCTGTTCGTTCGCCTCCAGTGGCGCACCGGAGGATGTGCGCCGCCAGCTCCGCTGGGTCCGTCGACCGTCCCCACAGTCACTCTGTAGCACGCCAAGCAGACGGCGGGGGAGACCCAGCAGGCGATGGGTGGCCGTACGGAACAGCTCATTCCTGCAGCCTGAGGGCATCGTACAGGGGGAGCGCGGAGAGCCAGGCTGCCGCGCCGGGGGAGGCAGCCGACAGCAGCCGAGCATGGCCGCGCACGTCGGTTGCAGAGAGGAGCTGCAGCGTGGCCGTGAAGGCCGCCTTGTCGAAATTACTTACTCAGTACTTAGATTATAAGATTTCATTCGCTGTAGTCTCTCGCAATAGCGGTGTGGTTTTGTGCGACTCTCGGCCCTTTCGGACCTCACGGACCTCGTCCACTTTTCTTTGGGCTGGCTTTTCACAGCCCCCGCACCCCTCGGCCAGTCGACGGGCGCTGTTTGCAATGACTTGCCGGAGAAATGGCACAGTAGTTGATCGCGTCTTTCTCCAAATTCATTTAGCTGTAGCTAACGGGGGGTTCACATGCTACTACAACCGCAAGAAAGCGCGGCCAGATTGACTGGTGGCTGTGAGAGGCCAGCCCAAGATTGGACAAGGTCTGAAGAAGCCTGGGTGCGAAGTGCTAAGACAGCAGCAAGGGGACTCTCAATAACCTCGAGTCAGAAGATGCAAGTCGGAATAGCTAGCCGGCGGAAAGACGTCGCCCTGACGGTAGCCGAAATAGCCACCACTCCGTGGTCCTGCGGGTGGTCGCTGACGCAAACCGCAAGTTCTGGGACTTCGACGTTGGCCGGTGCGGCAGCATGCACGGACTTCTCGCAGAGCAGGATCGGCCTGGCGTGCGCGAGAGGGAGACTTGGAGACTACTGTTTGCTTTGGGATGCAGCCTATCTGCTGCGCCGATACATGTTGAGTCCTTACAAAGGACGCTTGAATGGGTTGTCAGCCCTCCAAAAGGACTGGCAGTCAAGCTCCAGAATGGTGATCGAGCAGGCGCTGAAACATCTCAAGGGGCGCTTCAGACTACTCCAGAAGCGGGTGGACGTTTGTGGACGTCCCGCTCAAGAATGTGCCCCTCCATGTCGGGGCGTGCATCGCCTTGCACAACATGTGCATTGACGACAACCATGTGGTCGCGACTGCATGCTAGACTGCAAGCCCGAGGACGAGGACAACATCAAGCACTCCAATGTCCAAGAAGCGGCTCAAGGCGCTCAGAGTAGGGATGCACTCGCACGCACCCTTTATGCACAACAAGACATGGCGCTGGACTTGTCGGTGACGATAGCGTGGACTGCAAAGATTTTTGAGAGAGACAGATCGATTTGACTTTTTTTCAAGGAATCTGTACATTAATGTTGGCGGTCAGAGCCCTGCCGGCCCCTACTACAGCTTATTGCTCATCCTGCTAAGAGGAAAGCGGCTGCTGATAAGGAAAAATCGGCTGTGAAAAGCAAGCCAGATACATACAAGTGTCTATGACGGAAGTGTTTTTGCTAAGCAGAATCTCAGAATCCTGCGAAGATTTGTGAAAGAGACAGATAGGTTGACAGTCCATATTTGAAGACATCAACGTCTTGCAACCAGATTGCTGCCGGCCCTTACTACAGCTTCTCAATCAGCCTGCTGAGCAGGGACTTGAAGTCCCGCGAGTCGGCTTGCTGTTGCTCTACACTTTGCGTCAATAGCGTCTCCAGCCAATTCGCCTGTGCGTCGGCCTACCTCTTCCGCTGACTTGTTGAGGGAAGAGGAAGGCCGACGCAAAAGCGAATCGCTTTTAGACGATGTTGACGCAAATTGTGGAGCAAGCGGAACCTTGGCCGCACTGCCGTGAAGAGTTGATGCCGCCTCGTTGCTCGTGCCCCTCTTCCTTCTCTCCTCCTTGCAGGATTGGTCTTGGCGATTTGTACTTCGCTTGGCAGGCTTCAACGTCCTTGTCGAAGCTCGCATACTTCACGACAATGGTGGTGAGAACTCGCTTCAGCCAGCGCTTGGCCTGAAGGAGACAAGAGGTGGTAAGTGGTCCAGTGACACCGGTTGTCGCGGATGACCGTCCGCAATGATGACGTGATAATGCAGACCGGTGCTCACCTTGCTTGACCGCTGCAGGCAGCAGCCCCGGCGATGACGGCAGGGGCTCGTGGAGACATGAATGGATAGTCACGCTTATACAGGCAGCATGCGGCAGCGGCAATAGTACCTCGCCACGATGGCAGCGCTACCAGCGTCAATAGCGCCAGCCGGCGGGAGCACTCCGGCGCGCGGGGGCATGGAGCCGATGCGCATCCTCGACCTTAGCGTGGACGTCCGGGAGCAGAAAGTGCGGGACAGTGGTGGAGAGCAGGCAGCAGCCCCAGCGATGAGGCAGGGGCTAGTGGAGGCAAGAGTGGATGATCACCCTTGTACACGCTAAAGGAGCCGCCGAGCTGGCCAAGAGCGGTGTGGCAATGATCCTTCCGGACCGGAAGGATCATTGACACACATCAAGCTACCCGCTGGCCACATCGACGGCTCCTTCAGCGTGCATAAGGGTGACTAACCACTCATGTCTTCACGAGCCTTTGCCGTCATCATCGGAGCTGCTGCCTGCGCATCCACCATTGTCCCGCACTTGCTGCTCCCGGACGTCGAGGATGGCATCGGCTCCATCCCCCGCGCGCCGCAGTGCCCCCGCCGGCTGGCGCTGTTGGCGCTGGGGTGGCGCTGGCAACGCCGGCGAGGCACCATTGCCGCTGTCGCAGGCTGCGCCCGGCATGTCAGCTGCTGCCATGGCAGCCACCAGCTGCGGCTGCCCCGCCGACGGCGGCTGTCCGGGGACTGCGCGGCCTTGGCGATCAGGCTGGCGCCATGACGGCGCTGCAGGCCAGAGCTGCCGGGAGGGGGCGGGAGGCCCGCGACCTCGCTCCTGACTGGAGATCCGAGTGCCGCAGAAAGAAAGCCCGGCCAATTCAAGGTAGTGGCTGGGAAAGGCCAGCCCAAAAGCATGGACGCAACTTTGGATAGCCGTAAGGCGCCTTGATTACACAGACAGCCTATGCACGACACTACAGCGGAGGGGCAGGACGCCGCCAGTGGAGAAATCAGGAAAGGAGCTCTTTATCCCAAAATTCGAAGTTGCACCCCGCCGCGCCTTTCCTTAAGTCAATTCGGCCGCGCTTTTCCTCTTTCCTGCCCCCTCGCTGCCTCGAGCTACTCGGACCTGATGTTGCTCACTCTCGGGTACTGAGGAAAAGGGCTCGCCCATTGAGGATAGGGGCTGGACAAGCCAGCCCAAAAAAGAATGAACAAAGAACGAGAAGGGGGCCAGAGGAAGCCAGAGGAAGCGCTAAGAAACCAAAGCACACAAAGAAAGAAAGCAGCTACAAATTACTCAGTAACCCCTGCTAAGCAGCCGCAAATCAGAGAGGCTAGGGTCCTGGGACTGAGCTTCCCTAGTATGTTGTCGTGATTGGTAGAAGTGGCACTCCCAATGGGGGCAAGTAGAGTAGAGGAGTCCTTCCTTCTTTTCCATTCTTTTTTGGGCTGGCTTGTCCAGCCCCTATCCTCAATGGGCGAGCCCTTTCTTCCTCGGCTTCTCATTCTTCGGCTTTGGACATTGTCCATTCTTTTTGGGCTGGCTTTGCCAGCCCCTCTTTCTTTATGGGCGAGCCTTCTTCCTCGCGGGCCACCATTTTTTTTTTCCTTTCTTTCTTTTTTTGGGAGTGCCACTTCTTCCTGCGTCCCTCGCGGAACTCTCGAGGCCGCCAGGGCCTGCCACGTGGCCGAGACCGGGGGACCACCGCGCGTGGGGGCCCCTCGGCCCGGAGGCGCCAATACACGATGTACATGCTCCGTGGTGCGAGTGGGGCGCTCAATTGAAGTGGCTCTCCCAATCGGGGCAAGGGCTGTGATGCTAGGGGCCTGGAATTGGGTCCCCTGGACAGAGCCAGAGGCAGCAGCTAGGGCTCTTCCGGCACGAAGGTGCAGCGCACGGGCCATGGACCTCTGCAACGAGACGGCCAGGCGCATGCGATACACTTGCGCCAGCGACCCGGCTGCAGGAAAGTCTGCCGGTTCACCATGGAAGCGACGGGCGATTGCGTGGCGGGCGAGCTGGTTAAGTAGCTCAAGCCACCGAGCGCCCAGTGCCCCATGGATGTCAATTGCCAACGGGAAGAACTCGTCTTCCGGCGGA
>WELB01000031.1:436841-454664 GCA_009602725.1 Spirogloea muscicola
GGCGGCCTCGCCGGGCTCGACGCCTCCGCGCGGCGGCGCGTGGCGTCCGGCAAGGACGCTGCGGCGTCGTCGTCCTCGGGCTCGGCTCCTCGCCGGCTCCAGGGACGCTCCCAGGCCCGGCGCGCACGATGCGCTCCTGCTGGAGCGCGATGCGGCGCCGGCGAGGAGGTCGCGGCGTCGCCATCGCATGGCGCGGAAGAGGCTGTGGCGGCAGCAGCCGCCGACGCCGCCGTCGGCTCCGGCGAGATGGTCTTCGACGGCCGGGCTTTTCGGAGATCCTTGAACCAGAGCGCCTCGTACAATCGCAAGGGGTTTGGTCACAAGAAGGAGATGCTCGAGAAGATGAGCACCGAGTACACAAGTAAGGGCATGATTGCGACGCACAGCACCTGACGCGTCAGCTACTGTAGTAGCTGGTAGGTGTCACTCTGATCAGCTGGGCAGCTGTTATTGCCCTGTCATCAAGCATGTCTTTGTCAGCTACTGGAAGAATCACCATTGCCGAGGTCTCTGGCAGGCGACATCATCAAGCTCCTGAGGGAGAACAACTTCACTTTCACGTGGGGAGACGTGACCGTGAAGCTGGCGGAGTCGTATGGTTTCTGCTGGGGAGTGGAGCGTGCTGTGCAGATGGCTTATGAAGCTCGGAAGCAGTTTCCGGACCAGAAGATTTGGATAACAAATGAAATTATCCACAACCCGACGGTCAACAATGTATGATATCTCCTTTTGGCAAGACCAAATTTCTCCACGAGGTTACCATGCAGCATGTAGTTTCCACATGACCACAATCAGGACAGCTGCCAATGTCAAGCAATGGGCGCTGTGCAGAGGCTGAGAGACATGGAGGTGGGCTTCATTCCTGTGGTAGAGGACAAGAAGGACTTTGAGGTTGTCCAGCCGAACGACGTGGTTGTGCTGCCTGCTTTTGGGGCGGCAGTGCAGGAGATGCAGCTTCTTGATGACAAAAAGGTCCAGATTGTGGACACCACGTGCCCTTGGGTTTCCAAGGCAAGCTACTTCTAAGAAGCTCATCAACCTCAAATCGGTGGGCTTCACCTTGGGTGGTCAAGCTTGCAGGCATGTGGGGTCTGGGTTGACAAAGTCGAGAAGACAACGTTTGAGAATCATCTAAAGCCTATAGTGCCTGAAGACCTAATTGTCAGGAAGCATCCGGTTCAGAAATGTGTATGCAGTCAGCAGTGATGTTCCTTGACTAAGCTCTTCATACTCAAGCTCTTTGTGCAGTTTCTTACACAGTATGCATTGTCATTCTTGTGGGTCGGTCTGCAGGTTTGGGATGCAGTTCACAAACATAAGAAGAAGCTGTACACATCTGTGATTCATGGCAAGTACTCACATGAGGAGACGGTAGCTACCGCATCATTTGCTGGAACATACATCGTGGTGAAGAACATGAAGGAGGTCAGTGCTCCAATCGACCAGCGTGAAATTTGAGCACTTCGTCACGACCAATCTCAAGGCTGGCCTGCAGCACCAAACGCAGTGTTGGGATTTGGCTGGACATCTGTATGGCTGGCTAGTATTACAAGTTTGACTGCTGGAGGGCCTCAAACACCTACACATACCCCTCATGTTCAGGCCAATTATGTATGTGACTACATCCTTGAGGGCAACCTCGACGGAAGCAGTGGCACGAAGGAAGAATTTATGGAGGTATGTGGGATGTCCTCCTATGCCTGTCAATGCACTGCATTGTGAATCAGGTCCAGCCTACAGCTCACAACCTAGTCAGCATAAGTCAATGTGCAGGTTCCGCTTACTTGACCTCTGAATGGTTGACTTATGAAGGCAGCCGTCTGGCTAATGTTTGTATCAGAAATTCAAATTCGCGGTAAGCAAAGGTTTCGACCCAGACCAAGACTTAATGAGAGTAGGGATTGCGAATCAGACGACTATGTTAAAGGGCGAAACGGAAGAGATAGGTACACTCCCTCATTGGTCCCTTACTACTAATAAATCCTTCTGTCATGGGCAGCTTTCCTGAGGGATCCCGAAAGCTCAACAAAGCCAGATGTATTGCTGAGGTGCACGTGACGATGCATGCAGGTTGCAACTTGCCGATGATGAGTGCAGCTGTGATGTAGTCAAGCAGCTAATTAGATAATAAATTGGTACCTGCGGTTGCTGCAGGGAAACTTTTGGAGAAGAGCATGATGCAGAAGTATGGGCCTGCAGCTGTTAATGATCATTTCATGTCTTTCAATACAATTTGCGATGCAACCCAGGTATCATGCTGGTACATTCTGCAGATTGTGCAACCGTTGCAGGAATGCTAGATGTAGAATGAAACATGGCCTTGAGCTTCATGGACATGATGGGCACAGAGGCAGGGGCTATGTAGACATCTGCATAGGCTGCTCGACTTTGGTTGGATTCAAGACTTTGATTGAAGTACTGCTTCAGCCGTATGGTTGCATTGATGGATATCTGGTGCATTTTGCAGGAGCGGCAAGATGCGATGTACAAGCTCGTAAAGGACAAGGTGGACCTCATGCTAGTCGTTGGTGGTTTCAATTCAAGTAACACATCTCACCTGCAGGAGATTGCTGAAGAGACGGGCGTTCCGTCTTACTGGATTGATAGCGAAGCGCGCATGGGTCCTGGCAATGTCATCCTCCACAAGCTTTTGGTGCGCCCTCTGATGCCTATTCAAATCATCTCCTCACAGATACTGTATCAATGCATGCACTCTCTGTGCGGCAAGTGTTTAGCGCAGCAAACAACGGTCATGCAAGCTGCTGTAAGTTTCATGTGGCGATACTGTCATAGCAACTCCAAATAGCAGTTCCTGGTCATGTAGCTTGCCGTCCCTGAAAGCATTCTTGTCATGCAGCATGGCGAATTGGTAGAGACCAAAGATTGGCTCCCTGAAGGGCCAATCGTCATTGGTGTCACGTCGGGGGCCTCCACTCCTGACAAGGTATCAGATCGTTGAATCTAAATTGACCCACTTACAGTGTTCCAGCCAGATTGGGAGTACACCTTCTCAGTACTGCATGTCCTTTATGGTAGTTTGCTTCTTCTGGGTTTTCTGCATGCTGCAATGCTATGATATGACACTCAAGTTGGGTAGTTATCAAGCCTGCTTATATCGTGCACATAGGCAATGAGTTGGCATCGTTACTAACAGAGCTACACAGCTTCTGAGGAATTGATAGGTGCTTGCAAACACCACAGGAAGCCTAATAGTTGAGCAATATTGCAGGTTGTGGAGGATGCCTTGAATCAGATATTCAAGCTGAAGGCAGACATGCTGCTCGTGGCTGCTGCTTAGAGTAAGTGGGTTGAATATGTAGGGTTGTCTTAGTTGTTTTCTCCTCTTCCAGCCGTATCCCGGCATTGTATCTTCCATGTCAATGCTTTTCAAAGCTGGCCTCTGTTCAGCTATTACTGTGGCAGCAGAGCAATCGTTGCTGTGTACTTGCTCAGAACCAAGGTGCAGCTTCGGTTCATTACATTCAGCTATGTAACATTTGACGACTCTCAGAACGGCAGGTATTTGCAACTATTGGGTTGTCAAACAGACCCATCCAGACTTGTAGAGTTCTGGAGGAGAGATACAAGAGTTACTCCTTCATATGCATTGCAAGAACCTCTGTAGGAGGATGTGAGGACGTGGCATGGTCCATTGTGCAGTACTTTTAAGAATCATACTGCATGACCATGTGTAGTTGCAGTCAGCATGTCCGGCACATCCGTTCAAGGCATCTACCATCTCAAGATGACAGCTGTAACTTAGGGTACTCCCTTCCAAGAGTCATAAGTCAGCGTGGTAATAGTACTAGTAACCGACTCCTTGAGCTACATGTGAGTATTTTGCTTGTTAAAATTGCCAATGCAACACGCATGTCAACTACCACAACCTGACCAGATTTTTAGTCACAGCAATAAGGACATCCATTGAGTCGCCAATTTCCAGTGGTCAAACCATCTCTGTGACACACTTGCGACCTGCCAGGCCTCCACATCTTGATGATGTGGAGGCGTGCCTTCGTTTGTTTCAAATACCCGAAACTTTCCCTTATAGGCAACCCATAAAACAGTTGGAATGCAGATGATTATTGTCCTTGCGTGGCTCTAGTGATTCCAAAAACATAGAGCGTATAGGAAGAAAGGGCTAGGCCTGTTTGTCATGCATTCTGACTCAGATTATCAAGCAGCCAATCGCAACAGAATGTCAAGTCTTGATCTGCATCTTGGGAGTGATTCTCCGAGTCGCCCTGGATGTGCTTGGAAAACATGATCACACTGGCATCATTGGCCGGAGAAGGCAGTCTGCAAAATGCAACGCAGTCCCATCCCAGAAGCTGAGCGGTTCATGCATGTGCTTGACAGGTATACTTGGCAAGTGCACGCAAGATGACAAAACACTAGGAGTGTACGTGGGCAGCATCACCTGCGAGTCTGAGACTTACATGTTATCAGCACCTGGACTTGTATATGATGAGCCACGTCTGCTGCATTTAGCCCTGGTCTTCGACAGAATCCTGCTTTTTGAGCCTTCCGGCCCTTACATTCCTTTGGGCTGGCCTCTCACAGCCATTCCCTTACATTGTAAGAGCTGTTGCTTGCAATGAGTGCTTAGTCGTGATCACATAGGCCGCCAGCAAGCGACGCAGGGCTGGGAAATAGGAGCAACACAACATCAACTAAATCAGTAGACGGCGTCGGGACAAACACAAAATGGACGACACACCACCACAAGCCAAAACAATGGTCAAACAGTAAGACGTCGATGACAAGCGTAACGAGTCACAACGATGACGAGGAGGAGAATGACGACAACGGCAAAGACCACCACGAGGACAACAACGTCGACGATGACGACAACGACGACGAGCATCAACACCACCACCACCATGACCACCCAACAGCAAGGATGACAGACACAGCACCAGGACTAGTAGCAGAAAAGAACAGCGCTTCCAAATTGCAAAAGCAGTCACAGGGCAGCTTACGAAGTTCCTTTGTTCCCACGGCGTCGCCTCACAATGAGCACTTCGGCGCCACGGGCCGCCCGGGGAGCATTGGCGCACCGATGCAATCAAAGCGCGGCGCCGGTAATGGCTTCGTACTGACGGGAGCGCTCGCGAATCTGCACCACGGCTTTCCCCGCCTGCCCCCTTGCCCGCCTCGCGGCGAGGCCCCCCTCCCCGCCGTGGTGAATTAGGGTTGTGCAGCCCGAGCTCGACGACGAGGGAAGCGCGCGCGGCGCGGCGGCTCTCGCGGCGGAGGCCGCGCCGCGTCGCGCGGCGAAGTCGGGGTCGACGCCGTGCGGCGCCGGGAGCTGCCANAGGCGGCGGCGGCGGCGGCGGCGGCGGGGAGCGCGGTGGGAACGCCACGTGGCGGCCCGAGCTGGCTCCATGGGCGAGGCCGACGCCGCCGGTGGCGGCGCGGCTCAGGCCAAGCTGCCGGCCCGCCGGATCGACCTCGAGGCCCTCCGCGACGAGCTCAGGTATCCGTAGTTGAGACGCAGCATGTTGCCACGTGTCGCGCTCGCCGCTCTCGGCGCCGCATATGGCGGGCGACGGTCCTGGGGGGCCCCTTCTGTGGCGCTGCCTGGCCAAGCCTTTCCATGCCTTGTACGGCAGCCGCCGGGCCCTCCAAGCCCCGGCGTTGGCAACGGCCTCGCCGTAGCCGCAACTTCCATGGCGGCGGGTTTGAGGCCGCGGCTGGCCAGCCATGGCGGCGGGGGCCCCCTCGGCCCACGTCCGAGGCACCAACTGGCCACCAGAACCACCATGTGTCGGTCCGGTCGGCTGAGGGCCAGCTCCGCTTCTGCCGCTGTGGCGCAGCCGCAGGATCGCCGCGCGGGACGAGCAGCGGCGGGAGCTCAAGTTCCTCGAAGAGGTGAGGAGGCTGCCGCCGCCGTCCGAAAGCAGAGCCCAGCTGAGCCTGAGCCTTGGCGCCGGCGCCCGCCGCTCTCTGGCCGTGCTTAGAGCCTATGGGGCGCTAACGCAGAATTTGCCGCACTAGGCCTTATTTCAATTGCGTAGTGAGAAAGAGCCACTCTGAATTAGCTTATCTGTTTTGCTAGTTTGCGAATTGTAGTTTACGATGAGCCGTGGTTCGAGCCGTCCCGGCTCTCGCGCTGCGCCTCAGTTGGGCTCCGACTGCACGGCACGGCGACGTCACACGGCCCGCTGGGCGCTGTGCGCGTCGTCGGCGAGATGGCTCTGACCTCCTCGACCACTTGGTGTCTCCGATCTCCATGTGCAGGGCGGCGACCTGCTCGAGTTTTTCCCGCCGTCGCCGCTCGCAGATCCTCCCACGTCGTCGTCGCTGCCGCCGCCGCCGCCGCCGTTGTCGTTGCCGCCGCCATCGTCGTCGTCGCCGCCGCCACCCCCGTCGCCGGTGGCTGTGCCGACGCCGCTGCCCGAAGCGCCTCTGGACGCGCATCCCCTCAAGCCTGCAGGGTACTGGTCCCTGCCTGCTAGCCTTGCCGAGTCACCCGCCTGGTCTCGCCTGTGGCGCACCGAAGCTGCGCCTCTTTCCATCTGTGGCCGCCGCTGTACGTGCCTGATGGCCTCTAATCCATGCCCCACCATTGGTGCTCAGCGACCGGGACACTGCCGGCAGCCCGTTGGCGGAGGCGGGCGCGGCGCCGGCAAGCGACGATGGGCACAACGACAGCGGTGCTCCAGAAGCCCCGACGCCACTGATCGCTGCTTCAGAGGCCGTGCTCGAGGGGCCCGCATTGGCAGCAGCGCCGTCGGCATCCGAGCCCGCTGTAGATAGAGACAGTGCAGCAACAGCTCCGGCCTCGACGGCCATCGACGCCGCCGGCAGGAGCGTGGTGGATGATGGCCCCAGCGATGGCCCTGCTGCCGTGGAGGAGCCACCGGCTGCCGCGGAAGCAGATGGCGCTGAGGAGGCTACTGAGGCTCGCCCAAAGGAAGACGGTGGCGTGGCTAAGATTGCCGCCGAAGCTCAACAGGACAATGTCGCCAGTGCCCCAGCGTCCCTGCAAGCAGTTGATGATGCTGCCCCCTTGCCGCTAGAGGAGTCAGCGGATGCCTCGCGTGATGACGGCAACCAGGAGCGGTCGGGCAGCGGCGATGCGGTCGAGGTCACCGTGCTCGTCGAGCGCGTGGGCGTCGACGAGCCCAAGTCGGTGGTCGTGTCGGTGGGCGGCGGGGACTCGTCGTTCGGCGCGGCGGCAGCGGCGGGCCACGTTCAGATGACAGCCGCAGAGGCTGTGGCGGTGCCTGTGGACGCGGCGGCGGCGAGCCCACTGCCGCAGCAGCCGCAGGGCAAGGGCGACGCTGCTGCGGAGGCCGACAACCAAGCTGGCAGTGGCGGCGGCCCTGGCAATGGCAGCAAGCTTGTGGCAGCAAGCTTGCTGCCTCTGGTGCCAGCGGCGCAGCTCGACACATCGGTGCCGGTTCAGGTGCTGGTGAAGCAGGAGCCACTCCCCGACAATGGCGATGAGGGGCGGAAGCAGGCTCCGAAGGACGGCGATGCGTCGCTGCCTGGCGAGGATGGCGCAGGCAGAGACGACAGCGGCGGCGCGCGGCGCCCGTTGCAGGCAACAGCCGAGCACGGCGCGCTGGGAACGATCACAGCCGGCCACACGCCGCCGCCGCGGGCGAGCGGCAGCGAGGGGGGCGGGCGCAGCGGCAGCAACAGCGCGGCGACGGCCTCTGGCAAGGTGGTGCTGCCGTGGGAGAAGGAGAAGGACCCCGCCGCGCAGGCAGAGGCCGAGCGGCGCCGCACGGAGCTGGCGAGCGCTGCCCGCAAGGCCCGCGAGGACTTCATCCTCGAGGAGGCTGAGGCCATCAAGGTCCGCCAGCCCGATCTTGATCATTCGCTCCATTTGCATGGCAAAGCAACGGCCAGCCGACACTCATGCTGTGGCCAGCTCCACATTGAGCTGAGGAGCGGCATAACATGCGTGATCAGATAGAGGCTGACAGAACCTGCACTGCGCTGCTGCAGGCTGCCCGGCGACAGCGGCAGGAGTGGGCGCGCCGGCGGCCGGCAGCCGAGGCCCCTCGGCGAAAGTGCCAGTGGGACTTTGTCCTCGAGGAGATGGCATGGCTTGCCAACGATTTCGCGCAGGTGCCACCAGTGTCTGGCCATGGTCTAGGACCTCTATCTTATGGGCTAAGCCGGCGCGCTCAGAATACTTGGAAGGCAGCCCCGCTGCCACAGCTGAGCTACCTGCGCTGTGATAGTGAAGCTAATGGGACTCGACAATGCAATATCTAATTTGAATGATCTTGGCACCGTCTAGTAGCTCTTTGCGCATGAAGTGCCGCCTAGGAAATATAACTAACATTGACGCCATTTCCTATTTATGCTTGTTCACCTCCAGGAGAGGCTGTGGAAGCGAGCCGCCGCGGCGCAGGTCAGCCGGTGGGTCGCGCAGGCGCGGCGCCCGGACGAGTTCCGGCAGCGCGAGCTGGAGCAGCAGCAGCGGCGCGCTGCCGCGAGGCTGGCTGGCCTTGTGCAGGGCTTCTGGCAGGCCGCGCGGGCTTCACCCCATCCACAAGAGGAGCACCGGCACGTGGAGGCGGTTGCCGATGCACAGGCCAACTGTCTGCCGCAAGGCAGGGCTCAGGTTGAGGACAAGGAGCGAGGCGGTGATGCCGAGCTTGCAGACCCATCAGTTGTAGGCCAGGAGGCCGGGCAGGATGCAAAGGAGGCAGCGACAACAGCAGAGGCTGCACACAGTGCCAGTGACTCCAAAGATCTCCCTGTGAGTGCCCTTGTTGATGGTCCTCGTAGCAGTTTAGGCACAGCTGAAGCTTTTCGTCGAAGCTGACTTTGCAAGCCTCAACCTTGAAGCGCTAGTTCTGCATGTCAAAGCCTATTTTCTGTTTATGAGAGAGTAATACCAAGAGGGACAGGTTTATAGGTTTGTATCACTCGTCAGTTCTTACATTGCTGTAATATGTCTTTTGTTTGATACTTGTGGTTCAGCTGGTTGTTGGTCAGTTTCTCTGCATCTTTGTGTTCCTCTTCTACCAAATGCAGCGGCTTGCTTCTCTGCTCAAGTACCAATGCTCCTTTGATATACTTACTAGGAGGCAAATGCTACTCTGACAGGCAAACGACGCAGCCCCCATGAAAGAAGCGGCCGAGCCCAAAAAGGGCGAGTCAAGCTCCCTGTCGTCCATGGAGGTTCTGAGCGTCAATGATCCTCAGAAGGGATTGCAGGTGAAGGAGTATGCTCGTCGCTTGCTACGTGCGAGAGAGGGCGACGAGGCAAAGAGCTGGAACGAAGTTGGCCCGGCAACGCCTGTGCGGCAGCGGGAGCCGCCGCCCCTTGAGGAGGACCTCTGGGAGCAATTCACGGAGGTTTGTTATATTTGTGCCAGTAGACCCATCTTGTGCCTGTGTTGGAGGTGGCGCCTCTCCTGTCAAACCTTTCAGCTCTTACATGATATACGTTGACGCTAGGGTCGCTTGGTAAATACTGTGTTTGAGATTTGGGGTTAGGTTTCACTCTGTGCATGCTGAGAGTTTAGCTCCATGCAAACTTTGCATATTTTATGCTGATTGCAAGCGCTGCCAAGGGGAATGAGCAGGAATCATGTACCTGGCTTATATAGCTGGCTGCTCTTATTGAGCATATGCGTGCTCCTGCTCCAGGAACCGCTATACTTCTTGGTGCCGCCTGGCGCTGTGGCTGCGTATAGAGATGCCGTGGAGCGGCAGTGGGCAGCAACTGAAGCTGTGAGTCACACAGAAATGTCCCTCATACTAAGCACCTGTAAAATTCTTAAAATATATTCAGTGCTCTGATTAGAGTTTTATTAGCGCTTGGTAGTGCTGAGCTTCTTTGGTATGTGAGGACGACAGTGGTTGAGGCTGTTGCCGGTCTAGTCAGGCCTTGAGTGTCAAGTGTGTGTGGTTAAGCTGTTGGTCAGGGTAGCCAGTCCGACTTCAGTGACTATCTACACAATTATACAACTATAGTAGAACGTGTCGGTGCTGCTTACTTCTTGTCCATGTGAAGGACCTGGAGCTTTTGTCGTACGACTGAGAAAGCTCTGTGGGTTGGCTGGGATGCTTTGCCAGGACTTTGCGCAGAAAGCCAAGGAGCACGCCAAGGCGGTGTCAGAGGAGGAGGTGCAGCTCCAGGCGGAAGCGGCGGTGGACGCAGCCCACATGGACGCCCTCCTGGAGGGGCACAGCAATGGCAGGCTACCAGTGGACCACCACCCAGATGGCTCGCCCGGCAGCGGCACGGTGCCCCCCAAGAAGAAGCGCAAGATCCGGGACGGCCCGCCACTCAAGCTGGTCGTGAAGAGCGGCGGCGCCAGCTACGGCGCTGGCGGGAGGGAGCCGGTGCCCGCTGCCAACAAGCTTAGCCAGCCGCTGCCGCCGGCGGTGGCTCAGGAGCCGGCGGTCGTGGCGGTGGCGCTGCCCGTCGCCATGGGCATGGGGTCGTTCACGAAGAAGCAGCGCACGAGCGCGCCGCGCGTCCCGCGGGCGTCGCAGGCCATGCAGCGTCCCGCTGACGGCCACCTGCAGACGTCCTCCCCGGCCTTCCTCCTGCCCATCAAGTCCCCGCCCGTCGGCCAGGCCCCCGGTGCCATGGCCGGCCCTCCAGGCTCCAAGGCAGGGGACGGCGCCGGCATTGCCGAGCGCATGCCCACAATGGCCTCCAACCTCGGCGGCGGCGACAATGCTTCCAAAAGCAAGCACGCCAAGAAGCAGAAGCTGCGGGCCATCAACAGCGGGTCCACTGCTGGCGGCAGGAGTTCCACGTCGTCCGATGCTGCCGCCGAGTCCCCGCTTCTCACTAACCTCCGGCGCACTGCCTCAAAGGTGTGCAGACCAGTAGTACCTTTGATCTGGCAACTTCAGTCTCGGTTGTGTTGGCAGTGGCAGTGCTGGCCAAGCCTTCTTCGTGTTCCTGCATGCATGATGCTCAATTATAAGCATCCGCTTCACTTAGCTTCCAGTCAATTGCGCGGCATGAGATAGGTCTCACGCCTGAGATGATCACCTTCTTATCTTCTTTACATTTAGGCCAGGGCCTTTGCTCCCAGTTTGCTGCAGTTGTGATCGAGCAACCTTTATAGAGTGCTCAGCTCCAGGCCTGGCCTCCCCCTTAGTTGAATACGGAATCTGAGAATATATTTGCTTAAGAAGTTGGACGTTTCATGAGCAGTCCATATTCTCAGCCAAACACCCCTATTAACTTGAAAGTATTGTACCCCGCAGGTTGGAGATATGGAGCCGGTGATGGACTTGCACAGGCAAATGGAGAAGGTGAGGGAGGACCAGTATCCTGAAATGCTGGACCGTCTTGTGCAGTCGCTTAAATTGAAGACTTAGAGTCACGGTTGAAGCTACAAGAAGGAATTGTAGGAGTTGGGGTTGGAGTTCACACTGTGCCCTCATATTGAGGAGTTTGCATAAGTGATATCAACTTACACTCTGCTCAAGTCATAAGAAGGGTACTGCTCATGCAATTGTATGAGTGCCTGTATCCTTTTTGAAGTGGACTCCAAGAAGTAATGCTTCCCGGTGTTGCCAATCTCCTGTGCAGATGAAGCGGAAAGGGGAGAAGGAGCACAAGCACTCCTCTGATGGCTTCTACTTGTCAGGTGCAGTGCAATATGTTATGACCTGGAGGCTCTGAAATCTGAGCGTGCTCTAGTATGTGCGGCCTTATCAACATTTGGGGTCCTCTATTTGCAGCCGGAGACAAGAGTGCAGTGTTCGCTTCGCCCACAATTGCGCCGACGCATAAGAAGGCAGGCAAGCATCACGACAAGGAGGTTGGCATTCCAGGGGAGGATCTAGTGAGGGCGCGGCTTGCGGAGGGTGACGAGCATCTGCCTATGGACAAGGCCGGTGCTAAGCTGAGCAAGGAGAAGGGCGGCCGCAAGGGCGAGAAGCACAAAAAGAAGGTCCGTATTGCATCAGCATCAGATCCTCCTATTGTGCGATTGAGCCCTTGATAGCAATGTTGATATGGGATTATTGTGAACCCCAGAGCTGTCAATGCCTACTTCTAATATGACAAGCAACATTCGGGTCTCCCCATTGCTTCGCCTGAAAGTAAGCCGCGCATGCTGTGGGGCTCCTGTGCTTGTTGTTGCAGACGCAATCTTCGGCTGCTGCTGGAGCACTGCCATGGTCGGGCGAGGAAGACAAGGTGAGATTGCAGCAGCATGTCTACTTACTCAGTCCAGCATTGTGCGAAGGGTGATATCGTGCGCACCTAAAGACCTTGCTGTCTTTGAGGAAGTGCAGGAAATTCCATTAGCGTTACCATGTATCAAGTAGAGCAAAAAAAATTCATTCTGTATGATTAGATCGAAGAGGAAGGGGCACTGCTAGCTGACCATGTCTTTTACGAGGTGTGACAGAGCCTCCTTGCCATGGTTCACGACCTTGGCTTGAATTGGGATCTTGTGAGCGACGTCCTCGGAAGCATCACGCAGCTTAAGGTTTGTGCTATAAGATCTAGAGCACCCAAATGGCTGTCATGGTCGGCTGAGCATACTCTGCTATTGATCTAGACTACCTGCCTTAGCTCACTTCCATCAGCAATATAGGAAGGAAAGATGTGACCTTGCCAGGTATGCCTGAAACATATTGGAAAGCCCTGATGTTCTGCAGGGCGTCTATCGGAAGCCGAAGCAGTGTCGAGACCGCCACAAGGCTCTGATGGACAAGCTGGAAGGGGGAGAGGGAGACGAAGCTTCTGACGACCAGCGGGGTGGAGCATTCCCTGGCCTTCCCAAGGTCCAGCTTGCCCTCTACCCTTGTTAGACAGATGCACTGAAAGGAAAATACAGTGCATCAAAATCGACGAGGAATTTGTGAGAAGTGCTCCATCATGCTGTACCTAAGCAGCTGAGCCAGGGGCGCTGCAGGGTTGAGATCAAGGCTGGGGCCTGGGGTTTTCCTCCGCAGATGAATGCTTGTTGCACGTTTTGCTCTTCTTGCACTTGAGTGAAGTCACGTTGGCATAACTTTCTCACAATCTTGACTCGGAGTTGCTAAGAAGCTGGTGAAATACTGCCGAGCAAGTTTATGCGAGACATGTCCATACCCGTTGATGTGTACAGAGGAGAGTCGCTTGGGGTCCCTTTGCATGACTTGACTGTCTTTCCTTTGTTGCTGGTTGCTGCAGGGAAGTGCAAGAGCTCTTCTGCAGCGGTTGCACCCGCAGGAGGAGGACACGCTCAAGGAGCACCTGAGTGAGATTGTGCGCCTGGAGCATCTGCGACGCATCAAGAGGAAGGCCCAGGTGAAGCGGTTTGCCCACCAATTGCCGCAAAGTCGTAATTGTTGGGAGCCAGTAATGGATGTAAGGTTTGTTGTGGGAAAATGTCAGAGGTGGCCTTGGTGTCTGTCAATCGATAAGTTCCTCTTGTGAGACAGCTTGACACCAAATTATTTTCTGTGTCCTACAGAACTAAGCTTCGCAGATACTTTTTGTTTTCGTGCTTGGATTGGAGTCTGTCCACGGTTCACTCACTGGTCCAAAGTGGCCAATCTCAGGAGGAGGCTCAGAGGCCAAAGGACCTGTGCTCATGCCACATCTCCCACAGCCACGTAGTCAGCCAGGCAATCACAAGCAGCAACAGTGGGACGGCTCTGCCAATGTACGCATGTTGGTCCTTTGAAGGTCCAGGGATGAAATCGATGTGAACTATGTTGAGGTCCCTCTGACACAAGGCGAAAAATTGTATGTCAGAATGGCAAGCCTTGTTTAGGCCCTCTGCTGATCATTGCAAACATGTTCGCGATGCTAACAGGGTGTAGGCACAATGAAAGCCTGTTAGTCTCATATTGATACTCACCAACTTATTTAAAATTCTGCCGCTTTGGGAGAGTGACAGGCCCCTGGAGCTGCTCGAGGAGGCGGTCACGTTGGGCGACGTTGCGGCGGTGCCCCTCTACTCGCAGGCGGCGCCAGGCTTGCCGGGGGGGCTGCACACCCAGCCGCCGCGGCTGGACTTTGGCTCCCAGTATGCGCAGCGGCCCCGACTGCCGCCCCACATGGGAACAGCCGCCACACCAACCCAGCTCGCAGCACACGCTCTGGCCGTGCCCATGCCCACGTCCACCGTCGGAAGGTGTGTTGGACTTCAGGTCCCTTTCATGCTGTATTGTGAGCAGGCTGATATGTTGTCTTGCAATTTACGAGTGCCATTGCTCACCTTACTTATACTTGTTTCACTCAAGGAGTCATTCATGCAGATGTCTACATAGCATCTCACCTGGTTGTATCATAAGTGGCTTCATGGAGTCTCTGTGTGTGGTGTACATCAGAACTAACTGTTACTGCAGTGCGCCCAATGACATGCACAGTCAGTCTTGGAGCTTCACATTCTGTAATGTATGGCGCAGGAACCCGATGGCAAGTCAGCTGCGAGTCAGCAACCCTGCAGACGCAGCACAGCAGCTGCGGTATGCAAGGGCAGCTGCTGTGCAGCAGCAGCAGCAGCAGCAGCAGCAAACACAGCAGCAGCAGCAGCAGCTGGCGGGGACAGCAACACTGCCACAGCAGCCACAGCAGCAGCAGCAGCAGCAGCAGCAGCATCAGCAGCAGCAGCAGCAGCAGCTGGTGGCAAGCATGGGCCTGCCAAGCGGCGGCCCGGACACCATGGGCATGGGCGGGTCCCCTCGCGGGGTGCCGTCCTTCGCGGGGATGGTAGCGCCAGAGGCATCCGCAGGGATCACGCTCCCGCTGCCTGGCGGGATGCGGCGCAAGGCCTCGGCCGCCGAAATTGTTGCACTGGCTCAGGTGGGGCCCATGCCTAAAATTCTGGACTCTGAGTTGAAGCTTTGATCTAGTAATGAGCTTTGGCGCCTTGTGAATATCACAACAGCGTCCTCCTGGAGCTTCCCTTGAAGGCCGTGTACTGCTAGACCTGTGGGATGGACTTATGAACCTCAGACAGTCTACATACTGGGTCTGGTGTAGGAGTCCTGTTGTAGACTAGAAAGCACTGCATGGTGTTTGTGGTCGTCACAATAGGGGCTTTGCCTTCAGATTTGCAGCAAAAAGGCTTTACCGCAAGAGCCTCAAACTGCTGTATGCACGCCTTCATCACAACTCCTTTAGTACGTCCACTTAGGTCCAAGCTAAAGAACTCTTCTGGGTGAGGCTGACAATTTCATTACTAGCATATCTGAGCTCTGAGCACAGTTACTTGTGCCATTCAGACTGAGCCCCTGCCCCTGCTGTGCTGTTTCAGTCGGGAAGGCTGCAGGTGCACCAGCGGAACCTGCTTATTGCCAACCTGCAGCAGCAGGCGGCGCAGGGCAGCCTGCAGGCGGCGCAAGCGCTGCAGCAGATCACGGGCAGCGCTGCAGGTGCCGTGGCGGGCTCCGTGGGCGGGCAGCCTGCGGCTGCCTCGGCGCTGCAAGGCGCGGCTGGCGGTGTCATGCAGGGCCTGACGCCGGCGCAGCAGCAGTACATGGCCAACGCATCCCGGCTCGCTAAGGACCGCCTACAGCAGCAGCAGAAGCAGCAGCAGCAACAGCAGCTGCTGCTCGCGGCTCAGCAGCAGCAGCAGCAGCAGCAGCAGCAGCAGCAGCAGCAGCCGCAACAGCAGCCGTCGGCAGCACCACATCAGCAGCAGCAGCAGCAGCATCAGCAGCTGCCGGCAATGCCTTTGCAGCAGCACCAGCAGCAGCAGAAGGCATTGCAGCAGCAGCAGCAGCAGCAGCAGTCGGCAGCGGCAGCGCTCAAGGGCGGAGGCGGCGGTGCGATCAAGGGCCCGATGAGCAGCGGAGGCGGCGGCGGCGGCGGCGGTAGTGTGCGCCTGGGCGCTATGCCGCCGCCCGCTTCGGCCATTGCCGGCAGCCAAGGGAGCCTCATGGCGCAGTCCGCTGCGCTCATGGGCATGTCGGCGCCCATGAGCCTGCCGCAGCAAGGGCCGACGTCCTCCGGCGCCGCCGCTCATCTGTTGCAGCAGCAGAGGGCTGGCGGAGCAGGTGGCCAGCAGCAGGTAAACAAGGGCCTCGCTGGTACTCCCGCTATGCCATCACAGAACACAGTGGCCAGCCAGGCGCAA
The DNA here is from genome assembly GCA_009602725.1 of Spirogloea muscicola. Classification (NCBI taxonomy): domain Eukaryota; kingdom Viridiplantae; phylum Streptophyta; class Zygnematophyceae; order Spirogloeales; family Spirogloeaceae; genus Spirogloea; species Spirogloea muscicola. Next base: position 452,864 of record WELB01000031.1, read on the forward strand.
CAGGCGCAGCCCTCACAAGCACACCTGCAGCAGCAGCAGCAGCAGCAGCAGCAGAAGGCGCTGCATCAGCGCAAGCTCCAGCAGCAGATGCAGGCGCGGCAGCTCGCCATGCAGCAACAGCAGCAGCAGCAGCAGCGTGCCAAGGCAACCGCTGCGCCAGCTGCCGCCATGCAGCCGTCGCCGCAGTTCGGAGGCGGTGCTTCCAATGGCGTCGCAGTGGCGGCGGCACAGGGAACGGCGGGGACACCGGCGGTGGGTTGGGCGAGCAATGCAGCAGCAGCGGCGGCAGCCGCGGCTGCTGCCGCCTCCACCGCGGCGACGGGCGTCGCCGCAACTGCCAGTGGCGGCAGCTCTGCTGCCTCGCCGCCTGTTTGGAAGCAGAGCTCCCTCTCGCCGGTCTCGCCGGGCCTCTACAACCTGACGCGCGGCGGCAGCTCCAGGCCGCTCCCAGTGCTGCCAACAGCTGCTGGCAATGCCACAATGGCTGGCGCCAACGCCCACACCATCATGAACGGCCAGCAGCAGCCGCCCACCGAAGCCGAGGGCTCCATGCCGTTGAAGCAGCCTTCCACCGCCAGCCACAGTGCTGCCACTATGAGAGCGGCCATGGCACAGCGGCAACTTCAGGTGGGTTGTGCTCTGTATACGATATGTACACTTGATTTAAGCAGGCCTTGAAGTATTGGTGCTGTTATTGCAGCTCAGAGAATGCAACAGTATTGCAGCTACTGTTCCTCTGTGTACCTAGAGGCTTGCCTGATCGAGTGGAGATGTTGCTGACCAAGTGTCATGTGGATCTGCTGAAGAGCCAGAGCCGGCACCAGGGCGCAACCCCAGCCGGAGCTTTGCTCGGCCCGAAGAAAGGGCTTCTGGAGAATGCTGGAGCGCCTGCCCTGGCGGCCAGTTCCGCTGCCACCCCCGCTAAGGACAATACAAGGCCCTCATGAAGTGGGGGCGTAGGCTTATCGGGCTTCGTAGTGTCACACAGCCTCGGCCTGCATAATAGAGTGGAGCTGCACATGGAGACTGGCATGAATGCCCAGGTCACATAGGACATACTTTAATCGTAAAGCGAGCCCTGAAGCTCTCTCCTCCCTCACTTACCAACATTGTGCAAGTATTCCAATAGATGTGAAAGCACGATAACATGGGTCATGTCTGAGTGAAAGAAAGTTGCCTCCTGGTGATGCATGCACCAAGCTTTGCCACAGGACTTGCCTTGCCTGAGAGACGACTACATCAGAGGCTCCTTGCTTGGTATTGGGAAGGTCATCTGCAGGAACGAGTCAGAGCCTTTCGGACATTGCAGCCAGTCACTCCGACCTGCTGCTATTGAGTAGGGGTTACTGAGTGGCCATCCGGAGTAGCCACTTGCTTTTGCGAGGTGATTTACACTTTCAAGAGTGGATCTCCGCTTCTTTCTTCCTCAGTCTTTGTCCACTCAATCTGGGTTGGCTTTCACAGCCACCGCCTCCAGCTTAGCTAAGCATGTGCAACTCAAATCCCCTCCTCTTCGCAAACAAAAAGCATGTCTATGAAATATGGGTCACAGTACTCGCCATAAGGGTCAATCGCACAAATTCCTGTTATCCTTCTTTGCAGCTCTCGCCCATTTTCAATGAGCTACTTCTCTCGATGACACCTTCAGCCGGCTTCCGCATTGGTGCCTTATTACCCTCCTTTAGCTTCCCTCTTTGGCTTCCCTCCTACAGCCATCCCCCTCCCCGCTCCCGACCGTTGGGCGCCCGCGCCCGCCGCTCGCGCCGCCGCCGTCGCCGCCGCCGGCGGCGACGGCGGCGGC
>WELB01000031.1:486485-501683 GCA_009602725.1 Spirogloea muscicola
GCGTCGCCTGCGCCGCCGCCGCGCCATCGCGCTGCCTCTCCTCGCCGCCGGGCCTGCGCTGCGCGCGGCCCGCCGCCGCGTCCGTCGGCTCCCTCTACTCGTTCGGCCGCGGAACCGGCGGCCTCCTTCGGCTGCCACGCTCTGCGCGCCATGCCACTTCCGCCAGCAGGCTGCCCGCCGCCAGGGCCTTGTTGGATATTCATGGCCGAGTGCTCGAGAGCGTCGTCAGCCGCGCTCTCGTCCTAGCGGATGCCACCGTCGACGCGGCAGGCGGCGTCGTCGATGCAGCGGCTGGGGCTGCCTCGTCCGCTGCAGATGCTGCCGCCGCTGCGGCGGCGTCTGCAGGCGGCGCTGCCGCCTCAGCCACCGACGCCGCCGCTACCGTTGTGAAGCAGAGTGACTGGCTGTCGGGTGTCACGGATTCTCTGGAGTGGGTTCTGAAGGTTAGCATAGGCTGCAGACCTCCCCATGTCTTGCGATTGTCATGTCAGTATCTATCAGAACAGCTTGTGAGTTGAGTGATCAATGATGCCATGGCGCTTCTGGTAGCCCTCTGCATCCTGTGTCTTGGACAGGCGTGAGAGCTGGCCAACACTGCTGTCAAGCTATCCCAAGTTGCACTGCAGCATGCAGTGCTACATGGCTCCTATTAGCATCGGTTGCAACTTTGTACAGTTTCCGATCATGTGTCACTTACTTACATGCCAACACCTGTTTGTCGTGAGGTCAAGTGGCAATCTGGCAATCAAGTGGACATTGCATTCCCCTGCTGTGCAGCTGCTGGAGAGTGGCATCTCTGCTGTGCACATTCCATATGCATATGGCTTCTCTATCATCCTCCTCACTGTCCTTGTGAAGGCTGCAACGTATCCTCTGACCAAGAAGCAGGTATTCTGGCTTGCAGCAGTCTGGTGTAGGGTTGTTGCCCCCGATACAGATTGAGGATTGTCTTGTCTCTCAACAGTGTGAGCTTGCTTTGGTCATCCCTCAGTGGCAGTGCTTATCAAATGCCCACTTGTGCATGCGACACTCTGCAGACAAGGCATTAGCGGCATGCTTAGCTTCGTGTGTCTTCTGCCTGGGTTGCTCTGTACAAACTCACAATTCTTACACAAAAGCTGCCTACTGCAGCAGGAGATAGCACAGACAGTTACTTCACTGAGAGTCACATCACAACCCCTTCTTAAAAAGGTTGGTACTACAAGTGTGGCTCTGTGTGGCATCGCAGGTTGAGTCAACTTTGGCAATGCAGAGCCTGCAGCCAAAGATCAAGGCCATTCAGGCCAGGTACAAAGGCGAGCAGGTATGTTTTGTTGTCCTCGACTTATGCTGCAGGTTCTGTATCCTTGAACTTGCTAAGTTGCCCTTTGCAGAGTGCCCTAGATAGGGCAGTTGTTGAGCTTGTGATCGCTGGCTATGCTGAAAGTCTGGTTGCTGATCTACTGGAGGGGTTGTGGAAAGCGCCAGTAACTCAGCCTGTAGTCTTCTACTTCTCTTGATCACGGTGTGAGCTCTTCAGTGGGCAATTAGATGCTGAAGTGTTTTGGCTCTGTGAGATGGTGGCAGGAAAGGATACAGCTGGAGACAGCACGCTTGTACAAGCAGGCTGGCGTAAATCCATTGGCAGGTACGCTTTCAGCCTATCTCTCTCGGCAAACAGCTTCCTTGATAATTTCCGTCCAAGGTCGTTCACATGCTGTGTGTGATCAAGTGAAAACAAGTGCAGAGCTGTTCATGCTGGTTGATTGTGCAAGCGTCGAGTTTTTAACCAGGGTGGGTCACAATGATTTGCCTGCAGCTCTCTGCAGCTTCTTTGTCTGCATTTCCATGGCTTCAAGGTTGTGGAGAGGTCATGTGTCACACTCTTACTTCAGATGCCCTTAGTGCTTGGCACTGATACTTTCAATGTGTTCGAGCTCCAGGTTGCTTGCCAACTCTTGCAACTCTCCCTATTTGGATTGGTCTTTATCGAGCTTTGAGCAATGTTGCCAATGAGGTACGTGCAAGTTTGGCTTGGATTGGAAGACTACAGTGAGTAAATTATTAAGTCTGGCAGACTCCAGCTTAGAACGATCAAAGCCCTACAAGGACGCTCTTCAAGCAGGGGTTGTATTAAGCATTGACCTGCATCTTTATGAATAGTCTCCTATCCAACTTGGTACTGGTCTGGTCCGTGACAGGGGAGTGTTGACAGGGATCTTGTCAACCGTGCACTGTGTCTTGTCCGTGGCAGGGAGTTCTGACAGAAGGCTTCTTCTGGATTCCATCATTGGCTGGCCCGACAAGCATTGCAGCAAGGCAAGCTGGTACTGGAATTTCATGGCTTTTCCCTTTTGTGGTGAGCACCTGTGACCTTGTTCGTCAGAAGTCAGTATGCATGCTTAGATACAGCTGCAGTCTGGCTGCCTTACGTAAGTGCTCATAGGCAACAGATATACACAAGGCAAAGTTGCACACACAAGTCTTTCTTAGCGAGACTGGCAAGCAGTGCTATCCAGACGCACAGCGTGACTGCAGATGACATCCTGATGGATGTCAGCTTCTGATCTCTGAATAGGATGGCACCCCTCCGCTTGGATGGCAAGACACGGCTGCATATCTGGTCCTTCCGGTGCTCCTTGTGGCATCGCAATATTACAGCATGCAGATGATGCAGACTGCACAGGTGAATCTTATATGAGAAGGCTCATGGTGTATGTTACCTTGCCACCTGCCTGTGAGACTGTATGTGGTGATCTGGCCACTTGAGAGCCGTCTTCGGTTCTGCTTGACTAAGTTGTTTATTCTCGCATCGTGCAGAGTGACGATCCTGCCCAAAAGAATACACAGGCCATATTGAAGTTCCTTCCACTTATGATTGGTTATTTCTCTCTGTCAGTGCCATCAGGTCTTAGCCTGTACTGGTGAGCCTCCTTCTCACAGCAGCTTATTGCACTTGCTGTACGCTCATACCAATACTTGTGTGGTCCCACAACAGGAGCAGGTGATAGTTGAGATGCTCAGCAGGATGTGTCTCTTGTGTGTTTCTTATGAGTTTCTTATCAAGCAGGTAACAGTTGAGATGCTCAGCAGGATGTGTCTCTTGTGTGTGTCGGAAGAGTTTCTTATCTCACTGTGTGGTTGCTTGCAGGTTCACCAATAATCTTCTTAGCACAGCTCAACAGGTATACTTGAGAAAGATGGGAGGAGCCGCCAATGTCCTCACAACCGATGTTGCGGACATCATCGATGTGGGTCAAGCTCGCAGATCCGGCCAGATTGCAACAGATAGTGAGAAGGAGAGGCAACGGGGTGAGAGGTAAGGTCCAGATCATATTTGCTGGCTATCCAACCAAACAGGTGTGAAGAGTTTCCAAGGCTGAGGGGTTGTTTATTTTTGTGTCTTGGATTTGGAAGACAGTCAGTTTACTTTCACCTTTCACTTTTGTAGGTATGGGTTTATACATGCACTACACACTGCAATGACATATTATATCTGCAGTATGAAGGAATGTGAGATCATTTACGTTGGCATGCTGCAGGTTCCGGCAACTAAAAGAGGCCGAGCAAGTAAAGAAGGCCACAGCCAGGCAAGCTGCTGAGGAGGCATCCAAGGCTGCAGCGATGAGAGCGCAGGAAAACAGAGAGAGGTTGTTAAGAGAGCAGCAGCAGCAGCAGACCGCACACGCAGAGGACGAGGGTGACGATGATGGGGAGGACGAGGAGGATGGTGATGATGAGTTTGCTGTTCCAGGTGTCGCTCCAGCCAGGGTGAGGGAGTGTTTGCCTGATTATCATTCATATTGGAGATACGGTTCTTGCGGCTTGCATGTTCGCCAGCCAAGCCGAATTTGCAGATTGGCAGCTACTTCAATCTCGCCTCTATACTTCGACTAGGCCGCCTTTCATCTCAGGCAGAATAGCAATGTGGTGTGGCGTTGTGCTGTTTTTTCTCTTTATCCGGTACATCTGATGTTCGAGATACTTCAGCTATTTATGAATCAATCACAAGCTTTTGTCAGGTGGGAGCTACCAATGGTGGTGCCACGTCTAACCCGGCAGCAAAGAGGAGTAAACGGTCCAAGAGGTCCAAAAGGACAGTTTGATGCAATCTTGAGCATAAGATGGGACTCAAGGACTCTCTGGGTCCTACTTTCTCTTCTTCATTGAGTGTACATCACCTTGGCTCAGGCCTAGCTGCTGATTGGCGGGGCTTGCTGATGGATAGGACGAGTTCAAGCCCCTGCCCTCGTTGGGGTGCAGACTGCCGCCCCTACTGATGGGCCGGGCATACACAGTGGATTGTGATCCCTTTAGTGTCTGTAGATGTTATTTAGCTTAAGAGAGCGTCTAAGTATGTTTCTTAGTAACAAAAGAACTTGATGACGAGCTCCTCAAGCTTTATTGTAACAGTGTGGTGTAATTTGTTACATCATGGCTTTGGGATTTACTTGTTTTTAAATAGTTGGAAGGTTTCAGCCCATGTGGTGATCAATTGTGAATCTTATATTGTAGCAGCAAGTCCACACAGCAGCTTGATGCACTCACATACTCTTCAGTCAGGTCCCACCAGAGTGACAGGTGTATCCATGTGGACATGCAAGGGTGGCTGAGGGGTATGAATACTCGTGATTGCTATCTGCCATTGGCTGATCTTCTTGGTCTCTACTTCTGTAGCCATGGTTGCAAATTTAAGAAATTTTCTTAGATCTTCTTCTCCGTTTAGATTACAGTAGCCATTCATTTTGCTGAGCGACTGGCGCTTCCGTTTTGGAGCTTCCCCTTGAATCTTGTCCATTACCTCTTCAACTGGCTTTCACAGGAATCGTCCCCTCCAGAAGAGCTTCTTCCTTAGGGCTGGACTTTCATTACCACCAACTCCTCTTGGGAACAGTTCAATTTTCTTTCATTTCTTGGGGTCGTTTTGCCTGAACAATGTATTGGCTTGAATTGGCCACCCTTTCATGTTATGCGCACCGCGCGCCTGCTCTCTTTAAGGTACTGAGGGCCCCATTCAGCCAGATTGTGCACAACTACCTTTCCAGACCTTGTTTTTACCTTTGGGCTGGCCTCTCACAGCTAATGCCTCGCAGTTGAAAGGAGCTATTTCTTTCTTCCTTAGCCTCCCTCATCATTGGGCTTCGCTCTGTTGTTGTCCCACTCTTTGTCTCTGCTTCTGCCTGGAGAAACAGCTCTCCTAAATACATTGCATGTCTGTGAGAGGCCAGCCCAAAGAAATGAACAAGGACTGAAAGGGCGTAAAGGCGCACAAAGCATGAACTCCTGACTCCTGGATAGTCTATCAGCTTGCTTGATATGGCCTCCATTCAATTCATGCGGATTGCGCGCCTTCTTTTTCTTTGTGTATGCTGCGGCAGGGCAACAACGCGCTACCCCACACTAGGCGGCTCCTTGGCGGACCTTGTTCGTTGTCCTCTTTCATTCCGATGCCTACTTTGCATGAGCAATTTCCCCTTCTTTCGGGCTGGCCTCTCGAAGGCCATCGCCTTACTTTGAGAGTGCTGTTTCACTATCGGGGCTGGCCTTCAACAGCCATCGCCGTCTACTGAAAGAGTCGTTCCATCTTTCACAGCCTTGACACCCTTCTGAAAAAGCTTTCATCTTCTCAGACCTTGTTATTCTTTTCAGGCTGGCTTTCACAGCCCTCGCCCCCTTTGGACCCTCTTAGTTAGCAGCGCTCGCAAGCATTGGCGCTTCATCAACGCGCAGGGCGCGCTCTAACAAGTCAGGCCTCCGGCTTTCGTGGCGGCGCTCCAGCTCCCCAAGTTAGCTTGTCGGATTTGTTTGTGCTCACCCGTGGAAACTAATGCCACCTTAGGCACCTTACTTTAGATCTTCGTATTGTGTAGCCTTGTTTAGTATGCACTAGACTCTGCCTGAACAATGTATTGGCTTGAATTGGCCTCCCTTTCATTTCATGCGCTCCGCGCGCCTTCTCTCTTTGAACGAGCTCAGTCTCTCGTTGCTGGCCTCTCACAGCCATTGTTTCACAGTAAAGCGCTGTTCCTTGCCTTCCTCTGGCCGGGCGGAGCTGGCAGGAAGCTTCCGCTCCGCCGCAGTGTGAGGGGGATGGGGTGGTGCCCTTCAATTCATGCGCCCCGCGCGCCTTCTCTCTCTTCTTCTCGAAGGTGGGCGGCCGAGAATGGGCGGCCGAGAAGCCGTGGATGCGTCGGCGCATCCACGGTGCTGACGCGGGGGGCTTAGCGATGACATGTCGAGGAGGAGCGGCACGGCAGGGCTCGGCGTGGCAGCGGCGGGGGGGCTACTTAGCGACAACTTATCGGCACGGGGCGACTCCCTCTCCTTATAAGAGGAAGACTTGATAAGGCCCCTAGCACAGCAATCCGTTGCACTCCATCGCCGCCGCCGCAGCCGCTGCCGCCGCCGTCGCCACCCCGCCGCCGCGGCGCTCGCCGCGCTCGCCGCCGCCGGCGGCGACGGTGCTGCGTCGCTGCCACTATTCGTCGGCGCTCGCTGGGAGACCACTGCCAGGCAGGCCATATCGATACCTTTCCGCTAGCTTTCGCTGCCGGCCTTAGCTCGGAGCCGCCGTGGCACCCGTCGTGCAACTGGCTGGCTGCCTGCCTGCAGCGTTCACCTCGTAAGAAAGCAAAGTCTTGCGGCGCTCCGAGCAGGACATGTAAAACTGCAGCACGGATGCAACATGCACTGGTGTGTGGGGCTGGCCAGCAGCACCATATTGCAGTGACTACTTGAGCTAAGTGGACGCACGGGCTCTCGACAAATCACAGGAGTGTGCGTCGGCGGCAGCCGCTGGCTATGGAGGGAGGGGGAAAGCTCTCCAACGGGGCAGGCAACGTCCGGCAGAAGGTCCACGTGGATGTCACGTCCGACACCGTCTGCCCGTGGTGCTTTGTGGGGAAGAAGCGACTGGAGGAGGCAATCAAGCAGACTCAGGACAAGTACGACGTTGAGGTGCGCGCGGCGTCGTCGCCTGCTCTGCCCTAACCAGCACTGCAAATGCACGGCACAGGTTCTTCTGCAGTTGGTGGATAGGTAGTTGCTGTGCTGGGAGGCTGAGTATTGGTCATGTCTACTTTGCTCGAGCTAGCCGCAGCTCGCAGCTGCTGAATGTCCTGCCATCGGAAGACTTCATTGCCTTTCCTTTCCCTCGAATGACTTATTCATGGACGACAGCAATTCACGGAAGGCCATAAACTGCAGGCAATCTGGCATTTTGTGCTGTCAATCCAGTTGCTTGGATCACTTTAGCGAGGTCCCTTGTGACTGCTGCTTGATATACGAAGACACTCATTCTTGTTTGCATAACGACGTTGAGAGCAGGTGCAATGGCATCCTTTCCTCTTGAATCCAAAGGCGCCAAAGGAGGGTGTTGATAAGAGAAACTATTACATCAGCAAGTTCGGCGAGAGCCGTGTGCCGTCTATGGAAGGGCAGATGAAGGAGGTGGATCAACTGGCTCTTGTCCATTATTTAGTGGAACTACATATGCAACTAACAACCTGTCTTGTAGGATTGGCAAGGATCCGATTGCAACTTGTGCTTGTACAACTACTCACCAGCTCAAGCACGGGCATCGTTCTCATGATTTAAGTCTGGGATAGAGTTTACTACAGAAGCTTGATTTTATGAAGGTGTACAAGGAGCCTTCTGACTCGCTTCCATGTCTTCTTTCTCATCAGCAATTCTCAGCTTACGGCCTTGACTACTCATTAGGCGGAAAGACGTAAGTTTTTGGTTCTCCCCTTGTTGCTCATGACGACTAAGGATGACGTCCTTGCCACTGTGAAGGCAATAACGATGACACAACGTAGGCAGGGAACACATCTCTCTTTTCAAGGCATTCCTTAGCTCAGTGTGCTGTGATGCCAAGATGGTGATGATGTCTTGCAGCACCTTTTCTGGTATGTTTATCTTTGTGGGATAACAGGAGGCTCAAGCCTAGGTGGCAATTGGTAGCAGCTAGGCTACTCCTTGCATGTCTCACAGTTGTCTCAATAGTAGTAGCTTGTCGTGCTGGCAGGGGCAATACACTTGACTCGCACCGACTTCTGGAATATGCCGCGAAGCAAGGATTAGACAAGCAGAATGCGCTAGTTGACGAGCTTTTCAAAAAGTACTTCTCAGAGGAGAAGTATATTGGCGACAGGTAAACACTCCATGTCTTACAGGTGCTCACAGAGGTAGACAGTCTATACCTGCTTATATAGGCAGGAATGCTTGACAAGTTGTTGTTGGGAGCTTATACTGTGATGTGGTTAAGGGAACGAGAAGGTGCTGTTTTGGCTGAAGGAGACCTTCTGTGCATACCAACAGAGAAGTTCTGATTGCAGCAGCAGACAAAGTTGGCATAAAAGGTGCTCGTGAGTACCTTGAGGATGACAATGCAGGCCTGAAGGAGGTGAGCTACTAAGGACTTCACTGCAATCCAGCTTGCCCTCGTTAACAGCAACCCAGGAGAGTAGAAAAGATTGATTGATTATGCAGGTATGATGTATACGTGCATGGGCTTATGCTAGATATGCTTAAAGACTGCAGAATACTAGTAGTCAAGCGTTTTGATGCAGTCTTCCATCAAGCTCTCCCTGACACCAAGCAAGAGGAATACTCTGTCATTGGAGACTGGTTGCCTTCCTTCATGGGTGGTCCAGCTGTCTGCTTATGATGCATAGTTGAGAATGGTTGATTCATGTTTCATGGCAGGTCAAGATGGGGCTTTCCAAGCACGCCAGGGGAGTTACTGGGGTGCCTCACTTTGTGGTAAGTGCACAAAGTAGATTCGAAGGGGCATGAAGAGCATGGGGAGAGGAAACGATGCAGGCTGTCTGTCGTCATAGAGACATTATTGACTGCCTCAAGTCAGGCTACATGCTGCTCAATACGTGCTCAGCAATTTAGTGGGATCCAGTTCTGAGAGTACATTGACCATATTCTTGTTCTTCTGTTGCCACCAGATCAACAACCGCTGCCAATTGTCAGGCGCCCAACCTGCTGAGAGCTTTGTAGAGGCCTTCAAAATTGCAACTGAGGATGCTTGACAAAGGACAGCACAGCTGTTGCTCAGCAGCTCGAGGCTCCCCTGGGAGTAGGCCATCGGTCTCTGCCACCTGTGAGCTGGCTTGGCAGTCAGGAAGGCTAAGTGTACATACAGGCAATCTGCGCAGAGAGTTGCTGCGCGGCTTATGATGCCGGGGGTATTTCCCGTCGCGCAGAGAAGGTTTCCTCTTGGGTCGCTTGGTCGCATCCGTCTAGGACGATGTGCCAGAGCAATCGTGCTTGGCTGCACTTGGTGGCTGCACCAGGAGGACATGTAACAGTACTTTCATCCTGTAGACTTGAACGTGCAAAGCTATCCTGCAGTGCCCACTCCGTTTCATTTGCGGCGCTCTTCATCTGGGCAATCAACGTCTATCCTGCATTTCACTGTCAAGGCTATACAGTCGTATCAGTGGTCATGTCATGGGCTACTGCTGCACCTGCAATCTTCTTTCAGCAGACAACAAGAGCGAGGCACAGTGCTGGCGTTGGCAGCGCCACTGGACTCCAGGCGTCATGCTTGGTTGCAGTTGCAGCTGCTGCTCTTGCTGCAGAGACTGGGGATGCTCGGCAGATTGCTGCGCACCGAGGATGGGGGCGGTCAGCATGTGCACCCCGCATGGTGTCTGAAGTGGGTCTAGTGGCGACGCATTGGAGGGTCACGGGGCCACATTGGTGGTTTGGACCGCGGGATCCTTTTCTCCATCATTCTTTCTGGGCTTGGCCTGACAGCTAGGCACTCTTACTTCTCAAAGCCATTGCCCTGCATTGGAAATGCTGTGTGAGGGACATACGGGACGGGACATGGGGCCCCGACTTTGAGGGGGAACGAACAGAAGAAGAATTTATAAAAAGCTCTGCACGCTCTGTCGCCTGTCCCTATTCCCCTCGACCGTGGACTCCAGCAGCGACGACATGCTGAAGCACGACATCTCGCATCCACCTGATCTATCGTTCCATACCGAAACAGCTTCCAAATTGACGGCGGGTGCTGTGAGAGGCCAGCCCAAAGGAATGGACAAGGTCTGAAAGGAAAGCGGAGTGTGTATTGAGTGATGGAGGGCCTCTGTGGCCAAGTACAAAGGCAAGCACATTGACAGATGGACATCACCTGCCGCTAAGCTGACCCGCTCGGTAACCACGAGTCAGCACATAGAGGTCGCTAACTGCTGCCCAAATACCGGACGGCAATCGACCAGCTCTGGTGCCACCAACGAAGGCCTCGACTAGCTTTCTGATGCAAAGAGAGTGAAGGCGCGCAGGGGGCATGAAATGAAAGAAGTGACACTCCAAATGGGGGGCAAGGGCTGTGATAAGCCAGCCCAAGAAGAATTGACAAGGGTTCGGAGGGGCCGACAAGCGTTTAGCAGCTACAGAGGGGCCTGAAGATGGCATGTCAGCACAGGGGGAGGATGAAGTGAAAGGGAGGCCAATTCAAGCCAATCAATGCATTGGTTCTGATGCAAAAGCATGAGCCTGAGCTCGCTGCAGACAGGGCTGACACCCGCGACGTCGCAAGAAGAGACAAGCAGGCCGGATGGCGCAAGAGCAAGGTGAAGCAGTTACCGACGGGCGCAGCGGCAGTGGCAGCTCCGCCACGCGGCGGCGAGCGGCCGCCGGGTGCAGGTGTCGCCCCGCCGGGGACGTACCGCGTCAGCACGCTGACGCGCGGCCGCCCGTCAGATTGCGGCCCCCCCCGGCACCCGCCACGTGGCACGGCCGGAGCCCTCAGCACTCGCCACGTGGCAAGCGGCACCATAGCCACCCCCCGGGGTCTCTTCACGGCTCAGTCCATTGCCACCTGCCGTCGCAGAAGCCGCCGGGAAAGCCGCCGCGTTAGCCGCCGCCGCCGCCGCCGCCGCCGCCATGAGCTTCTTCGGCGGGGTGAGGCCCGGCGCCGCTGTGGCTGCTGGCCGCGCTCCGACCGTCCATTCCTCTGCGCCGGCGGGCTGACCTTGCGCCTTGGCTGGGCCGCCTGCGCAGAACAACGACGGGAACCAGCAGGGGATGATGGGCCAGGAGGGCCAGGGCATGGGCCAGGGCATGGGCCAGGACATGAGCCAGGGCCAGGGCATGGGCCAGGGCATGGGCCAGGGCCAGGGCATGGGCCAGGTGAGGCCGCCGCCGCTCCGTCTCGCGGGCTCGACCTTGCAGAGATGTTCATGGCGGCGCTGGCTGTGACGGCCCCGCGAGACGTGAGATTGTATGGATTGTGGTCGTCCATGCTCTGCTCACAGTAGCTCTGCCGCAGCTCAGTGGCCCAAGTGTGGCTCTGCATTCCATGTGCCGCAGCAGCAGCAGCAGGGCGAGGGCGGCTTCCTGAACAGCCTGGAGCAGAAGTTCATGGGCGGCGGCAACAACAGCAACCAGGGTGGCATGGGGGGCGGCACGGGGGGGCAGCAGCAGCAGGGCGGCTTCATGGACAACATGAAGAACGAGGGGGAGCGCGCCATGATCCAGCAGCAGGTTGACGGCGTGGTCGGCAAGCAGACCGTGAGTGCACTCTTCCCCATCATCTCCGGCCATCGCATCCGCCTTGTTCAGAGGCACTTATGCTCTTTGCCATCTTTTTGGCTGGCATCCCTGTCAATTGCATTGTAATGCCAATTATCTTGGCTGGCCATGAGCACGTTTCTGCTCCAGCTGTGGCTTTTGAGTCCGCCAGATGGCTGCTTGGAGCACAGTCGTCGTCGGACTGCCCTCGGGCCCAGCCGTTGTCTACTTAACTCATGTTCACCTGTCCACGCCCAATTCAGGGCATGCTCGGCAAGGCGGAGGCGTATGGGGTTGATTTCGTGGAGGACCGCGTGCTGGGCCCAAATCAGGGGGGCAACTCCAACCAGCAGCAGGTATATGGCAGTCTCTACTACCACTTGAGACACCCTCACTAAGCACAAAGGGCCAGCACATGCTGTCCATAGTCAGGTATACAGCGGAGACAGGTTACGGTATGAAGGTATGTACAGCTTATACATTCTGCAGGTTTGAAGGTACTTGAAGGCATTTGAAGGTATCTGAGGTAATTACAGGTCAAGACCCATTGCATTCAGATACGAACTTGTACAGGCCCTTGTAGAATGCACTATTGCTGTGACTCCACTAGGTCATGCGATCCCACCACACTAAAATATCATTTGTAGCCAATGAGGGGGCGGGTAGAGGTCCTTAGCTCCTCCCTGCTACTCGGCGGCCCAGGACGAACTTCTGCTCATCATGTGTCATGCAGTAGGCAATTGTGCTCTTGTCCTCTATATTGTCCTCTATATTATCAGCTGATTTGCAGTAAGAATGACCTGTCTGTTTATAACTTACCCTGATCCGCCTGTGCTGTAGCAGGGCGGTGGTGGGGGCTTCTTTTAGGGACGGGCACACTGTCTGTACACCAACAAATACTGCTTACATCAATCTGCGCTCCTAGGATCAATAGAAGGGGAGCAGACGGCCCGGCCAAGATCGTAGATCTCTTATGTACAATTGTGAGCAAATGTCACTAGCAAGACAAATCGTCCTGACTTCCTTGGCTCAGGTCCAACACAAAGTCGAACATTGGAAATCATCTTGACTTCCTAAATTGTCTATTTTCTTTCAGGCATTCGGTTGGGATGGTCAAATGGACAAAGAAGTCGAGTGATTGAGGACATTACCAATGAGCAGCTATGTACTTTGCTTGTCAGTAGTTTCCTCAGCTTCGCTCAAGCCCTCGGCCGGCTGGAAGAGTTGCTGGGGCCCGCCTGTCGGTGCCAAACGATCTGAGTAGCTCATTGTGTGCACAAGCGCCTTGTCCACCCTCCTTGCCATCTCGTCCCGAATAGACCGGTGGCACTTCAGCCCCAACAGGTCGGATTTGCACTCGATTGCAACATGCAGCACCTTGATCCAATTTTCTGGGGAAGCAACAGAAGCAGTAAACTGGGATCAGTCTGCTTCGAGGTTTTCTTACACATATTTTATGATGTAGCACCCGTGGACCGACCACACTCACAGCTTATTCACAAGTAGATTTGACCCTACGAGAGCACAACATGCAATGAGGAAGGATATGAAGCAAGCCCTTTCAATGACTGAAGTAGAATATGCGGCAGCACTGGGAGCAACAAAGACTATACCTGGCTCGATGAGTATGTGCTGCTCACAGAGCTCCACCACACTTGTCACATTGTACTGCACCACCACAACACGCATGGCACAGTCACTTCCATTGTAGTAGATGGAAAACACAAAATAGTCATCACATTCCTCTTACGATTTGTCGCAGCACTTCAGGCGGTTACCTTGTGTGCCAACCGGAGGAGATAAAGGCCGCGGCGCTCAAGGTAGTCAGTATCTAGGTGACCGGTATATATGAATTGTATGAGCATCTGGACGATGGGGAAAGATGCGTCCTTGATTTGCAGACGCGCGGCGGACAGCGCTGTCACTGGCTCAATATTGGCCTTGAATAACTGCAAACAATTCCCAATATAAGCCTTGCGTCAGATCTCGACGGTTGCATGGCGTCGAGCACAGCAGCACATTTGAATGAGCACACCGCCGGGGCCTGACCTTGGAGCTCTCGTAGAGGAGGAGCTTCAGCGCCGGCACCCAGCTGCCCTCAGCCCAGACCTCGACCAGCTCGTGATCTCGCGCCCTGTAGACGGCGGCCCAGCCACGCTGCACCTCTGACAGGACAGCGGCAGCGTCCAGCGGCACCTCTGCCACGCCCTTCTTCTCGAGCTGTGCTGCGCCTGCAGCAGCCAGGAGCTCCAGAACAGAGTCCCAGTGGCGGTACTCCCATCCTGCACATGTCAAGCACGGCGTGCTCCATGTCATGACCAGGTGAAGCTGCATGCGCATGCAGGCATTTGAGGCGGCATCGTGGGCACTGCCGGAGCAGCCATGGGGGGAAGTGGGCAGTGCTAACCACGGAGGTAGAGGGAGGACTTGAGCTCGAGCGCGAGGAGGAGGGGGGTCTTGTGCAGCACGGAAATCTTGCGCGTCTCCACCAGCGCCTCGCCGTGCGGGTGGCGGCGGTCGTGGCGCGCGATGCTGATCTTATGCGCCGACGGCGGCGTGGCCGCCGGCAGGCCGGCGTCGGCGCCGTGCTCCAGCAGCAGCCGCAGCACGCCCACGTCGCGCCCGTTCTCGTAGCCGTAGACGGCCAGGTGCAGCGCCGTGATGCCCTGCAGACGCACGCCCACCATCAAGGCCCTGCATTGCTCATATTCGCCACATTCCCGACGATGGGTTCTCGTCTCCAGCTACTGGCCGCCTCCGCTGTGAGCGCCACCACGGCGAGCAAGGCGGGTTGCCAGTTGCTACGGTAGCGCGGCGGCCTAGAGGGGACCTCGTCGTTGTAGGCGTCGAGGTCGACGTCGGGGTGCTGGCGGAGGAGGGTGCCCAGCGTCCGGAGGTTGCCGTCGGCGACGAGGCGGAAGAACGTGGCCTGGTTCAGCGACCCGACGTGCGCGCCAGCGTCCGCCGCCAGGCCCACGCTCTCCAGCTGCGCCTCCACGCCCGCCGCAGCCGCCGCCGGGGGCTCGGCACCGGACGCCATCCCGCCTTCGCCGCCAGTGCCGCCGCCACTCACGACGGCGGCGGCGGCGGCGGCGGCGGCGGCGGCGGCGGCGGCGGCGGGAGCTTTGCTGGCCTCGGCGAGCCTCTGAACAGAATGAGTGGAAAGAGCGCAGAGAGAGAGAGAGAGAAAGAAGAAAGAAGAAAGGGCTCGCCCATTGAGGATAGGGGCTGGACAAGCCAGCCCAAAAAAGAATGAACAAAGAACGAGAAGGGGGCCAGAGGAAGCCAGAGGAAGCGCTAAGAAACCAAAGCACACAAAGAAAGAAGAGAGAGAGAGCCTGCCTCCTCCCTCCTCCCTTCCTCCTCGCCTAGCGCCCCGGCCGTGCCAGTCCGCCCTCTGCGCCGGCGACGATCAGAAGAAAGAAGGTGCTCGCCCATTGAGAAGAGGGGCTGGCAAAGCCAACCCAAAAAGAATGGACAATGTTCAAAGCCAAAGAAAGAGGTGCTGAAAAAGGACTACACTACAAAGTGCAAGATGGTGCAGAGGGAGATGCAGATGGCTGCTCAGTATCCACGTGTGAGCAACAGCAGATCAGAGTAACTCGGAGCAGGAGAAGCGGCACTTTGCCGAGACCCGGAAGCAGCAGCCATAGCACGGCCAGCCCGCGCGTGGACCGCATGAGCCAA
>WELB01000031.1:503555-518989 GCA_009602725.1 Spirogloea muscicola
AGAGAGAAGGCGCGCGGTGCGCATGAACTTGAAGCGAGGCCAATTCAAGCCAATACATTGTTCAGGCAGAAAATGCAGAAAGTGCAAAGAATGCAGCGCAAAGAATGTGGCTACATGAAATGACGCCCTATACTAGGAGGGCCGGAGGTGCCACAGAGCGGTGGGAGCCGTGCTGACGGGGGCCATGTCGACTCGACCTGTACCGCCTGTGTGGCAGCTGCTAGAGGAGGTTGAGGAAGCAGCAATGGCAGGAGGGAGGGCGGGTGGGGGAAAGGAGGGCCGGAGGTGCCACAGAGCGGGGGGAGCCGTGCTGACAAGGGCCATGACGACTCGACCGGTTACGCTTGTGGAGCTCCTAGAAAAGGTTGAGGAAGCAGCAATGGCAGGAGGGAGGGCGGGTGGGGGAAAGGAGGGCCGGAGGTGCCACAGAGTGGGGGGAGCCGTGCTGACAAGGGCCATGACGACTCGACCGGTAGCGCTTGTGGAGCTGCTAGAAAAGGATGCAAAGCAATCGCCTGGGACCGCTGTAGGCACATAGACAAACGCCCGAAACAGGGCGACGTCTTTCCGCCACGGCGGCGGCGGCGGCGGCGGCGCGGGGGGCAAGCGCGGGCGCCCCAACGGTCCAAAGAGAGAGAGAGAGAGAGATGGAGAAGAGTGGCTGGCAAAGCCAGCCCAAAAAGAATGGACAATGTCCAACGCTTATTAAATTGCATTCTCCGCCCTCCCTCCGTGCTTAGCGCTCCTGCACAGCTGCAGCTCCGAGACTCCGCGACGGAGCACCTCCTCCTCCTCCTCCTCCTGGCATTCTGCGGGCCCCGCATGCTGCGGCGCCATGAGTTGATCATATCAATATCTTGGAAAAGCTGCACGAACCAAAATGCACACAAAGAGAAAAGACCGCCGCTGCGTCCTCCGTACGCCACCGGCCTCCATGGCGGCGCCGCCTTAGCGCCCTGCTGGCCCAGTACTCGGCTCCAGTAAGCTTCCAGGAGCACCTCAGCCGCTGCCTTCTCACGGCACTGGTGAGAAGGCGGCCTTCGTTTGCTTCCTCCGCGCCGGACTCCCCTAACACCCGCTTTCTGGCTTGCACCAGCTCCATTTCTTGTGGCAATGCGCCGACTGCTCCCCACTCGCCTCACTTGCTCGTCAGAAGGGCGCCATCTCGCCTTCTGTGGTCTAGCTTATGCGACCCGTGGCTTCTGACCCATTGTTACTCAGCTGCATCCTGACCCCCGCCTATCGTTTGTGGCCTGGCCCTTCTGCAACTACACCTGCCTTTCCAGGTTACAAGAGAAACTACTTTTCCCGTAGAGGGCGATGGCTGCGGTTGAACAGCCCAGAAGAAAAGATGCACGAAGGTTGAAGGGGCCAGAAGAGCGCCAAAGAACACACAGCGACTCAAGTGGCTACTGGGTGCTCGATATCCCCTGTTGAGCAGCCGCAGGTCAGAGAAACTGGTCTCCACGTAGCAAGTCCCATGTCTATAGCCAGAGGCTGCAGCCAAAGCGCGACTGGCAAGCAGATGCAACGCGTGTGCCATTGACCGCAGTGACACTGACAGGCGCATGCGATACACCTGCGCGTCGACATCGGCCTGCTCCCCTTGGTAACGTTGGGACCGCTACGACGTCAGGACGTCGGGACGTGGGGGCGTTGGTTACTGATCTCCTCTATAATTAAACTCTGTGCAGGGACAGAGAATATGGAGAAGAAAAGCACGAGTACAACGAAGTCTTATGACCACTTTGGCCATAGACATCTGAGGGAGTTGCAGTTGCAGGTTCTCCACCAAGATCAGCCAAGATGGCAATCGAGGCTAAAGGAGGCCGTTCAGTGCTGCCAAAGCAGCAAGAGGTCGAATGGGCAAAGAGGGGGACCAGGATGTGTGCCGCTGGTCGGCCTGGAAGCCAGCAGCTCAACCATCCTGAAACACTTAGAAAACCACATTCACTGCATCTCTAGGCAGTCCTATTTGTCAGGAGTGACTAGTAGTACTTAACTAGTAGTGGAGCTCGTCATCTGACTGCCGGCTGAGGCTCCGCCGCAGCGACGTGGGAGCTCGGCGGGATCCAGCAGCTGTGCCTGGGCCTGGGCCGGCGGGGGCCTTGCTGAAGCGCTCGCCATAGTCGGAGCTGGTGTCAGATGCATTGGACAGCGACGGTGCGTGGGAGGGGAGGGGCGGCAAGCCCGGGCCTCGGGCTGGCAGGAGCTCGCCGCTGCCCTCCTTACGCCGTAGGCTCCGGGCACCAGTTGACCCGCCGCCGGACAGCGTCTTCTGCAGCGGAGGTCCTCCGACTTGAGGAGGAGCATAAGTTGGAGGCACGCTGCTACCTCCGTATGGCCTGCCGCTGCTGCCTGCCAGCGGCCCTTGTTGGGTGGACGCATTGTATGGCCGCCCAGCAACAGGCTGCCCAGTGCCGGCTCTTTGACCGAGCATGCCGTAGCCCAGTCCGTCCTCCTGTGGGCGGGCCTCAGTAAAGCAGACGACATTTATGCGTGTCCGTTTGAGTTCCGCTGCCAGGAAGTCGGCGCTCAGCCCCCTTGCCATTGCCTGTGGTCACAGCGGCGGGGTATGCGGAGCTATTATGAATGCGAGGGAACTGCCAGAAGCAACCAGCTTGAGCAGACAAGAAATGTAGTGCCAAATAGTGTGGGCGGAGACGTCAATCTGTATCCTCCCCATGAGCAACCCACAACACTGCAAGCGGCAAAGCCTAAGAGCATCCCTGCAGGAAGTGGTGAAGCATTGCAATTGTGTATATTTAGATGGGACGGGAAGGAGCTGAGGTTGTTGGCAAGCACTCACAAGCACGTCCTCAGGGCTATGCAGGAGGGGCAGTGCAGCGGCCTTATCATCCACGTCTTCCTGCTGGCCCCTACGACCTCGGGCCCCAGCGGGCTCTAGCGACTCATTGTAGAGCTGGAGGCCCTCCAAAGTCTGGTCAAGGAGCTGCTCACGCAGGGAGATGACCGTGTCCTCCATCGCCGGTGTCGTGAAGGATGCTAGAATGGTTTCAAAGTAGTCCAGCTGAACACAATCCCATACAAATTTCTCATCAGTCCAGGTTGACCAGCCTTGGTGCTGAGTTAGCAGAAGAGGGCAAGTCACAGCATTCAACAAAGGCGTCATCTCTATTCCAACTATGGAGTACCTCGAGCGAGAGCTGGCAGAAGGCATTTGGATCAAGCTGGTTAAGCGCCTTGTGCTCCGAGGACACTGACAAGAGTGCGTGCATGAGGCCCTCGGCCAACACCGCAATTGCACGGTCAAGGAATGGCATGGCCCCCGTGAACACCTCAGCGTGCACCTCAACAAGCGGGTGCATCAGCTCCAGTGCCGAGTCCCTCAGGCCCTGACACATGCACAATGGACGGCGTCTCAGTCTCAGCCTCAACAGCTGCTCACCTCAGTGAGTTCGTTCCTGCGATGACGCAAGCATGGAGCAGAAGGCACTAAGCAAAATACAATGCAAGATGCGTCACATCACGGGTTAAGAGGACAAGTTGGGAACAGAACAAGGTAAGGAATGACAGAGCGAGGCTGTCGAGACCAAGTTCATGAGTCCTGCAAGTGGTCAAGGAGTTCACTGTACAACTGGCAGTTGCGTGGTTAAGTATCAAACCTTGACTGGCAGAGCAGACGACCATTGTGTGCCATCTTCCAGAAGGTAAGCAGCTACTGCAGGGCCTAGAAGTGCCGCCTTTGCATCCAAGTATTGGTTCAGAAGCTTCTCCTCCAGGCTGATGAGGTGCTCATTGACTTTCTGGCTAGTGAGGTAGTTGTTGTCGGTCTCGGGCCTCTGCATGTATGGCGGCAAGGGGACCCCTGGATGCTGTTGCATGTCCTCACTGGAAGGAGAGGACAGAAATCTTGATCAAGAGACATGAATTATCCAACCAGCGAGGCACAAGGACAACTCCATTTTTTGCTTTCCCTATACAGCATACTCTGAACAATTTCTGCATGGCACTTGATCAGAGCGTCTCGACTGACCTGCCATCCACGCCTATCCAGAGTCGCTCGTATTTCAAGGTCAGCTCAGGTAGGATGATGACACGGCAGAAGCTAGAGTTTGAGAGCAGCATGAGTATCCGCTGATGTGGAGAGGCAACCTCCTCTCCTGCCTCCAGGCCCATGTAGCTCGTTGAAAGGCCTGAGCCGTTACCCAGCATTGACCCGTTGGGGGAGGCGGGACCTACTCCTGGACTTTCCAACACCCCCTGGTCCGGTGTGCTGGTCTGAGGAAGCTGCTCTGCCATCTTCTCTATGCAATCTGCAATCAACGGCCGATTCAAGGCAAAACCTGTCAAAGCAGGTCAACAGAGAGTAGAATAGCTAAAAAGATCGCATAAAGACAATGATAGTTGTCAAAGAACCTGGAAACTTGAAGCTGGTGATATGCCACTTATTGGCAACTGAAGTAACCTGCTGATGAAAGGCAAGATTCTGACCAAGCAAGAGCTCAACTTGGGACTCACCAGAAAAGTCGAAGAATGAGTCAAAGAAAGCCACTTTGACAGAGTTTTGGATGCCAGTCATAGCCTCAGCCACTGCATTGCCTTGTGCGATGCCCCGATCGGCCATTTCGTTGTCATCCTCCCACATTTTCTCTAGCACACTGCCAAGGGGTGACGAAAATTGCTTTGAGGGCGGCCTAATGCTCAAGCAAGTAAGCGGTACGTGTGAAGCAGTCTAAGAAAAAGTAGAAGTTTCTATGGGCACAGAAGAAGGGTAGCCAACGCCAATGCTTCCTTTCGAATGACAGTATTGTCAGCAGGAAAATGTAAGTTGGGCAAGGCAGCCTTGACGCTCAATGATTCACTGTGGCAAGTGCTTGACCTTTGATGCAATCAGACGTTTGAGGTCAAGGCAGTGACTCATGCATTGGCCCTGAAGAGGTGCAGTGACTCTGTCTTACTCAGAAATGTGACTCATTGCTGCAGTCATCATCTCCAAGAATCGGAGAGGGAATGCAGAGATGGCAACTGGGGCTTCCTGTCTCAGAGTGTTGGGCACTGGACACCAGTCCTCCTCCTCTGAGAGCTGCTGCGTCGTGGCTCTCATCAAGGAGCAGAGCCTCGTGACATAGAATAAGGTGACCTCAATCCTCAGCACCACGATTGCTTGCACTGCCACGACAAGTATATGCAAATTGTGGTCACAGGTGCTAGGCCTGTGCAAGGAGCAGCCTCGACAACCAGCAAACAAGAGCAATACATCATTGAACAAGAATCCACCAACTATCACGGAGTACTGCAGGTGCTGGTCAGCTATATCGAGCTACCAGTTAGTCATTGTCATCATTGAGATGGTTAGATGGACAGGGAAAGTAGACGGGCGGATGGAGGGAGTGGGGGAGGGGAGGAGGAGGTATGAGAGGCATGTAGGAAGAGGTACATAGCATACCTGCGGATGGAGGGGCCCAGTCATTACTCATGAAAGCTGAGCACGTAGATGCAATATCGCTAACTGCAGACCGAACTTGTGGCCTCAAGATGTTGCCTTCTGCTAGAGCAACAAAGGCCACTTGTATCTGGGGAGAGCAATTAAGATAGGCTTCAGCATAATAGTGCGTCAAGGCTTCAAGCCCATAGCTCTCAAGGGTGGCCTGCATTTTATACTTAAAACTGCAGAGACAGACAAGACTGCATGTTTCCAAGTTGTCCTGTTATTTCTTGTCCCCTATCAACAAAGATCTACAAAGTTGACCAGTTCTGCTAGCTAATATGCGCCATTGCAGTCTTCAAGCTTTTGGACCACTTGCCTTGCTTTCATACAGGGCAAAAATCCCAAGTATCATGCCCTCCACCTCTTCCTCTGTGTGCCGCATGTATCTACTACCACTATCATCTACACCTGAAGCTACTCTACCTCCTGCCTTTCCTCCTCTTAACTGTCATCATCCAGATACATGGCCAATCAGCCACATCAGCAACAGATGCAGGATCGCCATTGTCATTCTCGTCAACAATATCTAACTACTGCATTTGTGAGCCATGAAGAGCTGCTGGGATCTACACGTCCCACCCTGCATGTCATTGAGAAAAATTTGACTCACCTGTTCGTCCATACCAAACCGGCCAGAGAAGATGGAAATCGACAGCCGCCAGAAGTGCGGCACATTCTTCTCTAGAATGGTTGACAACCTGCGGATGAGCCTCAGCTGTAGTGCGTCAGCTTCTTCTATGAGGCCACTGCTCGTGCCTGTCGCCCCGCTTTCATCATCCTCATCGTCGTCGCCCACAAGCAGTGAGAGGTCCACTTCTGACTGCAGGCAAGCAGTCGCGATTAGTGCCTTCACCTTCAACAAGACCTTCAATCACAGAGAACTTTGCAGTCTGTGGCCTTGAAGTAATATATGTGTCACTGCAGTGGCTGCAGGGTAACATGTTTCACATCTCACTTTTTACTTTATAGACATAGTTCGAAGAAACGCGAATCTCAACAGGGCCAGCACAGTATGGCCTGTTGAGTCCTGCAGTTGCTGCAAGGCGTTAAAGTGCTCTCACAGATTGGGAAGAAATCTGCTGAAGTTCCTTCCAGCGATGAGCAGCTGCCTTCTGCTCCTGAACCTTCTCTTGGAGGGTCTCCATATGAGTCTCATGCTCAATGCTGCAGCCTTCAAGCAAACCTCGTATGCGCCGATCCTGCTCAGAAAATTTTGAAACAAGCTCTAGCTTGTCAGTGGCCTACTTGCAGTATTACCATAGCAGTACTCATGCCTGGCTTCAGCTTCTGTCGTGCTGCACTTATATGACAATTTGTGACGGTCATCGACTGCTTCCAACAGAACCTCCATTGAAAATTCACATCCGCACTAAGGAAAGCTCACCTGAATGCAGAGATAGTGCCAGACAGGATCCGATTCTGGCTCTAACTCATGCAGAAGCTGTATGCTCTTCTCGACCTGTCCAGCACCAGTCATACCCGCACAATCAGCTCCAATCAGAGCGTCATAGTAGCTTGCACAGTCTCTAGTGCACAGGATGGTCCTTGTCAAGGCCAGAATAGTAGGCATGTTGCAAACCAATGAACCCCAGCGTTAGGGGCAGCAAAGTCCAGAAGGCAAGGCCACAAGGGGGGACAATGAAGTGAAGCAGTACCTCAGAAAGCTCCACATTGGGATCTTCCATGGACTTGTAGAGCACTTCCTTAAACTCGTAAATGACTTTGTCAACCTCTTCAAGTACTCGTTTCAGTATGCCTACCTGCGCATTGTGAACAATGCTGGCAACATGTACCACACTAAAACACACACTATCTTCTGCTCCTACAAAGAATAAAGCACTTGAGAAGTCATGTAGTAACAGCTTTTCTAATTGCAGGAAAATAATTAGTAGATGTTATGGCAAGTGAGCTGTACCTGACTGGGTATGACTAGCGACTTGGCCTTTTTATATTCTCGAATGGCCACATCGTACTCCTTTCTCTTGATATGACTTCGGATTGTACTGGGCAGATTGAATAGCGTTCGGAAGCGCTGCAACAGCCCTTGCACTGATCGTATTCTATCTGCATGCTCCTGTTAGAACAATGACTTTATGTGCGATGTAAGAAGTGGCAGTCCTGATGTAGTGATCAGAAGAGCTGCCATCAATGTATATCTCTGAATCTGTCCAGCTTGTGGCTGACCCTATAGATCAACTGGCTTTTATGGATGCCTGTTTGGCTATGAATATCCTGGTGCTCCAACGAGCAAAACCACTGACCTGACGTTCCAGAAGTGTTCCAAAAGCCAGCTTGGCAACAGAGTCAACCTCCGCTATGGCAGCGCTCAACTGAATTGTACCAGCACCCTCCTTATCCTCCTCTATCTCTTTCATGCGCTTGTGTATGTCTGTTTGATACACAATGTTGTGATAGCAAGAGGTGTCAGAAGAGGATCATAACGTATGTCAGACTCAATCTGGATCCTTTCCTTTAAGAAAGAGAGCTGAAGATAGTGCAGGATGCTGTCAGCCAGGTGTGTGAAGTTGAGCAGAGGATCTTGCCATCTATTGTATTCTTGCACGAGATGAAACAGTCGAAATTCTCCTTCACAAGCCGCTTCAGCTGCTCTTTACGGTTGTGCAGGTCCTTTTTCAAGGCAAGTTGTCCACTCTCAAGGTCAGCGGCTGGAGTCTCCCGATGAATGGTTGCAAGGTAAGCTTTGGAGTCAAAGTTTTCACTGTAGTAGGTGCATTTATCTGCAGACCAACAAAACTTGCAGTAAGGGGATGCCGTCAGCTGCTTTGGTGTCACATGTCAGATGATCATCTCCCATCTCCTCATTCACCAGTTTGTATGATCTACTTGTAGTCTTGTGATCTAGTGGCTTTGTCGGGAGAGCAGGCATTCTTGTCTGGGGAATCATGGCCATATATCTAGGATGGCTGCTGGGCGAGAAGCAGAGGAGGCAGACTGGAGCAGTACTCAGAAATGACTGCCAAATCATTACCAGAATGGTTATAAGCAATGGGCTGGGGAAGGAGGAAGGGAGGAGAGTGATGTAAGGAGGGGATGGGGAACAGGGATGCTGGGCAACATGGGTGAGGAAAGGGAGTGAGAAGATGGCATGTGGCAGATAGACAGGGAAAGCATATGAACAGCTTGCAAAGTAGGAAGGGGATGATTGGACAGAAGGGACAGCTTGGGGCTGCAAGGTAGAGCAGCTAAGCTGTTCATATGCGGAACCCTCACCCTTAAGAACATTGTCTATGCGAGCACCGAGCGTCTCTGCCTGAGATGATGATGGCGACTCTGGAACCTGAAGCCCATCATAATTGATCTTGCCATCCTTCATCATGCCCCGGAGCATTGCCTGCCTTGCTGGCGACGACGTGTTGGAGCCAGGAGCCGACAAACCTCCCGACATTGACACATGGACTCCACGGAGGAGCGTCATCGATTTCAGGTTGATGGCTCTGCACGAGGAGGGCAGGCTTGACATCATTCCTGGCTATCGTATGTAACTACTTGTATAGGACCATATACAGCTATGCATTACAGGAATCTTGGGTATATGTAGGGGACATTGGCGCTAAGACTAAAGTTGACCAGATAGTCAAGGCTGGCATAGCACAAGTGAACAAGCCATTCCTATACGAATAGTTACATACGATACAACAAAGCTGTAAGTTCTTAGCAGCCTACCCAAGTCCAAGTGGATCCAAGAGATCACCCTGCTGTATCTGCATCGAGTCATCGACGACCGTGGTACCTGTGCGGATAGGGTCCACAGGAGGGCCCTGTCTCATGTCTCGCACCCGACGTTCAAGCTGCCCTCCAACAAGGCCAGTGGTACGTTGAGCAATATGAAACCCTCATGGTGGTTAAGACCGTCACAGTGCTCCGATGACATGTAAACAACGTGCAAGAATCTAGACCTGATTACTTGTACATTATTGAAAGGCATGGAAAGGCATGGAGGCACTACTGAAAGGCTTTTGTAACAGCTGAATACCGGCGAGTCAGGCTCACCTCTTCTTCTCGCACCTCGTCCCAGGTTATGGGCTCCTCGCCATCTTCGTCCAGCTCCGCGTCATCCTTGGCAAGGGGAGCACGGCGTGGCTGTTCCTGCCGCTTCACCACAATGTCGCTCCTGTCCTTCTGCTCCTCCACCGGATACATGACGAGGTCATTAAGTCAGTCTCACCTCGGCCGCTAGGAGCTGAAGGGGTTACATTCATCTGCAAGTACAAAGACTAGCGACTTGAGCTGCAGCTTCAGATACTTGACTGTCAGTGAGCTGGCAACATTGGAAGGCGTGACCAGCAAGCAGCTACGCATTCCGCCGCTACCGCCAGGCCTAAGGCTCGCAGCCAAGGTCAGCAACCAAAGCTTGGTGGACCGCTGGGCCGACCACCTTCGACGTGGCCACGTGGTCGTCGTCGTCATCAGAAGAGATGCTGAGCACGTCGCCCTCAGAGTCGTCGTCCTCGGCCGGCCTGCCATTTCCATCGAGCCCCGCGGCGCGAGGCGGCACAAACGGCGAGCCCGCCGGAGCCGGCGGCGGCCTCCTCAGCGCCTCCAGCCCCTGCGCCGGCNCGCCGCCGGCCTCGCGCAGCTCCATCTCCTCCAGCGCGCGCGCCATGAGCTCCTCCTCCTCGCGCTCGTCGTCCGACGCCGTCATGGCGGCGGCGGCGGCGCCG
The DNA here is from genome assembly GCA_009602725.1 of Spirogloea muscicola. NCBI lineage: Eukaryota > Viridiplantae > Streptophyta > Zygnematophyceae > Spirogloeales > Spirogloeaceae > Spirogloea > Spirogloea muscicola. Next base: position 513,690 of record WELB01000031.1, read on the forward strand.
GCGGCGCCGGCGCTGGAGGCGGCGAAGGCGGGCGAGGAGACGGGCCTGGCGGAGCGGGCGTGTAGTGGGACGAGCTAACGACAAGCTCGTCCCACTACAGTCAAACCTTGTTATAGGCACGTCGGCCGGTTTGGCGAAAACATGTGACTATATCGAGGGTGTGCTTGTTCGTTGTAGAGGCACTATTGCCCCCAAATGTGCTTCGACCGTGACAATCAGCAATATATCAAATTATATTGAAAATGGCTTTTTGGGTTTAGGTTTAGGGTTAGGGTGTAAAAACTAGACCCTAACCCTAGACCTCAACCCTAAACCCCACACCCTAAACCCTAAACCTCAACCCTAATCCTCTGTAGAGAATATGAGAGATATGTTGATTTGTTTTCCTATAAGCACTTCTAGTGGGAAATCTGCCCCGAAAAACTGTGCCTGTACATACAGGCACGTTCCCATATCTAGTCACATTTGCCTGGGAAAAAAAGTGCTTCCCGCAAAATGGTGCCACTATCGAGGTTTTGCCCTAATGTGCCTATATCGAGAGGTGCCTATAACAAGGTTTGACTGGTACCGGCCCCGCCTAACGGCGCAGGGCCGGGGAGCCACTGACAGTGGAAACGCCGTTTTCGCCAGCCGTTTCTGGGACTGGGGTCCCACAAAAAGGAGGGCTCGCCCATTGAGGATAGGGGCTGAAGAAAGCCAGCCCAAAAAAGAATGACTAAAACACAAAGCCAGCCCAGAAAAGGGGCTCTGAACCAGGCAACAGCTCTTCCAATATAAGTCAGGGGCTGTGAGAGGCCAGCCCAAAAGGATGTACAAAGTCGGGAGGGGCCGGATGGCGCAAAGAGCAAGATACTAATTGCTAAGACGGCTCTGGACAAGGCAACAGCTCTTCCAATATAAGTCAGGGGCTGTGAAAAGACAGCCCAGAAAGAATGGACAAAATCCAAAGGGAACCAGGGGACTGAACCAGTGTAGAGAGATAGACTCCTCCAGTAGAGGGCGATGGCTGTGATTGGCCAGCCCAGAAAAAGAATGAAGATATCGTAAAGTGGCCAGGAAAGTGCCAAAGCGCACAGCAACTCAACCAGGGAAGATGCGTCATTTGCGCTGTCCATTTGCAGCGTTCCCAGACTCTAGCCAGAAATCAGCTTACTGGACGCGCACTGAGCCAGGCCACTGGCTCGCGTGGCGGTGCTCAGGCTTCCACAGAATCTGTCGGATATATTCTCACTCGTGGGTATCAGAGTCATCCTTCAGTTGTACTATTGATTGTGTTACCTTAATCCCTCGAACTTTCTTGTGCAATGCATGGTGGGCTGACTTCTTACAGCCCTAGCCCCTTTGGAAGACTGCTTCTCCTTTGCTGCTTCTTGATCATCCTTTACTGGGCTGGCCCAGTCACAGCCATCTCTTTCCACTAAAAGAGTATGTTGTGTGCTGGCCTCTCACAGCCATCGGCCCCTTTGGAAGAGCTTCTTATTTTTGTGGGATCGGGATCCCACAGATGACATCGGGCCTGACCTTTGGCTTGTTCTGCCCAGCCATGCCTTTCCTTGCCCTGCTGTGCCTCTCCATGCCATGCCAAGCCATTTCCTTTGCCTAATTCTGCCCCCTGCTGCCCTCTGCCCTCTTTCTCGAGTGTCTACTCTATTCTCTGGTAGCCTCTGACTCCCATTGAACTTACTGCCAGCTCAATCATTCACCCAACTCACTGGCCTCCCTCTATTAAATTCTTGTGCTTGCCAGCTTAGTCTTCCACCATCGGCACCTTGTGAGAAAGGGTTGTGTATGAACACAAGTGAGCAGCTTGTCCAGCAGTCGTGCTTGCATCATAGGATGCCCAGCACCCAACCCTCCTCACGGACAATGCGGCTGACAAGCGCTTCCGCAATGTTGCCGTCCCTTGCAAGCCTTCTCCTCTGCCGAGCCGGCAGAACGTCACATAGTGCATCCTTCCTCGCCGGCCCTTTGCGCCAGCCAGGCACCGCAGCTACAGCAGCAGCCTCGTCGGCGCCTGCCAATGGTCCTCGCAGCAATACGGCGAGGAGGCCAAGACTGTCAAGCTTCGCCAGATGCAGTGCCAGTGCTCGAACCTGCGGGGTCCTCCACACGCCGTATTCAGATTGAAGGCATGCAGTCCTTCCAGGGTACAAGCCAAGTGCCACAAGCAAGCTGACAGAAGTAGCACAAGCAGGTCCGTTACAGGACTCGATCAATCACAATTCAGCAGAAGGCTGGCCTTCGCACCTGACCCGCATCCTTAGGCTCCCCTGCTTCGCACAAAGGCTCTATAAGTGAGGGATATACCTGCTGCGAAAGAGTAGGTGATTAGATCTATAGCACCACATGAAGCTAATGAGTGCATGTCTACTACTTACTTCGAAGCAGTGATACACCAGGCAGCCGTTCATTTTGTATGTTCTCCTCCTTTACCACATACAATAGGGTGCAGTTTATAACCGTACCCGTAAGAAGTGCCGGTGCACTTCATCCAGACTCTTTTACGGAAATCGTAACACTACAATATGACATACTAATGAGGAGATTGCACGTAGAGCAATATAAGAGCAGCAAGTGCAACAAGAAACGCACTCAATGAAGCATTGCTCACCTCGGCTAGCACAATCAATGGCTCCAAGCGGTCCGATGCTGGCGTGTGATGTGTCTGGGGAGGACCATCTTTGGCAAGAGCACTTGGCACGTTTAGGCCTGTCTCGAATGGCCACACCGTAGTGTGGCTGTTGAGTACAACGTGGTCACGAAGTGCTCGCAGCCTTGGAATGCCAAGCAATGTCTGTGCAAGTGCATTTGTGGCTTCAATCAGAAATGAACAACGCCCTCAACATCAGCTACAAAGATCGATGTTGATGCTTTGTCAACCTTCCACTGTGGGCAAATACTTGGACTTGGCTCAGCTTGGTCTATACCATTAGTACTGGAAGCTTGAAGAGCTGCAAAGGAGGACACAGAAGGGCAAGCAGGTATACCGAGGATCTTTCAGGCCTGACCTGTGAACCAACTGAGCCCGTGGTGTAAAGTTTCCACGTGGGAGAGGCGCTGAATAGGCTCTCCGTCAGCCTCAGCTCTGGCAGGCCCCGGTCTGGGTCGTACTGGCAAAGCTTCCGCGAAGAGAGGTACTGCGAGGACTTGGTACTAGGACAGCCCCAGAATGGAAAGGTAGAGCCTGAGAGCTTGGCACACAAGACAGCTCGTCACCTTCATTGTCTTGTCCTCCTGCCCAGTAGCTCACTGCGTAGCTTTTGCAGCACTTATGTGGCCGCCGGCCTCGCACATTCCAGTACATTGACAATCTGGCAAAGTAAGTAGCTCCTGCAGAGCCCATTGGTACAGGTGCAATTGACTTACCAGCTTGTTAGTTCGGGCGGCAACTTCAAATCTGTTGTTTTCATTTCCTTCGCCATCAACCACCTCCTCACTGAAATAGTCCCACACTGCTCTCCAGGGTGGGCAGTGGCCTCGGTCGTCACCCACGGAAGTGCTGGTCATGCCTCCATCTCTTCCGTGGTCGGTGTGAGCTGGTCCTTGGCTTAACTTCCTCTTACTCCTAGTAAAAATCTTGCCCTTCTCAGGCTTGACATTGGAATGTCCTGTACTGGCTATAGTTGTGATTGGGGCATTGTCCGCTTCTCGGTCGCATTCTTTGTGCCTGTCCGGTGCGTAGGAGTTCAGTGCTGCACCATTTGAGGCGTTGATCTGGTGCAGCTTGAGAGCTTGAGCAAAGCCAGAGGGAAAGCCAAACGAGAAGTCGAACCCCATCAGCATGCTCCCGCGACCCACTTGAACACACTCGATTGCCAACTTGGTGAGGATGGCCTCCGCTTGAGTCCTGGTTGAGATGTTCTGCACAAGCCTGCATGCCGTGACGTACAGGCGCATGCTTGTCAGTAACTCCTTGTGCTCGTCAGTGGGAGCTGCCATTTGTTGCAAGAGCACGAGCTCATCATGGCTTGCTGGGGTCAGGACAACAGATTGGGTTGTGAAAGATGCTGAAGTTGCATGATAAAGGGTTGACGGAACTGGCACACAGTCCTACTGTCAACATCAGCCAAGCCCCTCTCTTGCGCCCATGCACAAGCTCCAGCATCCTTGTGACTGTGGGAGGACCAAGCTCCCTCAAGAACGTGGTGCATTCACGATGTCACACATGGCAAGAGCAGGAGGTGCACTACGGACACTCGCCTGCACTCCGCTTGCACTGCTCATTGCATGAAGGGCTTCACACTGAGTGGGCTGCGCCCTATATGACCCAATTGGTACTGCAAGACCTCCCATGGTAGCATCACTGCTCATGGCAGGAAGGGCTTCACACTGAGTGGGCTGCCACCTGTACAACCCAATTGGTACTTGCAAGACCTCTTCTGGCGTCTTATACTATGGAGAGACGAGACGGGAAGTGTAGGTGTGGGAATGTGGGGGTCTGGGTTTCTAGTAGAACACCTGACGACGTACTGCATGTTGTCGGCCGTGGCGCCTCCATCGCAGTCTGCCGGCACGTCTACGACGGCCAGCCAGATGCTGTCGCGGCCGAGCCGCGGAGCGCTGGCGCCAGACCAGTCGACGACGGCGTAGGACCGGAAAAGCGGCGAGGGCCTCCTGCCGGCCTCCTTCGGCGCTGCCGGCGTTGCCACTGCTCGCGCGGTCGTCGGAACCTGGCCCACAAGTGGCAGCCTCGCCTTGGCCCGCGCCCTGCGCGGCGCCTCACCACGCTTGCCAGACGCCTCCTCGGCTGCCGCCGCCGCCGCCGCTGCCGCCGTTGCCGTCACAGCAGCCCGTGTGGTGCCGCGCAGAAGCATGGCGGCTCCAGTTAGTCACGAGTGACGAGCTCTTGTCCCCAGCAGCCCCCCCCCGACCGACCGACCCAACGGCTCCCTAGCTCGCCGCCGGCGCCGCCGCCCCCCCGTGCGCTGCGGCGCCTTGCCAACCCCCCGGGGCGCTCGAGCGCCTGAGCGCCGCCGGGCGCGCATGCCGCCGCCTGCCAAGGCACGGCGCGCACCTGCGCGGCGCGCTCCTCGGAGCTCGCCGCGCACAGTGCCGTCCGCAGCGCAGCCCCCAGCTGGCGGGGTCCCTCATGCCACGCCGTGCGCCGCGGCGGCCACGGCGGTGGCGAGGGAGGATACGGCACCTAGGCAGCTTGCACAGCCTCGTGCGGGGAACATGGGTCCGGCTGCCCAGCCCACAAGCTGGCTCGGCCGGCTGCGATCAAACCCTCGGCTCACTTGTGCCGGGGAGGCAACCGCACTGGCGGCCAGCGCGAGAGCAGTGCACCGGAGCTCCAGGAG
>WELB01000031.1:522243-555259 GCA_009602725.1 Spirogloea muscicola
TTGGGTCTGGTGTCCTGCTACCGTATGCGACTGTCTATGTCCCTGCAGCGCTCCCAAGCGCTTGCTTTGCACCGCCGCGCTGGTCGCGCCCTTGCAGCAGCCTCTGGCTTGCGCAGCGGGGTTGCTCTTCCTCCCCTCAGCTCATCTGACTTCCTACTGCTGACACGGGGGTATTGAGGGCGCCCTGTCTGCCTAGCCTTTGGCTCCGTCAGGAACACCTGTATGCATCTGGCTGGCATTTCACAGCCGATTCTTTCATATCAGCAGCCGCTTTCTTCTGCCTTCTAACGCTTTTATGGCACCTTCCAACCTTTCTTCAATCTTTTTCTGGGCTGGCCAACCACAGCCATCGCCCTCTACTGGAAGTGTCCTTCTTCGCCTGGTCATAATCACACTCCTTGCACCGAAGCTTTGACTGTACGTTGAGCAAAACGATGAGTTGAGCAAACAAGCACGACCCTTCGCCTGCTCATGTCACTGCCATTCACGCTGCCTCCAAGGCCGCTCGCCTGACACGTTAATCTGGACGCATTCGTCGACCTTCAAGGACCAACCCCCTCCGGCTGCAGTGTGAGTGTAGAGCAAGAAGCTCTGGCTCTGCAGCAAGATAGATGCATTCCAGAGGGATGGCGGACAGTCTAGAGGGCGTCCTTCAAGGTTCTCGCACTTGGAGAAAGTGTGAGTCAATCTGACATATGTACCAATGTATGCCCCACCATTGGCAATAATGAAAGTGCAGCTTGCAAATATTTGTAAAGTGAAATCTACCTACTGTCCCAGTGTCCTAGCTAGTGCGGTCACAGCTACTAGACTGCACCCCACTACTAGTACAGGTTACGCACATCAGCTCCTTGACGTAGCACTCATCCTATTAACAAGTTGGTATATCGCACTTCCTCCAACTAGTGATGACAAAGCCATCCTCAAGTACCACTCTATTGCCTCTTGCGATATAAGCCTCCTGTGCTGGCACTGCTGCCTAGATCAACAAGTGACTTTTAAGAGCTGGCAATCCACGGTCTTCCAAATTCTCATGACCTCATCAGAGGAGTTTCTGCACACAGACCAACTATGGGGTAGGTCCTGAAAGCCCTTCCTCAACCTGGTAGCACAGTTCCTTAAGAGGCTCCCTTCTTCTAGCTGGCATTACAGTGTCAGTCCTTTCGATGTAAGTGCCCATTCATCTCTACTGAACAGCTGCTTCTTTTCCATGTCATGGCCGTGGCTTCTCCACAATCAGCAAATGGCCCATAATAACTCAGGGACACCTGTCCTCCCTGTCGGGCTGGTCAGTCAAAGCTGCACTTCTTCCTGGATGTATGGGTTCAGTGCACTGCCACTGGAGCTTGTTATGGTCTTACAGAGACAGTACTGGCGAATCGAATCCCAATCCCTTTCTGCAGATTTACCACAAGTTTGCTGTAGCAAGCTAGCACTCTGCTGTAACATGCCATGCTGTCTTGTCACGGCCCAACTATTGGCTACCCTGGGTCTGGGTCTGTAAAACGATCCTGGATATGAAACACATTCTTGCCAAGGCCAGTGACACATCCACCCTTGTGACGTCGAAGACAACAAGGAGTACATCGCAATTGCATGCTCGAACTTGGTCTGAGAAGGATGCTTGCGTTCCAGCTTGCAGGGCCAGTAGTCATTGGTAATGCTTGATTGCTGTGGCAGGCCATGGTGACACCTGAGCACAGTAAACCACTGCGTCAAACATGTCATCACAGTCACCTCCACAGTTTAACCAAACCTCAAGCAAGCAGCAATGGGTCAGTGCCTAGCTTGGTACGAGTGTGGCAAATTGGACCTGAATATGATATAATCCAATGATTCAGGACTTCAGCGCGGGAGGAGGACGCCTAACAAAAAGGTCCCAAAATCACATAGTTGCCAAGGTCGAGGACTGCAAACAACGATAAGCAGAGCTATTGTGAGGTCTCTGTGCATGTGCAAGCTACGTCTGAAACCCTCAGAAGTGGAAATCTGCTTACAAACAGTAATCTCTGGAATATCCATCCGCTTCTAGCTCTCTAAGTACAGGAAGGTCCAGAATTGACACCTCGACGAGGTAGCGCCTATCTCCAGGGGTAAGAGCCCAGACAGTCAGTAGAGATGATGAGCTCTGTGCTGCTTCTTGCTGCCAAGTAAATTCTTGCTGCCAAGTGGAAATCGCAGAAGCCCATCAAATTGCTGCGTAGGCTTGTGGACAAGAACTTCAGAATACTTCCGTCTGCAAGCTGTCTAATAATTTGCAGAACAGTGACCATTGTGATCATAGAAAGTGAAGGAGGTCACAGATGAAACTCACCATGAAGCTAAAAACGAGTGGACATCATGCACCAACTTCGATGCACTTCGGGTACATGACAAGCTCCAGGAGCTTATTGTGTGATTGTTAAGATAGCACCGCATGTAGGAATGGAGGAGCATTTATCGGCGAGCATCTGGGGCATCAGTGTGCCTGATTAAGCTCTCCTGCAAGTGGAGGTGAATGACACCTGACTTCATGGGCCAGCACGAAGATCCTCTCCAACTTCAAGTGGTGCACACTGGCAAGTCATTGCCTCTTGAATGGCCAGCAGCTGTGCTCGGGTATACTGTAGTCGTTCATCTGCAGTGACAAGCTTGAATTTCTTCACCACAAGGGGACCAGCATTGATCCCCTCTTTGAACTGCTTCTCAGACAACCTTGCACAGAAAAAACAGCGAAACGTGTCTTCTCTAGGAATTTCAAATCCAATATATTTCTCACAAATACCACACACTAGCCTGCTTGGGTGGGGCGATTACCACGTGGAGGAAGTACAGAAATCTGCAACTTGATCGCTGCAGCTTGCTGGACATCCGGCCTGCCTCTGCCCAGCCTCCGCTTGCCGCCTCTCTTCTTCCGCCTCTTCCGCTCCTCCCGGCCCTCTTCACCAAGGCACGTGAGCACTTCAAGAGATGGACTAGCCATCTTGTCTTCCCATTCCTCCTCACTGCTTGCTTGTTCTGCGACTCTTTCCTCCCCCATCTTGAACACCTCTCCTCCCCCAAAGTGGACAGCTGCTAGAGGTAAGGCTCTCTGTAGCGAAGCCAAGCCATGAGCAGTTAAGAGCCAGCAATCCTCGAGAAAGATCTCCCGCAGTGAAGGTGCCATGAAGAGAGCTCGCAAACCCATATCTGTTATCATTGCTCCTTCCACAGCAAGCAGGTTAAGTCTTGGTAATGCTGCACGGTCACGATGGGCCAGACAAGACAACACAGAGAAGTAAACTTTCAAGTCGACATTGCAATCAGGCAAATGCAGCAAGTAGCATAAGTGCTGTGCATTCTGTGTGTGATAACTCTGTTTCACAATCTGCATTGAGCTGTATGAGTGTCACACATATTCCTTGTTGTCTAGATACAATGTACTCCAAGGTGATGAGCAGAGGCAAAAGTAAAAGCACAGAGTGATCTCTAGTCAATCTATCAATTGTAGTAGTCATTGCCAGCATCTATTCCTCGAGATCTTTCTTGATATGAGATGTTACATTCACTCTATATGACCCTTATTGCACTACAAATTTACCTGCGAGGTGGGGGAGGCAACAGTCAGTGAGGTACTCCCCGTTTAGCAGCAAAACTTTGAGACTGGAGACGTGTGACAGGTAGAGGCAGCCAGTATCTGTGACATGAGTCGCCCTCAAGTCCAGTTGGACAAGCATTGGCAGGGCCGCAAGTGAGTTGATTGTGGGTGTGAAGGTCCTAGGCTCCAGCAAACTTGCATCTATGATATACCCTTGATGTACAAGTTATAATCAGAACAACATATATTACTGTGTCAGCAGAACGCAGAAAGCACACACAGCCGAGGTCAGAAGAAATCTAACAGAAACCTCTCAATGGAGTCTATCGCGCCCAACACTAGGCAGGACACTGGCAGATCTGAGATGCAAACATATCACTTTATGCAAATGCATAGTCCTTGCAACATGATTCTTGCAACATAGTAAGTCGGAAAACGTTGCTCGGTACGTGGAAGCCTATGCTGTTCTCCTTGGTTGAGTGACACAGTAGCAGTGATGTTGATTAAATCAAGAGCATATACCAAAGGATGCATATGCCAAAGGATGCTAGCATACCCTTCACTGCAGTGCCTCTCATGTCCACGTTGGTAAGAGATGGCATCATCTCCAGGACCATAAATGCTTTGTCGTCAACAGCTGATTCCCTGAGTAGTAGTGTCTCTAACACTGGAGCATGACCAGAGAGCAGGCTCAGGTCGTCTGATGTCACACTTGTCTCGCTCAGATTGAGCCACTTCAACTTCGCTGCCACCTGGCATTGAGATAGAATGTCAATGGTCTACAACTTGGTCAGGGCTGTGATGGCCATCTCTTTCATGTCATCATGGCTGTTCTTAAGAGAAGGTTGTGCTCCTCCAAGCCCTATATGAAAGAGTAAACCAGACTTCTACATGCCATGTATCTTCCTGGCCTGGAAAAGGTGCGCAAAGCTTCCAATTTCTCAACTGCATAAGACTATGAGGCTTGCTTTACATCTTCAAGGCAATCGAAGGCTCACACATGTACCTGCGCAAGTGGAGAGATGAAGAATGAGGCGATGTTCCCTGAAAGATCTATACTTGTCAAATTTCTTGTGAGTTGTAACCAGGAGAAGTCCTGAAGTTGACAATCTCCAAGGCCAAGAACCTGTAAGCTGGAATGTTGTCGATGTTCCATACTAGGGCACTTCTCAACTCGTTCTGCACTGGATCCTGCAGTGATATCAAACCGAATGCATGTTTAATTGGTGCAGCCTGCACACAACTGGCACATCCAATTTGCAGCACTACAGGAGTAGCAGACATATTGAGGAGTCACTCAGAAACAAGACTGACGCTGGACATGACATCATGACCAATCAAACAAAGAGAGCGGTGCCTGGCAAAACTACAGTAAGAGCTGTGCACTTCTAACTATGACTCATTGTCCAGCGTTGGGGTTAGGGCAGAATTGCGAGACGGGTAGTGCTCCTTCTTCTTCTTCTAGAGCCGGACATGCATGTGATACATCAGGTGATGACCTGTTCGTCATAAGCAGCGCAAAAAAATAGCTAGCAGCCAAATCTCAACACGCAAGCTTCTGTTACCTTTCTCTGATTTATTACAACTCAAACTCGTAGTTTATCAATACTACATTTGACAGCAATCAAGAAATAGCTTGCATACCTCCATATCTGTCCAGGTGCATAAACAGATTGTGAAGCTTGCAACCAGCGAGCTGTAGAGTGGTCAGAGATGGTAGCACTGGGAAGCAGGTAATGCTTGACAGTGCAAGGTTGAGCAATTCAAGCTTTGGCAGCCTCACGAATGAAGGAAGGGAGGAGTCTGAGATATCACTACCCCAAAGGGTGAGTGATGTAAGGTGCTTGAGTCCCTGCATAGGAATAATTACTCGCTATGAGCAAGGCAGGAAGATGCATACATACATCCAAGGAGCTACAAACAATTGGGTTAGCATGGGGTGGCTTGTGTTCAACATTTAGTAGAGCTACTTAATATTGACCACAAACAACTTAGCCTAGCCTTTGTACGAAGTGAATGTATGCTCGTTACTCCAGGAGTAAAAGCAGCACACTGAGGCAGATGCTGATAAAGCATCTGAACAATATAGCCACCCTTGCACTGATGTTTCTTGGACCTCTGCTTCATGATGCGTCACATATACTGGCCACCAGTCCACCCAACAGCTTCATATGTAAGAAGTAACTTATGAACCCTGTCTGCAGGCTGCTTTCTCCCTGTCCCCCTTGTGACTTCCTTGGACCTACTCGTCCATCAAAGTAGCACTTCACCTCAAATGAAGCAATGGTGTTGTCGGAGACTGGCAGCCCTCCCAGATCGAGGTGGCTGAGCCTGGTCAGGCTAGCCAGTGATGGCAGTGCGGCATCCTTCACACTGGTCTCTGCTAGGCTGAGCCAGTTGAGCCTTGGCAGGTTCAGAATGTGGTCAAGTGCTTTGCTCCCCACCTTGGCACATCGGGCGACTGTCAGCTTCTCTAGCAGGGGCAGTCCTGAGGCAGAGGAGGGGGAGGACAAAGGACACGTCAATAGCAGATGCAAGCCCGAGAAACAGCAGACACAGGCAGTTGGGTTCTGATACACACAAAGCAGCGAAATGCACACAGACAGAGCCAGCCTCTGTACACAGCCTGGGACAAGGAAACCCCTCTGCAACGGCAGCTGACCACAGTACCAGTCAGGTGCCAAAGGGATGCGCTCGTGACACCCTTGCAGCCGTCGAGGCTCAGGGATTTCATGTATGAATAGCCTCCAAGGTAGGCAAGCCAGGTGGTGTCCACGCCTGGGTGGCCGGCCAGGCACACATCGTCCACCACCCGCTGAAAGTGCCTGGTCAAACGAGCTACTGGGCGTCAGACTGGTAGCTCAATCGAGAGGGTATGAAAGTCTATGACCAGAGGCAAAAGTGGACTTGCTACTAGAGTAGCAGATACATGTTGAGACTGACGCAGCATGGCAACCTGGAGAGGCTAGCTAAGGCTGCTAATGAAGAGAGTCTGTGTAATTTAAGCAAACTATTGTCCACGAGCCAAGGGGTAATCATACTCCAGGAGAGGCGCGGTGATGCGGCGATTCTTGAGGAGGGCATGGAAGAGGTCCACGGCCAGCTCCGAAGGCAGCCGCTCGATGGAACGTCTCTTCCTCCTGCAGAAAGGAATCACTCCCCCTTGGCTCAGCTATGTAAGAAGCGAAGCCAACAAGAACCTTGTCTGGCGGTGATGCGGAATTCGATGAATCTGCATTGCTGTAAGGCGAGCGAGCATCGGTCGGCTCGATTGCTAGCAGGGGCTGGCCAGGACGGAGGCCCAGCCGACCTCCAGACGTCGCTGCTGCTGGAGACGGCGATGCAGAGGGCCACCAGCGACTGGTCCCTGGACGACATGAGGACCGTGGGCAGCGTGGTCTCTTGGTGCGCAGCTGTCAGAGGAGCCAGCGCCGGCGTGCTGGAGGAGGGCGGCCCGCCGTGACAAACTCGGCCACTGCTGCAGCGCCGCCTCGGAGGCCTCCGTCAGCTGAGCGGCGGCGGCGCAGGGGCGCGGGAGGCCCGCCGCGAGCCGCGGCGGGGCGGCGGCGGCGGGCAGACTTCCAGTTGTCGGAAGTGGCAGCGGTCGTCAACTGTGATGCCGAAGAGTGTGATCAGTTGACGTCTGAGTACGAAGGCAAGAAAACGACGTCTACAGCTGTGAAGCACCTGCTGCCGCTAGCCGACCCGCTCGGCGACCACGGCTCACGCTTTTCACGGCGACGTCTTTCCGCCTGCTAGCTATTCAGACTTGCATCGATTGACTAGGCCCCGCAGTCGCTGCTTAGCTCGTAGTTTGGCCCCTTCGAACCTTGTCAATTCTTTTCGGGCTGGCTTCTCACAGCCCTTGCCCCCTTTGGGAGAGCCACTTCTTCTTACTGAGAGTCCGCTTGCTGCTGTCTCAGTACCTCAGCACTCCGGCTCCTTCAGACAGACCTCGTCCATTCCATTGGGCTCGTAAGTACTGAGTAGGTCCATCCTCCCCCGTTCTGCCATAGCCTCTTCAGGCCCCTTAGTAGCTGCTTAGCTCGTAGTTTGGCCCCTTCGAACCTTGTCAATTCTTTTCGGGCTGGCTTCTCACAGCCCTTGCCCCNCGGATGCGGAGCTTCTCCGAGTAGGCGACTCTAGCGACTGGCCGCCAGGTGGGCTCTGTCGGCGCCCTCTTGGCACGGTCCGAGACGTCGCGCACGACACCTAGTCGCCGCTGCCGCCGCCGCTGCCGCCGTCGCCGGCCGCTGGCCTGGTCCCGCTGCCTTGCGGCCTCCCTTGGACTGGCCGCCTCCGCTTCCCTGCCGCCGCCTCCTCGTGCCGCGAGCGGCAGCGCTCCGTCGCGGCGAGCGCGATGACGGACACGACGGACGACATCGCGGAGGAGATCTCCTTCCAGTCGTTCGACGATGACTGCCGGCTCCTCGGCTCGCTGCTGGACGAGTGCCTCAAGCTGGAGGTCGGGGAGGAGTTCATTGCCAAGGTGGACCGCGTCCGCCTGCTGGCCCAGGTGCGCGCCGCCGCCGGGGAGCCTCTCCGCCCGAGTGCCCGGACTCAGACGTCTCCGAGGCCTCAAGCCTATGTCCGCTTCTCTCACGCCTTCTTACACCTCAGGTTTAGCAGCTGAGATCCAGCGACAGAGAACTCTGACAAATGCGCAGACTTTCCCTGTGTGTGCCTTCAGAGCGCCTGCAACATGCGCACGACGGGCGTGGAGGAGGCAGCCGAGTGGCTGTCGAGGCAGCTGGAGAAGGAGCTGGGCAACATGACGCTGCAGGAGGCGGTGCCCCTCGCCCGGGCCTTCAGCCACTATCTGAACCTCATGGGCATTGCCGAGACGCACCACAAGTGAGCCTTGTTTTCTGGAGCAGCTCTGGGCCATAGCTGCTGTGATCCCGACTGTGACCACGCAAAGCGGTCAATGTAGCTCGACAGCAGAAGGTTTGCAGTGTGCTGCAGACATCCTGGATTCTTCTTCTTGTCCACACGCCTCCACACTTCTCCACAGATCATACAGGACCCACTTAAGACCATTGTGTGTGGAGAAAAATGCATTGCCTTTCGCAAGTCACTGCGGCTACATTCTGGTCGATGGGCAAAGCAGGTCCAACCACCTTAGTCTATCAGCTCTCTGACAAAGCTGGCATGGGAGCAGGATGAGGAGGGCGCGCATGTCAGCTCAGCTGGACAAGTCGTGCGACGTTGTCGTCCAGCGTTTGATTCAATCCGGCTACTCACCAGACGAGGTTTTTGAGGCCATCTGCAACCAGGTCAGCAACGTCCGATGTGTTTCCAAGTATTCTACGAAGCCAAACATCCTCCCTCTCCGACCTCCCAAGCCCTGCACCAGCCCTTCTTAAGCCTTGCCTTGTGAGTCGTCCTTGCAGTTTTCGTTCTTTACCCATTGGCAAGTTATCAGCATGCAATATGTTTGGGACCATATTTGAAGTTATCGGTTATGCAATTGTGGCCTGCTGCACTCACTCAGAGTGCTGGACTGCAGTCTCACTCATTTTCACATATTTTCAGGATGTGGAGATTGTGCTGACAGCCCACCCAACACAGATCAACAGGCGCACACTGCAGTACAAGCACCTCCGCATTGCTGTGAGTGCAAACCCTGGAGAATTCTCAGCTCAGCAGTTGCCGAATGCTCATGTCTGATGCCACTTGTTCTCCTCCTGCATCTCAGATTCTCTGAACCAAGGAAACCGATCTATGCTCTATTGCAGCATCTGCTGGAGAAGAACGATAGGACTGATCTCACACATGAAGACAGGGAGATGCTCATTGAAGACCTGGTAAAATCCTGAAGTACAGCCACTAATGCCAAGAATAATTGCTTGTCTTCATCAGAAGTTCCTGCACTGCCAAGCAAGCTTGCCCTTGCTAGTGTAACAGCGGCAACCTTTCCATCTCCACCTGGCTCACAGTCATCTTTCAGCACACACAATCTACACAGGGTCAGAGCTGCTGAGGAGGTGTGTGTTCCCTTTTGATGTTGGAAGTAATACTGGCAGGTTAGGGAGATTACATCTTTGTGGCAAACTGATGAGCTTCGCCGCCGCAAACCTACCCCTGTAGACGAGGCTCGAGGAGGTAAATCTCAAGTACCTGCTACCGGGCACCAAGTAGTGCCAGCACTCTCGCAAGTGTGCTGTGACTAGGTATCAAATGCATTCCGTGTCTTACTGGATAGTCCATGCACAGGACTATTCTTGCCAGCTCAGCTGAGAACAAATAACGATAAGCATGTAGGCAACATCAGAGGAGGCCTGATGGTGAGGTTTTGGCTAATTGACTCAGCCATAGCCATATTCCTAAAACGGCAGAGCTCACTTTGATGCATGCATTTGCCATCCCTAGTGTAGGGCTTCACATTGTCGAGCAGTCGCTCTGGAGAGCTGTGCCCCACTATCTGCGGAGGGTTAGCACCACCCTAAAGAAGGTACACTTTTTGCCCTCATGTACAGCAGCATAGCATTGGTGGTATGGGGGTTGGCACTTCAGGAGGAAGATGCCAGCATCATGACAAGGAGATCTCTATATGATCGTGCTCCTGTATGCATTGAGGCAATGGAGGTGGGAAGATGCCCTGGCGTGAGCTGCATGTCCTCTTCTTGTGCTGATAAGTGTTTGTTGATGTTCAGCACACTGGTAGATCGCTTCCTTTGACATGCACTCCCCTTCGCTTTGGCTCCTGGATGGGTGGGGATCGTGATGGAAATCCTAACGTCACAGCCAAGGTATGTCCCAGTAGGTAATTATCACCAGTAATATCCCTTATTGACAACAAGGATCTCATGGCCTGGAAATACCGATTGCAATTTACTTTTTGTTGACAGCCTGTGATACTCTGCAGGTCACCAAGGATGTGTGCTACCTTGCCAAGTGGATTGCTGCGGATCTCTACCTGAGAGAGGTTGACAGCTTGAGATTCGAGCTCAGCATGAGCAAGTGCAGTGATGAGATGACACGCGTGGCCAACGACGTCTTGGCAAGGGGTCAGTGACAAAGTTGTGCAATTTGAAGTAGATATCTAGATGATCTGGTTTCCTTGGCAGAAATGTGCATGATGACACCCTGGCCAAGGTGCTTCGAGTGTTCAGGTCCTGGCCCTTGTATAGGTTGGCTTTGAGCTTATAACCTCTTACATATGGCAATGCCGATATACCTTGGAATCTTGCAACGCCGCAGAGCACCAAGAAGAGGAGTTTTTTCATGGAAGCTGGTTTGCTCATAAGGACCGGAATCGTGAACGGGAGTTGAGTGAGAGTGCAGGTCATGCCGTTGGGCTTCCCTCACACCTCCCACAAGGGGCAGACATGCCAGCAATATCTGGTATGTCATCAGCACGGACACTGACATGTACTGTCTGGACAAGAAGTGTTTACCTTTACAACTGTTGAGTTCGTTAGTTACAGCAGTCTCATAAGCAGAGCTGTGAAGATGTCAATGGAAGTTGTCAGTTCGGAGCTTTCCCTTGATGCCTCATCAACCTAGTATGGTGCTGCTAAATCATTTTCACAAGCTTATATAAAAGTCTCATGTTTGTCATTTTCGCAACCAGCTTAAGCCAACCAGCTTAAGCCAGAGCCTGTGCTGCAGATCTCAGCGACATGGGGCTGGAGATGGAAGTCCCAGCAAGCTTGGATCTTCCGATGCAAGACATGGACATGCAGGGCAGCTATGCGGTCCGTCCTCTTTTTCATTCCGAGCTTGCCTGATCAGTCCTTGTTGATTGACTTCACCTGGCCATGAAGAGTGGTCAGCTGACCAATTTGTTCTTTGGGTTGAGACCGCAGAACCCACCAACAGCACCTGGATCTACTAACCCCTCAAGGACCACGTCTCCAACAGCATCAGCTACAAGTACACCTCGCCTTTCCAAGTTGCGAGTTCCTGCGACTCAAGATGGGCTGTCTGGTATACCAAGGAGCCCCCGGGTGGTCAACTCCGCTTTTGGAGGTGGACCAGCTACGCCCAGAGGGGAGAGTTTCAGCGTTGGCAAGCCACCCTCCCCAGCACCGAGTGTCAGCAACATGGCAGCCATAGCAGCAGCAGCGCTGACATCCATCACTGCAAGCACGAACAGTGCAACCTCAACTGGCAATGTGAGTGGCCTCCAAATGTCAAATCTAGACTTGACTCTGACCTTTGGCACCAGCTGAGCACCTCATGCAATAAGACCTGGGCTTAAGGTGCTCTTACTCCATGGTTTTACATGTTTGCAAGTGGCAAAAGTCACAAGCAACGCCTCTCTGACCATGTGTAGCAGTAATCAGACTAGAAGCCGGGCTGCTGCGGACTAGAAGCTGGCAAAGGGGTTGCCGTTGGAGGCAAGTGGCTGACCCCAGCTTGCCAGTGCTTGCATACAGCTGTCTGCCCCAAACAGCTTCAAGAAGAAGGTTGGCTCAGATAGCAACTTGAACAAGACCAACATGGATAAACTGCTCAATCCTTCCCACAAGGATCGACCAGACGTTGCGCCCTATCGCGTAGTACTTGGTCACGTTCGGCAGAAGGTCAGTGCATAAGAACCTCTCAATGATAGACAGGTCATGTGCAAGTTCGCTACAAGGGTTTGAACAACGATGGATACTAGCTACACTCCAGCATTCATCTCGTACCATGTAACTATATCTGCACAATCTGATACACATACTTCAAGTCTCCTCCCCTTCTCTTTGGTGGCTGCTGTGTGGGCTCTCAAGCATAAAACAAACCCTGGTCGAATTGCAGTTGGTAAATACGAGGAGGAGGATGGAGGAGTTGTTGGAGGGAGTCAGTCAAGGCGAGTACGATGAGGATGAGTACTATCAGCGGCCGGAGCAGCTGATGGAGATCTTGGAGCTCTGCTATAGATCGCTGGTACTATATCTCCAGATGCAGAACCCAATGGATTCTTGTTCTTACAAGATCCATTAAGTAGAATAGACTTGCAGATGGCTGTACTTAGTTCGTCTCTGATAGCGCAAGCATCTCTCTATACTGGAGTGGAAGCACTTCGGACTTACAAGTTTTGCTTCCATGTAGATGTGTTATGTAGAGCATGCACAAGGGTCTTGCTGTACATAAGCATAAACGCATATCTATGTGCATGTGTTTCTGCAGCTTCCATCACAGTTTAGCGATTGCATGATTGAGCCTCTTTTCTGTCACATTCAGGTCTCATGTGGATCGGGTATCCTGGCAGACGGCCGACTGACTGACTTGATACGACGCCTTGCAACTTTTGGCCTCTCCCTCATGAAGCTCGACCTTCGACAGGTGCGCTATTTGATTCCAGTATCATTGACCAGGCAGCAATACAGGAAGAGGTCATCATTCAGTTTGCATGCTGCATATCTCTCTATTCCCCCTGATCCACCGCCACCACCACTCCTGGTACTCGTGGACCTATAAGCTGGTGACATTATTGCTGAGAATTCGATGCCAAGCTCTTTACAGACTCTTATGGGGCTTTTGTTTCCATTTGATTGTTAAGTGCAGGAGTCAGAAAGGCATACGGAGGCTCTTGATACGTTGACTGAGTATGTGGGCTTGGGAGCTTATAGCAGTTGGACTGAGGATACGAAGTTGGAATTCTTGGTACGGGAGCTCAGAGGCAAGAGGCCATTGATGCCACCCTCCATTGATGTCTCACCGGCTGTCAGGGAGGTGCTGGACACCTTCCGCGTTGCGGCAGAGCTCGGAACGAACTCCCTCGCTGCCTACGTAATTTCAATGGCTTCCGAGGTGCACTATCTCAATACTTTCTTACTACCCACATGCGACCCCAATCTGTATAGTGTCGTCCTTTAGATTGCTTGTTGGCCACAGGCGGAGCTAACAGTGTGTTCAGCCTGATGCAGGCTAGTGATGTTCTGGCAGTTGAGCTCCTTCAGAAAGAGGCGAGGCTTCTTGTTAGAGGTGAAACAGGAAAAGAGGGACCGACACTCAGGGTGGTGCCGCTCTTTGAAACAGTCAAGGACCTTAAGGGCGCAGGGGATGTTCTTAGAAAGCTCCTGAAAATCGAGTGGTACAGACAGCACGTGATGGACAACCACTCAGGCCACCAGGAGGTGCATAGAATTTGCCAAGCAAGCCCTGGACTCTTGTGTTGAACTGAATAGTTGTTCCAGTTGATACATGGCACCGGTCGTCTCTGGGCATCTGCATGTTTCTTGCACGAAGATGCTCATGTGCCTGTTATTGCTGCTATGCTTGACTGTGAAGCACTGGCTGTCTCACAGGTCATGCTAGGATACTCAGACTCTGGCAAGGATGCAGGCAGGTTCACAGCAGCCTGGGAGTTGTACAAAGCGCAGGAAGACATTGTGAGTGCTTGTACGGAGTTCGGTGTCAAAGTCACACTGTTCCATGGCAGGGGTGGCAGTGTGGGCCGAGGTGGAGGACCAACGTACTTGGCGATCCAGAGCCAGCCCCCGGGCAGTGTGCAGGGATCACTGCGTGTCACTGAGCAGGGCGAGATGGTGCAAGCCAAATTTGGGTTGCCACAGGTACAAGTGTCTTCATAGGCTTGATGCATACTCCCAGCAGTGTGATCGTAATTTCAAAGGGCATCCGCAAGCTGCACTCTGTCAGAATGATCAAGTCTTAAAGTGGCAGGTCAATGTGTGCAAGGATCTGGTGCAGATAACAGTATCCAAGTCACCGTGTAAGCTTGCAAAATTCGTGGACACATCGTGCAAGCTTGCAGAAACAGTAGCCTGGAAGTAAATGGGTGTGGAGCACTTGGGGTTTCCCGACACCAGTGTCGGTGGGACTAAGTGCTTGTCTGCACTCCTTTCACAGGTCGCAGTCAGGCAGCTTGAGATATACACGACAGCTGTGCTGTTGGCCACTCTCCATCCTCCTGTGCCGCCCCGCTCACTTGATTGGAGATCGATCATGGAAGAAATATCAACATCCTCATGCTCTCACTACCGCGACATAGTCTTCAACTCTGAACAATTTCTCCAGGTATGGAAACTATGTGACATGGTTGGCTAACCCCAGTGACTCTCTCCAGATTTTAGCCGCTCATTGTGCTGGAGATGACGACAACATCCGTCTCTCGCATCTCCTTCTAGGCCACACCATATGATGTTCAGCTGACTTAGGCCTCAGCTTGTCGCTTGATCCCTCACCTATTGCTGCAGTACTTCCATGAAGCAACCCCTGAAGCTGAGCTTGGTCATTTGAACATCGGAAGTCGTCCTACTCGGCGCAAGAAGAGTGGTGGTGTCAGGGAGCTCCGTGCCATACCGTGGATCTTTGCCTGGACACAGACCAGGTGACAAATTGACTTATGTAGACATGTGAATGCTCCTTCAATGGCCAAGTTTCAGCTCTTGGTCAGCCTAGCTCGTAGTGTCAGTTGCACAGCCTATTCCAAGTCGAGGACACATTAAGCTGGACAAAACCTTGAGTCCTAAAGTCTCCGGTTGGCCATGCTCTATCGATCTCAGGTTTGTCTTGCCCGCTTGGCTCGGAGTTGGCATGGGTCTCGCAACAGCATTTGAGAAGGGCCACAAGTCAGAGCTTCAGGCAATGTACAAGGAGTGGCCGTTTTTCCAGTCGACCATTGACCTTATTGAGATGATTTTGGCTAAGAGTGACATACCCATCGCAAAGCATTATGACGATGTTCTGGTTGCACCAGAAAGGCAGCACCTGGGCGTGCAGCTTCGAGAAGCTTTTCAGACCACTGTGGTCACCGTCCTTGAGGTATTAGTCCAATCCACATGTTGCTAGTGGACCCTCCAATATCCAACCTCAAACCTCCACCTCCTCCTGATCCTGCACATGGAGCCTTCACATAGAGGTCGATTTCTTTGATGCTAAGCTGTACGGCGTGACTATTTAAATGATCGCTTCTCTGCTGCAACATGCAACTTCTCTCAGGACGTGATAGATAGGCAGGCATATGAGCTACTCACAGATCGATTTCTTCGTCCTTGCAGGTCAGTGGGCACCATAGACTGTCAGAGAACAACAAAACACTGCGTCGTTTGATTGAAAGTCGGCTTCCTTACCTGAATCCGATCAATATGCTCCAGGTATTTCTGCCTATGTTCTTGCACTATCACGTCTCTTAACGATGAGAAGTGGCTGCTTTGTTGCTGTGAGGTTGTTGGCCACAGAAGGTATCCAAGCATAGCAGACTTAATTGGGGTCATAGACATTCCTTCTGTACCTTGATATGAATCCCTTCGCAAGCACAAGAGTGTAACAGAGAATTAGGAGCATGACAAGTTCTAAATATTGCTACATTTTTGTACTGGCAGGTTGAGATTCTAAGGCGTTTGCGAGAAGAGAACAACAATCCTCGGTTGCGGGATGCTCTCCTCATCACAATCAATGGCATTGCTGCCGGGATGCGTAATACTGGATGATTGTCTGGTGAGGACAGGTGTACACAAGCCCAAAAGCTTGTGAAGACGAAACTGTCAACAGGTTCATGTGTTGTTATGGTCATAATTCTCATGCCTTGCACAAGGCAGGATTGCGTGCAACCCCGCATTTACTGCTGTTGTCTTGGCATCTACTGGAGACTTTTTGGTGAACGTGGACAAGTTCCTGCTACCCCTATTTACCTTCCTTCTTCACATACGTGTGATCCCACTTTTTGACCTTTCCAAGGGCATGTAGGAATTCTGTGAGAGGACCTTGAGTGGAATGATGAGAACCTCAAGAGTAACATGATTGGCCCCTTGTGTAGCCTTATCAGTTGAGAGCCTACACCCCTTCAACAAGCCCGCTCATGACATCAGCACTAATTGCTGGTTGATATGCAATGGTGGACTTTCCCACTTAGCCACCATTTTTGGACAGCTGTCCATGGCTACTGCCCTTGGGAAGAACTTGCTGGCTTGCTCCGCCGTAAAAATTATTCGGAGTCATATGTAGTCAAATGCCAACCATTGGACTTGCGGGTAGCAGGGAATGGAGGTGCATGTAAGATATTCTGAGAAGTGGAAGTAACATGCTGCTGGAGCACAGTGGCAGATTGTGGCCCCGGTATTACTGTGACAAACAGATGCACACAACCCATTTTCAAGCAAAGGAGAGCTCATCACATACTTGTGAAGTTTGCCTGTGGGCCATGAATACTGATACTTTCACATATCGGGGCAAAACTGCAAGGACAATGAATCGAACTTGTTGTGCAGTCATAAGATGCAGAACGTACAGCATTTGCTACCAGAAGGTCGTGTGAAAAAGCCAGCCCACAAAAGGAGAAACAAACAAGGTCCACGGGAGTCAGGAAGGGCAAGGGGTAGGACCAGCCCACAAAAGACGAAAGCGTCCTCAAAAGGGGGCGATGGCTGTGTAAGGAGGAGTAGCTCTCACAAAGGGGAAAGACTCTTGCAGTGGATGGCGATGGCTGTGATTGGCCAGCCCGGGAAAAGAATGAACAGAATTTCTAAGGGCCCAGACAAGCACGCAGCAACTCAAGTGGTCACTGGTTGCTCAACATCCACTGTAAGGCAGCCGCAGGTCAGAGAGACTAGTCTCGCGGTAGCGGGTCCCCTATCTATAGCCAGAGGCTGCAGCCGAAGAAGAAGGATGCTTCCAGGGGAGGCCAAAGCGCGACCAGCACGCAGTTGCAGCGTGTGTGCCATTAACTGCTGCTGTGATATTGACAGGCGCATGCGATACTGTGCAGCCCAAAACGAATGAACAATGTCTAAAAGGGCCGAGAAGGCGCAAATACACGAAGTTACTCTCTGTGACTTCTGCGGATGGACAACACCAGACAAAGGAATGTGGTCTTGGAAATGAAACTGCTCTTCCAATGTAAGGCCATGGCTGTGAGAGGCCAGCCCCAAAGACAGTAAGCTCTTCCAAGGAGAATTCGTGTATTTGAAAGAAGGGGGCGAGGGCTATGAAGCCAGCCCGAAAGAATGGCCAAGGTCCGAGCGAGAAAGTGCTATAGTAAAGTACCACGAAGGATGGTCACTTAGCATCTCCTTGTAAGCAGCCGCAAGAAGGGAGAATATCAAGTTCTTCTTAAGGGGGCGAGGGCTCTGTAAAGCCAGCCCAGTAGAAGTTGAGAAGGTCCAAATGGCCGAGAGAAGCTAATACCACACAGCGATGCAAGTGACTACAGCGAAAGGGAGCTTGGTGACCAGGAGTCAGCAACCGCAAGTCGGAGTAATTTGCAACTGGAAAAAGAAACAGCTCTTTTTTAATGTCAGTCAGTGACTGTGAGGAAGTGAGCTCTGCCAGAAGCAAATTCGTGTATTTGAAAGAAGGAGGCGAGGGCTGTGAAGAGCCAGCCCGAGGAGATGTGACAAGGTGAGAGGCCAGCCCAGAAGAGTAATCAAGAAGAAAGAACACTGAGGAGAGAGACCCTTCTTGTCACCTTAGCGCCTCCCCTGGCCCCCTTCTCGTACTTTGTTCATTTCTTTTTGGGCTGGCTTTTCCAGCCCCTATCCTCAATGGGCGAGCCCTTTCTCTTTCGAGAGGAGGGGTGATAGCTTCAGCTGTGATTGGCCAGCTCAGAGACGAGACTGCACAAAAAGGTGAACAAGGTGAACAAGGTCAGGCAGCGAGCAGCCTGTGCCGTTTGGCTGCTGCCGTTAGGAAACACGGCGGGCGGCGCTCGTCGTCGCGTCATCTGCTCGTTTCCGCCCGGGCCTCCGGCCGACGTGGCCGCCCGCCGCCCGGCGCCTAGCTGGCGCCACGTGCGCATGCCACGCGGCGGGCGCCGGCGGGCCTGCATGCCGGGCAGGGCGAGGGAAGCGCGGCCCCGGCTGCCCGGCCCGGGCCGGCTCCACCCCGTCGCCGGGCCGGGCAGACAGAAAACATTCTAATATCTGCCCGGGCGGGTCTCGCCACCTGGCGCCTGCCCTCCGGGAGGGGGTGGAGGGAGGGTGGAGGGAGGGAGGAGGGAGGGAGAGGAGGGAGGGAGGAGGGAGGGAGGGGAGGGAGGAGGGAGGGAGAGGAGGGAGGGAGGAGGAGGGCTGGAAATGTGCAAATATCATTGCTCACTTTGCCCATCCTCCTCCGCCGCCGCCGCCGCCGCCGCCGCCGCCGCCACCGCCGCTGTTGTTGCCGCCGCCGTTGCCGCCATGGTGGACTGGGCGCTGCTCCTCGTCGCCGCCGTGCTCTTCATCGTGCTCTCCCCGGGCCTCCTGCTCCAGGTCGGCCGCCGCCGCCGCCGCCGCCGCCGCCGCTGCTCCGGCGCGGTGCGATTTGGTCGGCAGGTCCCGGCGTGCTGCGCCGACTGGCCTGGTGTGTGGCTGACATGGTGCCTTGCATCCGTTGTGGACCATCGCAGATTCCGGGCGACGACCGGCCCGTGGAGTTCCAGAACATGCGGACGTCCGTGGCGTCCATCCTGGTGCACGCGGTCGTCTTCGTGCTGCTGCTGCTGGCGCTGCAGCAGTTCACAGGGATCGGCACATGCGACCATCACCACCATCCAAAGCATCTCTGAGCAGAGGTTATGTTCTTGCCTCCAATTATCAGTAGTACGAATTTTATTGACTAGAGCTCTGATTGCGTCAAGCTTTATAAGCTGGCGAGTTGCCATACCACTCTGTGACTCCTCTGGCAAGACTCTGTGGAGCAACATTGCGGCTGTCTCTGGCAGGACTGCAACACTTGATGACAGCGTCTCCCTCCTGCTGCATGAAAGTCAAGCAGCCATTAGAATGCGCCTCCGGTTTCCAACGTCTAGTGAGCCAGGTATCACGTGTGCATTCATTGCTGCTCTGACACTTCAGATCCTGCTCTGACTTTTGCAGGAGAAGCAAGAAGCTAAGGAAGTTGATGCTCAAGCAGGCTACAGCTGGTTGTCAAGTCAGCCTGCTGCGTAGATTTGTACAGTAATTTTGGGGATTCCCAGCTGCTGGTCCTGCTTGCTCATGGCCGCACAGCTTGCTCAGCTTGAGGCTTGGGGCATTTATGCGGCATAAACCGTGCCGCTGACGCTCTGGTCAGACCCTGATATAGACCATAGACTTCTCAATTGCAGTTGTGGTGATTTTCTACTTGCAGTAATCTCCATGAGATGTTGTATAAGATGGCAGGCATGTACTGCGCAGGTGGCACTGGTTGGCATGGTAGCTAGCAAGTTGTGGCACTTATTGACTCTGAGTATAGAGCTAGTCAAGCCCTTCTTCTGTCGATAATTGTCAAGCTCTTCAATCTGGTTTTAGTATGCTTTACTGGGCAGTGCTGTGGCAATGTCATGATCCTCTTCTGTATGAACTTACAAACGCAATCCGGAACTTACAAACGCAAACCGGAAAGATGCACAGTGATGCCACAGGATGGCCATGCTCTCAGTGAAATGTTTTGCTTCGGGTCGGACTCAAATTGGTGAGGAACCACTACTTGCACTCTCTTCTTACTTGCCTAACATAAGTTTGCACGAGACTAATATGGGTCACATTGCCAAAAAATTTGCAATACTGTGAGATGTGGGCCACTGATTCTGGGAGAGGGAGAGATGTGGGGCACATCGTCGGATGGATTAATGTGAGACCTTGATGAAATAATGAACAGCTTGCCACAATTATCTTCACATATTGAAGGCCAACATGCCTACCTTCCCTAACAGCTAAACTATGAGCTTTTGTGACACTGCTGGTACGCGCCAGTTAAATTGCCTAAGATGTGAAGTGCTGTATAGCTACATACAGCTAGTCAGGCTGATGCTAGGGGTGCAGTACCCACACTTAATTGACACATTGTTTGCTTCTTGACTCGTGCAGCATTTACCTCCAGATCGCCAAACACATTCCGCACCTGATTGCGCATAATGCCAACTGCATATTGTGCTGCATGGATGCCACACAATGACCACCAATGGATCAGGGAGCCAGACCCATCAGAGGTGATATAATATACCAGAGCTGGTGACATTGCCTAATCACGCCAAGGGCAAGTGGTCATCACAGTTAAGTGGTTGCCATCATCAGGGTATAATTGCCTAGCACTGGCCATAGTGTGTGGAAAAGGGTCGTTCGAAAAACCTAGTGGGCCAGGAGGGACGAAGGAGGGGCGCAATTCCTGCTCCAGCACGACATGGGAGCCCTCCGCGCCGCCGCCGAGCGCTAGTGCGTCCACTGCCCAGAGGCCGTTGAAGGACCGGAACAGCCCCGGCTCGGCGCTGGTCGCGGCGGCGCCACTGGGCTGTGAGCGGCCTGCCGTTGCTGCGAGAGCAGCATGACGACCTTGCAAGCCTGCTGCCTAATGGCCGGGGAAGGGGTGGGGGGGAGGAGAAGCTCACAGGGAGAAGAGGAGCGTGCGGCTGCGCGCATCCTCCCACACGTTCATCTTGATGGAGTAGACGCCGGAGAAGACAAGGAAGCGCCACGTAGCGCGCTGCGAGACCACGTAGCGGCCGACCCCAGTGCGCTCCACCGACGCGCCGGCGACCGAGCGGAAGACGCGGGCAGCGCCCTCAAAGTCAGCCAGCAGGCCGAACGTCACATCGGGGTCCACGCGCATCTTCATGTCGGCGCGCACCCGGAAGACCTTGCCCTGCGCTGCCACCGCCGCGGCCGCCGCAGGCTTTGCTGCTGCGTCAGCCGTTGGGCTGCCGGCAGCGGCAGCATGCCTTTTGGGTCCGAACCCAGTCTGCACTGCCCTCGGCTGTGCGGCCAGGGACACGGCGGCGCAGTGGCGGCGGCGGGCACACCTCGGTGAGGATGGCGATGCGCGGCGGCTCCAGGAGGGTGCTGTTGCGCCTGGGAGGCGAGGCGGCCCTGGACGCCGACAGGACCCCACCACAGCCCGGCGCTCGGCTTGAGTGGCGGGGAGATGGGCAGGCGCCCGAGAAGAGGCGAGAGAGGAGGAGGGAGGAGGGGAGGGAGGAGAGGAGGGGAGGTGGGTGTGGGGGAACCTGCTGCCCCGGCGGCCCAGCGCCGGCAGCGGCGGCGGCGGNAGGGCTCCAAGAAGCCAGTGGCCATTGCCACTGGCCGTCTTCCGGCGGCTACCCGAACCTTGTCGGGAAGAAGAGACACTTCCCCGAGAAGGCGAGCGTCTCTGAATGACTCGTCACGGAAGGACGGCTGGGGTTCTATGACCTGCTTGTGGACAACAGTAATGGTCAGACACAATCAATTGGCTTCGAAGTAGCTAATGAAAGGTCAGAGGCACTGATGAAGAGCAAGTTGGCATATCTGCAAGCCACCGGTAATTTACAGCGTCCCTGTCACAGAGGAATGCACAGGATGCAAGCCTCTCTCTTTCAATATTAGGGTTCTGGACATCTCACAAAAGGTATGAAGCATCAGGGTGTACAAGCTTCGCACTGAAAATTTTGAGTGCTGCTGACCTCTATTGTTGCTGCATGAGTGGCTATCAGAACCTCGCTGCGTCCATCGCCGTTGAGATCGGCCACGATGGGCGCCGGTAGACGCTCGGAATGTGTGATTGGGGTTGCCCCATCGTTGGGGTGGTACCAGGCCTCCCGGAAGGAGAAGGTCCCCTCGTGCTGTCATTACCACAGCCCTTTTGATTGACTTGACGAAGCAACGCTTCAAATGTGGAGGACCCTCCTACTGCATCTGTCCCTGCATTTGATTTTACTGATTGCAAATTGCTGTGTCAATCTAACATCAATTGACGTATTAATCATGCACCTGTAGCGAGAAGAAGACGGCAAAGACGGCCAGCAGAAGTATTGCCAAGTCGCGCTTCCTCATCGTGCACCCTGGGCTGAGGAAACCTCAGCCCCTGGGGGCCAGGCCCCGCTCAAGCCCTCCAAGCAGTCCTGCGGACGTCCTCAGCTCCCAGCAAAGGCCGCGACAATGGTCGCTGCCCACGCCAGCTCCAGCCTTGGACGAGGCCTCGTTGCAGGACGCCAGTGACTCCGGCTGCAAAGCAAGGACGCCAACACGTCGGTGGTCTCAGACGAAAGCGCCTAAGCGAGCTGCAGGAGCTTTGCGGCGTCAGTGTGGCGTCCACCACCATGCCGAGCGCCGCCGGCCGTGCCAGAGCTGCAGCCAGCATCAGAGGCTCCTGACGCCGCCGGGCCACAATGAAGGCCTGACCAGTGGATCTTCGTTCAGGCGTTTGTGGACTTCCGCCGCGGCCGCCGCCGCCGCCGCCCGCGCCGCCGCCGCCGCCGCCCTCGCCGGCTGCAGGCTGGACGTCTACATCTACGACTACCTGTGCAAGCGCAACCTGACGCAGTCCGCCAAGGCCTTCGCCGCGGAGGGAAAGGTGTCGCCTGACCCCGTCGGTGAGCGCTCCGGCCGTGCTAGCCTCGCCACGCGACCCCCGCCGCGCCCCTGCGGCCTCTGCCAGCCTCTCCGGCAGCATTGCCACCCACGCCTTGCTCAGCGTCCCAGCTGGGCGGGCGCAGTGGCTACTCCCGATATCCCTCAGTCACCGTCGTGGCTGTTGCGATAGAGCAATTGATGGCACTTTGTGTCAGTTGTTGATTTGTGCCCTTGTCCGGGACCAGCGCCATCCCGCTGTTCGGCTCACAGCACAGCGAGCTGCAGCAGTCTCGCTGGCCGTCTCGAGGGCGCTGCTGGCCATTGATGAGGCCCTAGCAGCTTCCCGAGCCGCCATTCAGGGCGGGCAGGGCCAGCCTCCTGCACACGGCCTGGTTCTGAGCCATCCGCTGAAGCATCGCCATTTTCTTTACCAATTGCCCAAAACCCCCGCAGCTATTGATGCGCCTGGCGGATTTCTGTTCGAGTGGTGGTCCGTGTTCTGGGACATCTTCATCGCCCGCACCAACGAGAAGCACTCGGAGGTTGCCGCCTCGTACATTGACGTAAGCGCCGCTCCTCCGGCTCGCTCCTCACACGGACAAGGCCGGCTTGTCCGTGACCTTCGCACAGCCCTTGTTGGCATGGCAGCATTGGCAATTCAGACGCCTGGCTCTGACTCTGACCTCAGGCAAATTCGGGTGCCTTCCGCTGGGCCCGAGGCCTGTCAGGGCGCAATGCCATGGCAGGGTCGTCGAGCGGCTCATAGTGCCAGGCATAGTTGCTCGGCCCAGCTCAACGCCACGGTGGCCGTGTGTCGGTGCTACAAGGCTCACATTTGAGCTGCGTCTTCTGAGAAGCTGCTCCTGGCTCCTCGGTATTTGCAGACGCAGCAGCTCAAGGCGCGGGAGGCGGCGCAGCACCTGCACCAGCAGCAGCAGCAGCAGCAGCAGCAGCAGCAGCAGCAGCAGCAGCAGCAGCAGCAGCAGCAGCGATCCCCACACCCGAGCCAGCAACAGCAGGTGGCGCAGCAGCACCAGCAGCAGGCCGCCTCGGCAGCGCAACAGCAGCAGGCGCAGGCCCAGCAGCAGCTGCAGCAGCAGCAGGCGGCACAGCAGCAGCAGCAGGCGGCGGTGCAGCAGCAGGCGGCGGTGCAGCAGCAGCAGGCGGCGCAGCAGCAGCAGCAGGCGGCACAGCAGCAGCAGCAGCAGCAGCAGCTACAGCAGCTGCAGCAGCCGCAGCAGTCGCAGCAGCCGCTGCAGCAGCAATCAACAGCGGCGCGGCAGCAGCAGCAAGTGCAGCAGCAGCAGCAGCAGGCGGCGCAGCAGCAGCAGCAGGCACAGCAGCAGCAGCAGCAGCAGCAGCAGCAGCAGCAGCAGCAGCAGCAGCAGCAACAGGCGCAGCAGCAGCAGCAGCAGACGGCTGCGCAGCAGCAGCACCAGCAGCAGCAGGTGGTGCAGCAGGCGCAGCAGCAGCAGCAGCAGCAGCAAGCACAGCAGCAGCAGCAGCAGCAGCAAGTGGCACAGCAGCAGGCTGCTGCTGCACAACAGCAGCAGCAGCACCACCTCCAGCAGCATCAGCTCCAGCAGCAGCTGCAGCTGCAGCGGCTCGCGCTCCAGCGCCGAGACTCCACGGGCCAGATTGCGCAACTGGCAAACGGCAGCACGACCAATGGGCCAATAGCGGACGAGCTTATGCTACGACAGGGTGCAATGTCAGCAATGACAGCAAATTATGCAGCCAAGATATACGAGGAAAGGCTCAAGTCAGGCCAGGCATCTGCACGAGCCAGTTCCGAAGGTGTCGCAGGCCTGGAAGAGGCCGCCATGAAGGTACGATTCCATGGCTGCAATGCTTGCTGATTGACCAGGTGCTTTGGCTAGTGATGCAAGGGCTTTCAGGTCGAGACGAGGTGTGTTGTCAGTAATTGTTGCCGCTCGGTTGCACTGCCATGTGCAATGCCAGTTCGTACAGCCAGGATGATGTTGTCAAGTGCACTATCAAGCTGAGGCAGCTGAGAATGCTTGTGCCTTTTGTTTCATTGCAGAGGTATGCCGTGGCCGTCGCAGATTGTTAACCTACATTCTCTTCAAACTGCACCATGTCACTTTTCTGCGATCTAATATGATCAGGCCTCTGCATATGCTGATGCCAGAAGAGGGCTTCCAGTCACGGCCACCAAGTCTAGCTTTGCCAAGAGCTAGACTTGGGAAGAGTTACAGTAGCTGCAAGAGGTAACCAAGGCGTGCTGATGCGCCTGTGGCTTCTCAAGTTTTCTTCATCTCTGCGCTTTGGCTTGGCTGCAGGCAACTCCTTGCAAATTCGAACAGCAGCATGGCTGTGGCCCTGAGGCAAGCCCAACTGCAGAATCCGCAGTTGCTTAGCCAGGTGAGCAGCTTTGCAAAGTCCCAGTCATGAGGTACATGGCATCCCATGCCGCGCAGAGAGCACACACGAGAATGGCAGGTTGTAAAGTTGTCTCCCTCAGGCACACGAGTAGTCCAACAAGTATATTGCTCCAGAACATGCAGTGCTGAGGTTCCTAGTCTTGCAAGATGTGGAGCATCAGCAGCTTCTTGGCCAATAGACGTCGTTGCTCAATTTGCCGCAAATATTGTGTGCTTGCATCTGCAAGAAGAAGGAGCTGAGCTGATATAGGGTGGTCAGTATGTGACAGTTGGAGATGATATAGACATTCCCATATTTTGCCCGGTTTTGCTGCTGCATGCAGGACAACAAAGGGGATGTGGTCCTAGGAGTCCAGCGGCCGACGAGTTCGCAGGATTCCTCGCTCTTCAACATGGTGGCACAAAATAGCCCTCGGGTGGGCTCTGGTGAGCAAGCTTGGAACTTTGCCACTCTTCAATCATTCTGCTCGCAGGCAGCAGTATGTGGAGGCACATCTTCTTCACACTGCAGCTTCCTGACTCGAGCAATACTGCCCTGTATTGCTTCAGGGTTGAGCCCCACAGCAAGTGCGCAGCAGCTGCAACAACTGAAGCAGGGTGCTCCCTGGTCTCATGTGGTCAGTAAGCAGTCCTCGCAGTGACGAGTCTTAGGATGGATGGAGTATAAGTAAGTTGCAGCTTGAATTTAGTTGCTTGATTTTGTAATCTGCTCTCAGTATTCTCTGTGTCATCAAGTCAGTCAGGAGAGAAGCTTCTTTGTGAGGCTCCCTCTGGGACCTCACAAGCTTGTCACTGTATAATCAGGCAGAATGGGTGTCCATGCTGTGCATTCAGAGCATCCTTGTTTTCGGGGCTTGGTAATGGATACAGATTCATGCACAGGCAAGACCGGAGCAAGGTTGTGCCTTCAGTTTGTCGATTGCACATGGTAATTCTGTTACCTTCTAGTGTTGATTGACTCTCCTCTGAGACGTGGCAGGATCCCAGGTCCTTCACAAACCCGTCACATCAGCAATTTCAGATGCTGAGCTCCATTCAACAGCAGCGGATCCTCTACCAGGTGCAGCAGCAGCAGCAGCAGCAGCAGCAGCAGCAGCAGCAGCAGGCAGCCAGCGGCAGCACCGGGGGAGTGGTCGGTGGGGCCTCCAGTGGGCTCCAGGTATCCGGCGCCGCAATGTTCAACGACCTGGATCAGCGGAGGATTCGGCAGCTCCTGGCAGCAACCTCTGCTAAGAACCCCGGTGCCGCCCCCTCCACCTCCAAGGATGCATCCTCGGATGGTGGTGTGAGTGGTAGCGTCAGCCTGCAGGCGGCCACTTCGGCATTGCAACGGACCGAATCTCAAAATCAGGACATCCTCTACAAGGTACTCATCTATCCTACTCAGCATAGCCACTACGGTAACTCATGTATCAGGACACGTCGCGGACAGATCAAGACATGCTTGATACCTGTGCTTGACGCCCATCAAACTTTTCCCCTGCAGCTGCGGAACCAGCAGCTGACCAACCAGTCCATGCTTCCTGCAACCTCCAATTCCCAGCAAAGCCAGCAGCAGCAGCTGCACCAGCAGCAGCAGGCACAGGCACAGGCCCAGCAGCATCATCATCATCAGCAGCAGCAGGCGCAGCAGCAGCAGCAGCAGGCGCAGCAGGCGCAGCAGCAGCAGCAGCAGGCGCAGCAGGCGCAGCAGCAGCATCAGCAGCAGCAGCAGCAGCAGCAGGCACAGCAGCAGCAGCAGGCAGCGCCGGTGCTGCAGCAGCAGCAGCAGCAGCAGCAGCAGCAGCAGGCACAGCAGCAGCAGCAGCAGCAGCCGCAGCCATTGCAGCAGCAGCAGCAACATCCAGGTGCAGGGGCCTCTCAGCAGCAAGGGCCAGGGGTCGCAGGCAAGGGCGGAGGTGCCAGCAGGCAAAGCGGGGCAGGTGCAGGCGGCACAGGGGCAGCATTACAGCAGCAAGCTGGCGGTGGCAGCCAGTCTTCGCTGGCCGGCCCCTTACCGGGCAACGATGTGACGTCCGCTTCAAGGGGTCCTGAGCAAGTGTATGGTGGGATGGTGGAGCCGAGCCCGAGTGCCAACAGTGCCGGCACAGGAAAGGTGCGTGTCAGTCAAGCTCCTAAGCTTTGGAACCGGAGGCAATCAGGTCCTCTGCAATCTACCTCGGCTTCAAGATTTAAATTTAGGATTTGGGGTTTAGAAGTTCGGGTTTAGGGTAGGGTTTAGGGAGTTAGGGGTTTGGGGTTTAGTGAGTACACAGTACACAGTACACAGTACACAGTACACAGTACACAGTACACAGTACACAGTACACAGTACACAGTACACAGTACACAGTACACAGTACACCGTACACAGTACACCGTACACTGTACACAAATTAGCCACGCATTTGTGGTTTGTGTACGTTAATTGTGCAGGCGAGTGGCAAGGGAGGCAGGAAGCGCAAGGGTGGGCCGGCGACGTCGTCGGGCCCGGCCCACAGCACCGGCACGCAAAACACAACAGGCCCAGCTGCCACATCGCCAACCACGCCGACTACGCACAACAATGCCAACAACACCAGCAATGCCGGGGGCACGAGCGGCGTTGGACCGACCACAGGAGGCGGCGGCAGCAGCGGAGGCCCCGCGGCCGTGGATGTCGTCAACCTGCCTGGCATGGCTGCTGCTCTGCACCACAGCAACAGCGTCAATAACAAGCACGGCAACATCCTGTTTGGCAGCAACGGAGGTGGTGCCGGAGGGGACACTCTCAGTTCGCCTGTCAATCAGCTGGTAAAGCCACCTGCGGGCCTGGAAGCCTCCTGTATCTCCGAGTTATCCATCAATGTCCTCCTGTAAAGTCCAGCAACTTCTTGCGGCAGCGCACTAATGTTTCGCAACTCGTGTGTTTGAAAGGGCGACTTGGAGAGGTTTGCAGACGACGGATCCCTTGATGACAATGTGGAGTCGTTCCTTTCTGCGGAGGAAGCTGATACGCGAGAAGCTCTGTTTGGGAGCACAAAGCGCAACTCCACCGGCCACAGTGCTGAAGTCAAAGGTGACTTGAGCTGTACAATAAAGGATGTATTGATCATGCAGTCTGCAGCATGCCCGTAGTGGAGCTCTCAAGGTTTTCTACTATCTGTGCACCATGTACTAGTACCAACAGTATTAGACCATCAAAGAGCTCCCTCATTGGTTGAGTTTGAGGGCAAGTAGCTTATCTATATAGTTTGCATCTCGCAGGGTTCACGTTCAATGAGGTCTGCAAGTTGCGTGCGAGCACGAACAAGGTTGTGTGTTGTCATTTCTCCTCTGATGGGAAAGTGCTCGCCACGGCAGGGCATGACAAAACGGTAAGGAAAGTGGACCTCCTTCTGAGGCGATCTTCGGACTATGCAAGTGCTGAAGGCCTTGTCACGAGCCGATGCAGCTCGTGCGGCCCTTATATATCACTTTGCAGTGCTAAAAAGGGTGCCGTCGAATGACCACTATGCATGATCAAACCGACTTCCCTCATGCCAGTGTGGCATCATGGTTACCCTTCTTCGGCGTCATGTTTGGTCTTGTGAGGGAATTTATCATGCTGCAGATGTTGACCTGATGAGCTCGGCGCCCCTTAAGTTGGTCAGTAATGACTATGTGTCCTTTGCTTGCAGGCTGTTCTGTGGAACATGGACACGTTTCAAAAGAGAAGCACGCTGGAGGAGCACTCGCTGCTCATCACAGATGTTCGGTTCAGCCCCAGCAGCACTCGTCTTGCAACGTCCTCCTTCGACAAGATTGTTCGAGTCTGGGACAGTGACAATGTAAGTACCTAGTTATCCAAGAAATGCATGCATGTGCTACACTCCTACAAGGGTGGTATGTCATTGATGTCCTTGGAAGAGGATAGTAACCAATAAGTCTGCAGCAGCTTGGATCCTGTGCTGCATATCCAATTGGCCTCCTTGTCATTGTATACAATGTTGTCAACCTCCTGCCATTCTAGATCTTTTCAACTTTACGTCCCGTGGACCGATGGCTTTGCGTGGCCCCACTTGGCTATTACTTGACGTGGCAGCCATATGTGTGACTGTTTGTGTTCCAGCCAACTTTCTCTATGAGAGTCTTCTCTGGGCACCAGACGAGCGTCATGAGCTTGGACTTCCATCCCAATAACGAGGACCTTCTCTGTTCCTGTGATGGGGACTCTGAGATCCGGTACTGGTCAGTCAATGGAGGCCACTGCACACGCGTCTTCAAGGTGCAACTTCCTTTCCGGGGCTCCTCTCCGTGTTTGTTACCTCTGTCACCACTCAATTACTGTGGGATCTTCTTTGAATGCACGCACCCATTCCTTTGAGTGTGAATCAGACCACAACGAAAAAATCAGAGTTTGACTCTTGACATACAGTAGGACTGAGATTTCCTGCCACTTTCAGGGAGCCATGAGCCAAATGCGATTCCAACCACGAGCAGGACGATTACTAGCTGCTGCGGCAGACAATGTGGTCTCCATCTTTGACGTCGAGTCAGAGACACTCGTGCACGCTCTACAGGTACCCGTCTGGCAGTACATGCTGGTCTGTCCATGCAAAGGTTCCAGTTCATGGTCAAGAAAGCTGATTGGTCGTAGATGATTACAACATGTTGTGGAGTCGTGTTAAAGAGTCAACTGGCTGCCTACTGCTTTGAGCGTCAATGTAGGAGTACTTGTTGGAGTGATGGGCTGCTGTGGTCCTACTTCATGTGTTCATCTCCTTGACTTTGTCAAAGAAGTTCCCCAGCAGATAGAGGGTCGCCCCCTGCTTTCACCTATAGTGTCGGCAGTGTGACACGATTGACAGCATGACATGAATAAGGGGTAGTATGTAGAGGCATGGCGCCCCTGCACTAGCTGGGGTTCTCTCACACGTAGCCTCACAGTGGATCTAACAAGCGTAACGTGCGGAACTTGCTGCAGCGGCACACAAAGCCAGTGCACAGCGTGTGCTGGGATGCTGCGGGGGACTTCGTGGCTTCTGTCAGTGAAGACAGTGTGCGTGTTTGGGCACTGGGGCGCGGACAAGAGGGGGAGTGCGTCCACGAGCTCATCAGCTCGGGAAATAAATTCCACTCCTGCATCTTTCACCCCAAGCACCCCTCCCTCCTCGTCATCGGCTGCTACCAGGTGAGGAGCTCTGCAGACATAACAGACCTTCATACATGCGGGCATGGGTTGCAGATCCTTGCAGGGAGGTTGTGCAGAGCTCTCAATTTAGCTGTGTCCCTTGTGGGTCTTCTCTTACCGCAGTCTTTGGAGCTCTGGAACATGGTGGAGAACAAGAGCATGACGATGGCGGCCCATGACGGGCTCATAGCGGCGCTCGCGGTGTCCCCAAGCACCGGTATGATTGCTTCCGCGTCCCACGACAAGTCTGTGAAGCTTTGGAAGTAGCCGAGCGCCGAGGCACCCTCGTCCCGAGGAGCGGCAAGCTGATCCTTGTACCCACGCTCACCTAATCAGGTGGTAACCAGCGCTGCTTGAGCCGAGCAGCTTGTTCAAATCTTGCACAGTCATTCTGCGCGCCCAGCAAGCGCGCAGAGTTGGAACAAGTCCGAGATTTGCCTTATACTTATTACATTATTCAGGCATGGTTAAGGCCGATAGCCCTCATTCCGTAAGCCAGTGCCCGCCTCGACTCAACCATCCACAACCTTGTTACAATTACCCCTCGTTCTCCTCTCCCCCCTTCCCCTCTCCCTATCCCCCGCATGGGTTGGTGATTATGCTGCAGTGCCACTGCAAGTGAGATTCGTCAATAGTGTTCCGGCAATTACGTGCAGATTTCAGAACTTGAAGAAGTTCATTACTCTGTCTTCGACTGCCAGGCTTATCTTCTCCTCCCACTTCACCAGCTTTCTTACTTGCACTCAGCATCATCATAGGGTGTCCACTACTAGCGACGCCTGACTGACCGCCATTGTGCGGTGTACACATTTTGCAATTGCTGACTCGGAACCTTGAAGCATGTTCAAATTTAGCTGTCCCCTTGGCTGTGCCACTGCAGCTGCTTTCACATGGTAGTTTAGCAACCTGCGGACAGGGTGAGTGGTTGCTGTATCACTGATGGCTGAGCACTGATGGCTGAGCAAGTCGACAACCTTAAGCAAAGCATTGTCGAACCGTGCACGTTGTCTTTATTGCGATTGAGGGAGTGGATCATGGTGACTTGTCTCCCGAGTAAGACAAGCTGTTGATATGAGAGTGCACCGCTGATTGAAATGGCTGGTGCTTGGGTGAACATGTAAGCCCCACGAAGAACAACTCAGTGCCGATGCTCGGCTCCTGTGGTGGGCTCTAACTGTGGTGGCCGATGCCTGGCGGATGGTGGCCGCCAGTGGTGGCGTGGTGACCAATGCCGGGCGAGTGGTGGCCAGTGCCAGGCAACTGGTGGCCGCTGACGATGTCATGGCCGACGCCAGGCGGATGGTGGCCGCCAGCGGCAGCACGATGGTGACCGACGCCGGCCGGGTGGTGGCCCCGCTTTCTTGAGAGAGCTGCGACAAGCCCGCAGGCGCCAGCAATGGCCAGGGAGCGTAGCAACAGATGTCAGCTCGAGGCACAATGCTTGCAGGAATGCATACATATACATATCCTGCATGGCGTCATGGTACGCGTGTTGGTGGCACTCGTGGCCGCTGTTGTGAGAGAGCGCAAGCGGCTGCCAATGCAAAGCGGCTGCCTTGCAGTACCGGCGGCGGGGCAGGCGGCGTCGCCGGGGAGGCTGAGCGCAGCGGGGTCGGCCGCCGGCCCGCACATCGCATACAGCGGCCGCGCTGTCACAGTGTTGATGTTGATCTCTGACGCCTGCAGCATCCGGCAGTGCCAGACCCCCCCGGCCGTGGATTGATTATTCTAACCAGGTTCCACTACAAGCTGCAGAGGGAAGCTGAGATTGGAAGACCACTGCTTCCCTCACTGATGCTACCACGAGAGATAATCACCGCTTGGATCCAGTCATCCGTCCCTCTGCCGAGAACTTCCAGCTGTGATGCAATGTGAGCTAGCGGCAGACGGGCAGGGGAGAAGTGGCGCACGAGGCCGAGGACGGCTGCGTCGCAAAAGCAGGCGTCGTCGGCGAAGCGGGCGAGGACGGAGCAGCAGCCGGCGTCCGGCGGGAGCTCCGGGAGGAACGCGAGGTTGAGGCAGGCGATGAGCGTGAAGAGCGGCAGCGGGCACGGCGACGCCGCCGCGGCCTGGGGCAAGACCGCTACGGAGCCCAGCAGCAGGCCCGCCAGCGCCGCGGCGGCCTTGGTGGGGCTGCGACGGGCGAGGCGCCCACAAGGCCTGTTGGCGGCGGAGCCTCTCCGGAGGCCCCGCGGCGGCGGCTGCGAGGAGCCCATCTCGTCAGCTGCTTCCGGGTCGCCGCCGCTCGCCGTGCCGGCGCAAGCCGGCGGCCATGGCACGGCGGCAGCAGCGGCGGCGGCGTCCACTGCACTGGACGCCCAGAAGGCGGGGCAATGGCGGCGAGCTTCGTGTGTTCTGGGTGTCACAGAGCGCCACTGGGAAGGTGGGGGGGGCTGTGGCGGCGCCGAGTAGGCCCACAGCACCAAGCGGGCGAGAGTAAGGCTCGGAGTGGTAGATGGTGGAATGGCAAGAGTGAGCACTTATTAGAAGCAGCTCCTTTCAGTGGCTGTGAGAGGCCAGCCCAGCAAACATCACAAGTGCCCGCCCATAGAGAAGAGTGGCCGGCAAAGAAAGGGCTCGCCCATTGAGGATAGGGGCTGGACAAGCCAGCCCAAAAAAGAATGAACAAAGAACGAGAAGGGGGCCAGAGGAAGCCAGAGGAAGCGCTAAGAAACCAAAGCACACAAAGAAAGAAAGCAGCTACAAATTACTCAGTAACCCCTGCTAAGCAGCCGCAAATCAGAGAGGC